>CM031241.1:345148832-345507836 GCA_018340775.1 Taxus wallichiana var. yunnanensis | reverse complement strand
GTGTAGCTAGCATTCTTTCCACCAACGATCCACATCACGGTCCACGCCGTATCCGCATCCTAAAGCCTCATCTTCTGTCCACACATGTGATCCATAACACCAACTTGATCTAGATGTATGGGTTGTCGGCCCATTCATGCAGCTCCACGGCTAGGAAGTAAAGAGAAAAAGTCTCATATAGATCATGGTATAGATTCTCTTCACCCATCTACGTGCATTAAACTCAGGTCCCAGTCTTTGAAACTATGAGTGAATTGATCCTCGCGTGCTCTTAAACCATGATTGAAAACTTTCCAAAGCTAACACGCTCTGTCATTACTACCACTGTGCGAGATCATGATGCATGCTTATTTCCCACTACTGACTTCGAAAAGAGGTCCTGAAATAGAACCAAGATAGTCATTTTTACCCTTAACACAAAAAGAAAGGAACCCCATGCGCACCGACCTATCACCAAGTGAAAGTAGGCACTCACCACTGAGGCACGCGCGAGTGCCGAGTCTCTCTTTATGTGAGTTTAGTGGGAAACATCATCATGATTTGTGTTTAAAGACTTTAAAATGGGTTTAGGATCCTCTGATAACCATAGGGCTCGAACCACCTCTAGATCATCCTTGCAGTCATTTCATATCGAGTACTTAACATAATCTAGAATGTGTATCATATCAAAAGGAAGCATACAAGCATCCATGCCCTTAGCATAAAAAGGAAAGAGAACTCATGAGAGAGAAGTATGCATCGAGAATCATTGATATTCATGTATATATAACATTGTAACCTCATTACATCCATAGAGCCATTACAGAGTGTCACAGAGAAGTAGGCTGAGTCATGCATTACAAGTTGGACTAAATGTAACTAAGCTATCAAAAAAGAAAATATTACAATCCACATGCCCGTACATCCTTTCCCCGAATGAAAATATCCATTAATAGAGTTCTTGTAGTATTTCTGCGAGAGCTCCACCCATACCCTCCCGTCTCTCTGTTTACTCTCCGTCGGCACTTGTATTTATAACTTTTTGGACTCACCAACTCATACTCAGTGCCCTCATGCTCCGATGCCAAGTGTGCGAATGTGGTCCTCTATGTGAGCATGCTCCTCGGGCCTAAGCTTCCCACTTTATCCCATGATGTGCTTATAGAAGATTCTACGCAAGCATGCTCCTTGGCCAACCTGTCACCAGTGGCACCTTATCCATGCGTAGTCGAGGTCATTGCTTTTCACGTGTTACGCTCCCAAATGTCCAATTTGTCTAAGTCCTCGAACCCTTAGTTTTGTCCATGCACGTCACGTCACGCCTTAGGATTCCTTAAACCCTTTTCTAAAACCCTACCTTGCGTGCTTTGTCCTGCCGTGCCTTTCCATAACTAGGGCCTTGCGCCTACGTGCCTCTATACTTAATCAATAATCTAGGGCCCAACACACATTACCTAAACTTTTCCTTAAGCTGCATTTAGGGACTTGTTATTTTACCCACACCTTGGCCTTACCAGTGTCGTGAGCTATATACCTTGACCTGAACCAATTTTTGTGTCATTTGACCATGTGTGCTTGATGTACCTTGGTCTTGTTACCCGTGTTTTTGCCTAATGAACTTACCTTTCCTATTGTCAGTCTTGTTTATCTCGACCCAAACTTTGTCAATGTGTACAGAACTTACCTAAACGTTTCTGTGCACGACCTACGTTGTGTTTCCGCACCATATCCTATACCTTGGATACGAATCACTTGACCTTGTTTGGATAAGCCTATCAACCTTGGACGATGTAGAGTTTATACACTCTTCAACCTAGTACTATGCCATAGTTTATACGTGTGCGTGCGTTCATTTCTACTACCTTTTACCTTGACCCATTTACATGTTTTCCCGATTTGAACTCTACCCCTTTCCCCATATACCCACATATATACTCAGGCCCACTTACCTTCATTTTAGCTACATCCACCTTTTATCAAACCACTCACTAATTCCAAATCTTACACCTCATTGTTCTTGGTTTGAGGAGATCACCTCCATCCACACTTGGGACAACCACTTCCTATTTTTGTTAGCATTGCTTACAATCATAAAGCTACACGACAAAAAGGGAAAATGTAGAACACCAAAATTGGGTCACACTCCCTCTAGTCCCTTGTTGAATAACTAACTTAAACATATTCACTAACCATGGTCCCTTTACACCATAATATTAATTTAATTATTTACAATTAAATTAATACCTATCCTCACATTATTTTTTTAATTTAATTAATTTAATTAAATCAATGCACACCTTATGCGCAAACACATCACTTAGACACCTCATCATAACCCTATTCTTAGCATGTTTCCTAACTCGACTTACTTTTTAACTTACCTTAACTAATTGAGACCTAGTCTAACCTAAAATCACATGCCTATTTTTCCTCTAACAACATGCTTTGCCTATATAAGACCCAAACACCATTTTAGACACTGGTATTCATTTGATGGGAAAAGTTGGAAAGATAACCAAGATCTGCTATTTTGGCAACCTAGGATTTCCGCCTTAGCGAGCGCTTGATTATATCGGAAACTACGCTGGTCACCCTAAGCATCATCGGTTACCATATAACCATTTTGGAAACCTTGTTTGAGAGGTTGGCCACATTTTTGAGTTTTGGAATGAAGGAGATATGCATACAAGCAACAATTAAAGACCTTTCACACATCCGAGACGGTACCATAGGTAGCACGAGGCTCGATTCGAAGGTATTTGCATTCATGGTAGCATTTCGGGAAGCAACATTGCTGCCAACACCGAGCACCATTTCGCAGATCAACCATCACCATCATCCAATTATCAAACCTGCAAATACTAGTAAGTAATGTGTCTGTAACCTATATCATTTCATACTTATTCAGATTACAAAGTTTCTTCATCTCTTTTTATTAACATCTATTTGCATTTTCATCCCACCCTTTTTACCTTTCGGTGAATCCAACCATTCCATCACCCAAAATCATTTAATCATCTATACTTGATTCTTGAATACCTCTGAGTATTCCCAGCACCATTGCAAACCTAGCCATTTTCCTCACACCCACTGTCCTACCTCAGAAAGTTCTCAAAGCCCAGATTCATTGAATTTACAATATCCAGCCCCCTACTTAGATGCCGGTTAACCTAAAAAGCTGTCATTGGTTTCCTCTCAATCAGCATCGGTTATACTAGACTAATATCGGTCTCTGTGTGCAGTAAATCTACTGTGACAACAACCTCATAACATTCACCCAAATAACCCAAACCACTCGATAACTCGACTGACTTTGTCCCAACCACTTTATTTACTGTCGACTTCCAGATCCGATCTTAACTTAGCCTGTTAAATTATGGTTGCTTATTGTACATTTGAATGAGATACCTAAATCATATCAACTATAGTAGGAAATTATTGGTTTACATTATTTCTTGCATTAAGTTGTGTTAAACAATGGATTGATAACCATCTAGGAAGTATCACACTTCCTGGATCTAGCATATGCTAGGTAGTCCATTGACATATATTGTTTGTGTTTCGCCTTGAGAATGTTTTGGCTCTGCAGAATAGACTTGCTTCTATCCTATCATTCCTTTGAGAAACAGATAAGGGTTAGGGCTAGGAGGAATACCTGTTGAATGTTGAGATGGTGTGCGCGTACCGTAGAGAAAGATCAGATCGACTGCGAAGAACTCCTTTTTGTCTTGGAAGGACTACCTGCAAGTAAGAATACAAGACCACCAGATTTTAATTAGACAATAAATGAGGGATCTGCCTTAGGCCCAGGAAATATAAAACTTCCTTTCGAAGGTGGTGGTTCCCTTTTAATATGATTTAACACAAATGATAATAAAGAAAGCTATTGCAAAATCACGATTTAGGTATCTCGTTACAAAGCAATAGAAACTAAACTATCAATAATAAAGCGTCACGTTGTTTGTTAGGATTCTTGAGTCGTTGATACGTTCGGGTTGAGTTATAGGATAAACCAGTGGATTTGCGAGGTTGTTAGGTGGCAAATAGGTGAGAAAAAGTTTTGGGGTATAAGTCACGGTGGCCAAGCGGCGGTCATGGGTAGCCGACCACGGTTAGATAACCATTTGCGGTAGAGATGATCGACACCGGTAGGGTCAGTAATCTAAGTGCTTACGGATAGAAGTTGGTTCATAAGGTGATTGTGAGGTTATTAAGATTGGTGGATGGCTGAGGGGAATGATGGGAGGATAGGGAAGACTCAGAGTGTGGTAAAATGGCCTTCTGGGCAATATCAGGATGTATGGGTGAAGGTTAAGTGCAGTATGTTGCTGGTAGTAGATCTAGGAATAAACTTATGATTACTATTAATCAACAGGCTCAAGAAAATGGTGCTTAGAAACATATAAAACACTACTTACTCGTCCCTGATGCAGATGCAGGTTTCAGGACTGTGATGATGAAGACAGGACCCAAGTTGGATGATCTGACAATCCAAGATGAGTTATCTCCTCTTCTGATGCTCGGATGAGTGTTACTGGGCTCTGGTTATTCAGTTGCAGTCTTGGGCTTGATGTCCTTCTCTATAAACTCTTCCTGTTTCTTCACTTGTCTCTGCTCGGCCAAGCAAAATCTGGATTCTCTCGATGATTTCTCCTTCTCGATCAAATGAAAATCTGATCCTTTGTTTTTGGTTGGAAGTGGTCATTTACGGGGAATCGATGGCGGTTCTGCAACCGGCGGTCGAGTAGGAACCGGTATCGGTCAGGTCAAAGCGGGCTATTTTTGGTAAAATAGCCAGCTTTCCCTCCTTTTCTTCCGAGGGATTGGTAGCGGGCTTGGTCAAGTCATTATGAAGTTGGTTTTAGGTGCGGATGAGGAGTAATTAGTCATAGGTGTGGAATTAGACCAAGTTATAGGTCTTAATTAGGTTAGTTTAGGGTTAAGACTAGGTCATGATGAGGTGGCAACATGAGGTGGCAGGTATGGTGATGTGGATTTATTAATTATAAGGTAATTAATAAATAATTGTGTAAGGTTTAGGTGATGAGGTTAGGTTGCGAAATGAGATGCGGGGCACAAGGGGTCGTAAGACACAAATTTGGTGTCTACATTAGCCCCTTATTGTCGTGTAGTTTGTTTTGTAAAGCTACACAGACAATAATAAGAAGTGGTTACCCCTGTTAAGGGTATAGGTAATCCCCCTCAAATCTATCACAGATTGAGGTAGCGTGAAAGCAGGGATAGGGTTGATAAAGGGTAAATGGTGTTGAGATGAGGGTGAGATGGTGGGGTAGGTCCAGAAGCGACGCACGTTGAAATGCGATAGTGCGCCCGTGGTACATGATTTGACGAGCAAACCAAAGCAATGCATAGGCAAAGGTCGATAGTTTATCCAAACAAGGGTTATATAATCACGGTATCAAGGCATAGGAAGTAGCTCCGGGTATATAACGGGTAAAGGTACGAACGTTTAGGCATGTTGGCAAGTGCAAATGGTTGGTTTGGTTGAGATAAACGTCACGGTCTAAGTCTAGGCAAAGTTGGTCGACAGATCAAGTCAAGGACCCTAATCATGCTAAAACACGAACAGGTGAGCTGGATTGAACAAAAGGCTACATGATGGGTGGATAAAAGTGTATGTTGTTGATGTTGGGTGAAGTATTTAAGTGGTACGGCCTTGGGTCGGGCTAATTGATGAGTGAGGGCCGTGGGTCGGGCCAAGTTGTTGGGTTGCGGCCGTGGGTCGGGCCAAATGGTTGGGGTGAGGCCTTGGGTCGGGCCAAATGGTTAGGGTGAGGCCTTGGGTCGGGCCGGATGGGTAGGGTGAGGCCTTGGGTCGGGCCAAGTTGTTGGGTTGCGGCCTTGGGTCGGGCCAAATGGTTGGGATGAGGCCTTGGGTCGGGCCAAATGGTTAGGGGGAGGCCTTGGGTCGGGCCGGATGGGTAGGGTGAGGCCTTGGGTCGGGCCAAGTGGTTGGGATGAGGCCTTGGGTCGAGCCAAATGGTTAGGGGAGGCCTTGGGTTGGGCGAGTGGGTAAAGAAAGGGTTTGCGGCAAAAGGCGTTGATATAGGCGATGTTTGGCAGAGAAGGTGGGGAAATCGGAATAAAACCGATGTTGATTTGCAGGACCGATATCGAGAAGGGCCGAGTGAAGAGATAGCGGCCCGATCGTAGGGTTATGGATGCGGGAGCATTGATGAAGGCGTATAGAGTATGGTGGGTAGTTGAGTTGTGCGAGGTGCACGTGAGTGCCCCGACATGAGCCTGTGATTACAAGCGGAGAGAGATGCGCCTCTGCGGGGATTTGGCTCGCAGGCTTGTTAACAAAGGTGAATGAGACAATGGGATTGTTAGAGGCTTCACACTACGAGTGGAGGCTGGATGATTCCTCCACGCGAGAGGACGTATTCGTATGTTACAGGGAGATGTTGGTGGATCAATGGGAGGAACCAATAAAGCGGCGATTATGGCACCTTTGAGGATGGAGAGGCCCACGGAGGGGCATCGATGATCACGATCACCACCGATTCGGGAGGAGGTGCAAGGATCTAAGTGAATTTCATAGGGATAGAAGAATAAATAAAGATGTCGACACTCAAATAGTCGATGATAGAGAAGATGTATTTGTTTAACATCTAAAATAAAACTAAATATGTAAGTGGTTTTGAGTGATGATAATAATAAGAATGGTTGTGTTTTAAATGTTGTTTTTGTTTGTTTTGAAAAGAAAAAAAGGATAAAGATGAATGTTGGCAAATAGAAATACACAAAAAATATTTATATTTGACAACACATGATAGGGTATGTAGGGGATGGTGAGCTAACCTTGGGAGACCCCATGTCTCCTAGTCTTTGCCTACATAGCCCATTGCACAAAGCAAGGAGGGCCTCAGACCGATGTAGTTCTCCCTTAGGATCAGGGAGAGGTGAATTCAGGCAATTTTGTTGGTTGGTAAAAAAATATTGATATTGATATTGGTAGGGTAATGTTGTTGGTGTTGGTAATGAATTGGTGATGTTGTAAAAGGTATAAGGGAAGCGAAAGTTAGCCTACCCAAGTGGTAGGGAACCATGTCCTGATTAAGATCAACACATAATCCTAGATGCGAGGCAAAGAGGAAAGAGTGTTCCGTAGGTGAAAAGAGCTAAACAAACCACATAATAACGTAGAATCAGCTTGAACCCCTAGGTACCGTGCATAGACGAGAAGTCAATAGGTGAAAAGAGTTGTATGATCACAATATATCGATTGTACGTCACGTCCCTTGAGTTTAAACAAATGGTGAGGTGAGGTGGATGGTATAGCTGTGGTACGGAGAACTTATTACAAAGTGAGTGTTCTGACGAAAGAGAACCTAACCTAAATAGACAAGTCCATGACTCAAAAGTACTTTTGAATGAGGCTTTTATTTTCTTGAATATAGAAGTCGATCGATGTGGGAAGTCTGAGGATATTGATTGTATTATTCTTGAGGTCTTCTGAAGGATCAATGCGAGAAGCTTACGATAAAAGGCTGATGTGTATATAATTGTCCTTGAGGGTGATCTATTTATAGTAGCAGATGCGGCATTTGTGTATAGCTGTCCTTCGGGGGAGCAGTCTATATATAATAGTAGCAAGAATTTTGGCATATAGTTGTCCTTCAAGGGAGCAGTCTATGTATAATTTAGAGATCTAGATGTCCGTTTGGCATGAAGCATCTAGTTTTGTAGGAAGTTTGACTCAAGAAAATCCCATAAGCATTTAGTTAAGAATGTGTCATTTTAAGACTTTGAAGTCATGGACTAGACTAAAAAGGGGAAGGCATCATAAAGGGAAGATGGGAATCAAACCATGCGAGCTTGATTTTATTTTGAGATGTAGGAAACAATGTGTATGGTGGTGGTGAAGGAGCTCAAGGGACGAGCGGTAAGTAGATAAGAAGTGATATAACACTAAATTCAACAGTAGAAAGGTCGAAGATGCAAGGCATTAAGGGGTTCAGGCTCAGGTTTACCGTTAAGCGAAGCTAAACGATAAGTGCCTGATCCATAAGTGTGAGTGATTATGTAAGGCCCAATCCAATTGGGAGCAAATTTTCCACGTTTGCTCTTTTCTAGTTTGGTTACATGTTGATTCTCTTTGAGGACAAGATCACCAACCTTAAAGGTACGCTCATGAAGTCGCTTATCATAAGCACGCTTAATACATTTTTGATAGATTTGAAGGTGATCAAGAGGCGTAAGGCGACGCTCGTCAAGAAGATCAATTGGGCTAACCGCTCTTGGCGGAAATCATCGTTGGTAAGAATATCCTGAAGAGATATTCTGAGGGAGGGTATTTGTATTTCGAGAGGCAAGACAGCCTCGGTACCATATACCAAAGAAAAAGGTGTGGCATTAGTGGAGGTACGAATGCTGTCACGATAAGCCCAGAGGCGAAGGGGATGTGATCATGCCAATTTCTTCCGGACTCATTGACAACTTTCATAAGGATTTTGGTTAGGGTTTTATTAGAAGATTCGGCTTGTCCATTCGCTTGTGGATAGTAGGGTGATGAGAAGCTAAGTTTGATACCAAAGTTGTCACAAAGGTCTTGCAACAACTTATTTTTGAAAGATTTTCCATTATCCATTATCAGGTGATGAGGAACACCAAAACGACAGATAATGTGGTGGTTAATGAACTCTACAATTTTTTCTTTTTTAGTTGAAATGAGCGGAATAGCCTCCACCCATTTTGTGTAATATTCGGTTGCTGTGATTATCCATCGGTGACGTTGCGAAGAGGATGGATGAATCTCACCAATAAGGTCTAAACCCCATTGTGAGAAAGGCCAAAGATCTCGGGCGACCTGTAGCGGGTGGCTAGGAGTATGTTGAAGGTTGGCATGTTGTTGACACATAACACAACGCTTAACATATTCGTTATTGAGGGTAGGCCAATAATAACCTAGGCGAAGGATTTGTTTGGCCACGGCAAGGCTGCTTTAAAATGTCCACCACAAATGCCGTCATGGACTTGTTGGATGGTATAGGTGACCTCCGCGCCGGTTAGACATCGAAGAAGGATGCCATCAAAGCCACGTTTATAGAGGAGTCCCCCATGACGACATAACGAGAAACACTTTTAAGAAAAGCACGTTTGCGTTACTAGTAGGTCGGTGGGAGAGCGAGAGGTTGTAAGGTAGTCGTGAAATTGGTGGTACCGGGTATCTCGCGAATTAGCGAGACACATTATTTATCATACAAACAACCTATTTAGAGACACATTATTATTTAGTAAGATGGGGCAAAGAGTTGTTGGACCAAGGCGAAAATGTCGAGTCGATTGATGAATTTGGACTTTGAGAGGCTAAGCAAGCCATAGTATCCATAAATTTGTTAGTGGAGCGGGAATGGTGCTGGATAGAATAAGTGAGTAAATGAGGTTAAAAGTGAATCCACGTAATGTTTGTACTTTTGAAGTTCCTCATTCTTACATTGGTAGATGCCCATAACTTGATTAACTACCAATTGAGAGTCGCCAAAATATTAATGGATTTGACACCTAAGTGCTTAACACGGAGACCCAAAACAAGGGCCTCGTATTCCGCTGTATTATTAGTGCAGGGGAAATCAAGCCGGAATGAAAGAGGCATAGGTTCAGCATCAAGAGGAATGAGAACAACGCCGGCTCCTCCGCCGCGCTGGCATTTGGATCCATCGAAGAAGAGGGTCATTTGATATGACTCTTCCCTGAGTGAAAGAGTGGCGATGAGTTCGTCGGGAAATTAAAATTGGTGAATTGTTCCCAGTAAAGGGGTCTCCATGAAGTTGGTCCAGTAATAGTTTGTCCTTTGATTGACACATTTGTACAAACTCAAGGTCGAGGTCAGCGAGGAGCATAAGCCATCGGGCGATGCGTTGGTTTAGATGTGGTTTGGCATACATATAATGAATGGGGTCCGTGTTGGTGATGACAAAAGTTTTGTGATCGAAGGTAATGTCGGAGTTTGGTGGCTACGAATGATAGGGCTAGGCACAATTTTCTACATGTGTATACCTAGTCTCGTAATCCACGAGAGTACGACTTATATAATAAACGGCTTGTTCTCGGCGTGCGAGTCCCGATGTGCGAGCATGGCTCCTATAGTATGGTCGGTGGCGAGAAGGTAAAGGTAGAAAGGATGATCATCACGAGGTGGAATAAGCACGGGTGGCTGCTGAGAGATAGGATTTGAGAGCTTGAGGCTTGGTGACACTCTTCACTCCATTGAAAGGCAATGTCCTTTTTAAGAAGGTGATGGAAAGGTTGACATCGATCAGAGAGTTGGGAGATGAAGCTTATTTGGATGGATTGAAGTTTACCCTGCAAACTACGTAATTGTTTGAGGTTTTTGGGTGGGGGCATTTCTAGGATAGCTTTGACTTTAGATGGATCGACCTCAATGCCACGCAAAGAGACGATAAAGCCAAGAAGTTTTCCCGAAAGAACACCAAAGACACATTTCTTTGGTTGAAGCCGGACTGAATATTGCAACAGGTGATCGAAAATAATGGTTAAAACATCGAGATGTTCACTGCGATGTTTAGATTTTCCAAGAAGATCATCGACATAATCCTCAAGGATAGTGTGCATAATGTCATGAAAAATGTAAGTCATAGCCCGCTGATAGGTAGCACCAGCATTCTTAAGGCCAAATGGCATGACACGATAATGAAGGTTCCCCAAGGAGTTATGAAGGTAGTTTTATGTTGATCGGCCGGGGCTACCAAAATTTGATTGTATCCTGAAAATCCATCCATGAGAAGAAAGCATTTCATGGCCGCGGTGAGATCAACAAGTTGATCAATACTTGGGAGAAGTCATCCTTGGGGCAAGCGAGGTTAAGGTCTCGGAAATCCATGCATATCCAAAGTCCCCGTCGCTTTAGTAGCGAAGTGCGATGTTAGAAATCCATTGAGGATAGTCGATAGGCAAGATGAAGGAAACGGAAAGAAGTCGTTGAAGCTCTTCTTTGACGAGAGGGCAATGCGTGGATGCATTTTCTCGATTTTTGTTTGGTGGTTTGGAATCGGGGTTTAGGGTGATGTTATGGATGGCAATGGTAGGATCAATTCTGGCATGTCGGCGTAGGACAGCGAAAGCTTGGTTGCGGAGTACGAGAAAGGTAGTAAAGGCGAACATTACGATGTGTTAAGGGATTGTCCGATCTTCAC
This sequence comes from Taxus wallichiana var. yunnanensis, assembly GCA_018340775.1. Classification (NCBI taxonomy): domain Eukaryota; kingdom Viridiplantae; phylum Streptophyta; class Pinopsida; order Cupressales; family Taxaceae; genus Taxus; species Taxus wallichiana. Next base: position 345,496,677 of record CM031241.1, on the reverse strand, counting down.
AACGTGAGGATCCTCCTCTGTGTGGATGTTGATTTCTATAGTCGACTCATTCAACATGGTTTGTGTTTCAGACGGTAAGGCGCGTTGAATATAGGAGTCATCCGCACCAAGATAAGTGAGGATGGAATCGTCATCCTGGCACTCAACAATGTTAATCGAAGGCGAATCCTCTTCGATCATGTCTGGATACAGAAGGGGAAGAGAAGATGGATTCTCATTATCGCGTTGATAAGTGAGAGGACCTATGAAGATAGCATTTATGAAAAAAAAAAGTTAGGAGGGATAGATTCAGGGTCTATCGACTCTGTGGGTGATGATGGCAAAGTGGGTGATGATGGTTTGGTAGGGGTGATGTCATCTTCTTCCAGGATACAACTGACACGAGGTGTCTCCTGTGTAGGTGTTTAGGAAAACCGAGACCGCTGCGATCATTATGTTTACGTGTAGTCACGAGAATGAGGTATGTCGGCCTTGTTCATAAAGACCAAAACCAAAGCCTTTCCAAGCACGGTAGTCAAGAAGGTGAGGGTGAAAGCGACGATTTGTCAAGTATTGAAAATCGGATTGGAAGGAACCACACCAAGAGGAGGTTCGGGGGTAATGGAGGATGCGTCAACACCCCCATACGTTAGGTTGGTGCGCGCGATGGGGTGGTCGTAAGAGATTACCTCCCCCCACGATGGTCGTAGGTGGGATGTGCATGTAATTGTCAGTACTCTGCGGGGTATGGAAAGAGCTAACGTTATATAGGCGGTACTCCCAAAGCGTAAGGCGTTGAAAAACATCTACTAAGGGGTGGAGGTTGGGATGTTATTGCGAGAAAGGAAGTAATATTTGTAACGGCGGTTTGATTGGTTGAAGGTGTAGGTGCGTTGGAAGTGGATGGCTGGGTTGGATGAATGGGTGTCTTGACTAGTATAAGCACATCATTAGGCGATACAACATATTGCAAGTTTTGAAGGGGAGGATCAAATTTTATGGTGTAGGACTTCCCCTCGTACTCAAATTTTATGCATCTATGTAAGGTGGAGGAACGCATCCCATAGCCCGGATCGAGGGCGGCTAACAACATATTGTATTGGAACTCTCCCTCAAGGACATAGAAGAGTTCGGGTAAAGTACGTGGTCCTACACGAATGTTAAGGATCACGGTGCCTAAAGTAGAAGTAATAGCATCATTGAATGATCGCAACATGATGGGGTTGGCACACATGCAACTAGAAGGGATATTCATTTGTTGGAAGGCTTTTGAAGAGATGATGTTTAGGCTAGCGCCCCCGTCAATCATAACACGACGTACCCGAATATCCCGAACGTACGCTGAAATGAAAAGAGTAGGGTCAGGATCTTCGGCACCAAAGTCGATAATTTCATCTTCGGAGAAACTAACAGCAGCGGCTTGCTGTACAGAGACAGAAGTGGTTGGGGAGATAGATTGTTTGGTGAGCGAAGCAACGTGATTGGGTGTTAGAATAGAGTACAGGCAAGGTTTCATTAGGTAAAACCTCTATCCCTTGAAGGATTTCAACGAGAGCTTGGCGATGAGATTCAGAAGTCTGAATGAGATCATACAGTGTCATTTTTACAGGTGATTGGTGAAGTTGTTTGATCATAGTTCGGTGGGCAATGCCATTAGAGACGGGATAGGCGGGTCCGCGAATAACCACTTTAGGTGGTGGTGCAATCGGGATGGTGGACGGAGAAAGAGATGCCGCAGGTGTGTTTTCTTTCACTTTCCCATTGTTTTTCTGCCCTCGAGTAGCAACACTAATCATATTGATCTCGTGAATACGAGAGGAGGAAGATGGTAGGGATAGGTCATGGTTTTCGAGAGGTGGGGCTGTAATAATGATAGATCTTGGTGAGGCGGGGACAGGTGGTATAGGAGAGGGAATTGAAGCTAAAGGTCTCTCTCTTTGTAAGTTATCTTTCTTAACTTTTCTATCTAAGAGAGGTGACGGACGAAGTATGGCTTTCAACGCTTTGCATCCCTCTACGTCATGTCCTGGTGTGCGGTGGTAAGCGCAGATTTTAGACTCATCGTAACCTATAGGTCGAGGTTTAGATGGATCATAAGGTCTAAGTGGGGGTAGGGAAATGGTCACATTCTCCACCAACATAGCATGAGGATTTTTGCGTAAGACCCTTTGAGTGGGTCAAAGTCAGAGGAAAATGAGGCTATTGACTGGGTCGATTCTGGTGATGACGTGGTGTGGTTGGTTTGTATGGGGGGTGGTTTAGCCAAGGAGTTTTGATAATGGGTTTTAACTGACCGTGGTTTCTTTGACGTAGAAGCTATGTTGGATGATGAGGCCACAGATGATGTGGTATCAGAAAACAACCACGGAGAAATAGGAGTGACCGAAAACAAATCTTTTGATGATGGAATTTGTTTAGGGTTGATAGGTGGACAGGATACGCGGGGTGACGGTGTTGCTATACCCTTGGATTTCTGTATGGGTGCAGAAGGCATAGGTCGCTTTAAAGAAAACACAGGAGGTATGATATATTGATGTAAGGTAGAGGGATGGGGTCCCAATATGGAAGGTAGGTGTGATGACGAGGGTTTTAGTTGTGTTAGCGGCATAGATTGAGGAGATTGAGTCTGTCTCCTAATGGGATGGATGGCTTTATTTTTAGATAAATCAAGCCGCTTAGGTGGGTGTGTTAGACTAGGTATGGGTAAGGTCCCAAGCGTAGGGGAAGATTTGGTTAGGTTAATAGAAGTGGATGAGGTATTTGGTAGAGATGAGGGGGGTGAAGATGAGGACATAGGCATTTTAAGCTTTTGTAAACACTTCGGGTATATGGTAGAGGCATCAGGATCGGTCATTTGCATTTGAGTAGAATATGGCATACTCAAAGCGTTCCCATAGGACTCATCATCTTACGGGGAATGCGGTCCTCACGTGTGAATATGAACTTTTGTATGGAAGAAAGGTGGGTTGTGATTCCGGTCCCTTTGTGGGGTGATACGGGGTATATGAGGCATTGTATCAATAGGCGTTAAGAGGTCCACGGTTCTTGAAAAGATTTAGGTGATGAAGGACTAATAGGTAGGAGGCGTATTTGAGAGGATCTGTCATGTTTAAAGAATGTGGTGATGTCGGCTCAAGAAGTTTCTCATCTAAGGATGACAAAAGAAGTGGCGAGCCTTCCTCTTGTCTGTGAGAATGGTAGAAGGAGATGTTTGGGAAATAGATAAATTAGATAACATCCGCTCACGGTCTTGCGAGGATGTGGTATAAGAAGGATCATTTGTGAGAAGGGAACTCAGGCGATTAATTCCTTGATGGATAAAGGAAGGAAAGGATTTGGTTTGTCTTGATGGTGAGGAAGGGGTTCGGTTTCTGCGTTAGTGAAGAGGTTTGATTGAGAATTTGTTCGATAGAGGTCTTTGGGTAGGAATTGAAGCTGCATGGATCTCATGAACACTCTCCTCGGCTAAGATATCTTGGTTTAGTTTCTTGTTAGAAGAATGATTCGGGAATGGTTTGTTGAATATTTTCAAGTTTCGATTAGCGGGCGTTAGGATTATCGAGGCTATATCCCCCGCATCAACCATTTCTTGCACTATTTTCAACATCTTGCAGTTCTCATGTTGTGTCCCTTCATGGTGGAAATTCTGAAGTCATTTTCTTTGTACCGAAGGTATGGCGCGAGTGGAATCGAACCGGAATGAGGTTTAACGGGAGGTAAGGTAATGGCTCTGCTTTGAGCAATTTTCCAATATCACACCATATGTCTCTCCCGAGGAGTGTAGTTGATGGGCTCTGCTTTATACTTATAGGTGGTTTTGGCGGGGTATTAGATAGTGGTTGGGATTTGACCATCACCGCGTGCGGCCCCTTTTGATTTTGAAGCGATCGATGGGTGAGGATTGGTGGTGTTGGGTTTGTTGGTGGAATCTTGGGTTCGGAGAAAGTGGGGTTTTGTTGTGCAACCGCAATTTCTCTTCCTCTAAGGCTCGAATCTCTAGTTTTCAAGCCATAGTAAAAGGCCTCGTCAAATGTACGGAAAGTTTGAATTTGGAGGGTAGGAGAGATGTGCTTAGCGCGAGGCCGCGTAAACACTTGATTCGATAAGTTCGATCGAGGTAAGGCATACGTAAGTTGGTTGATAAGGCCCCGCCATCGTCGATGAAATCTGCGATAGATTCATCTTCAATTGTCGGATGGCATAGAGGTCGGTGATAGATACTTTCTTGGCAATGTTAATGGAGAAATGAGCCAAGAAAGATTGGGCTAAATTGGTTAAAAGAGAAGATTGAGTGCTGGGTTAAAGAAGCGTACCACTCAGGCGGGTCTGTAAGGACATGGGAAAGGTGCGGAGTAGTAAAGCGTTATCGTGAGCAATCGAGATAGCGAGCATGTCTAAATGATCGCAAGTGTTGTTGAGGGTCCTCCTTATTGTTAAAGCGGGTAAATTTTGGTAATTCCCATTGAGGAGGATATGAATGAAGGGGGAATTTGAAGGGTGGATAGGCTCCGAACAAACTTGCTCGTATGTCAAGCGCTTCGACTTCTCGAAAGCGAAGCCTCAGGTTTTGCATTTTGTCCATCATTTGTTTAATTAAATCGGTAGTTGGATGAGATGATGGTGTGGTTGTGGTAAACGGAGGCAAATTTGGCCAAGGGCCACCGCTTGAACAATGGTGGGGTTAAATGTTGATAAGGTATGGAGGCGAATGTGTTGAGGCAACCGAATAGGGATGTCCTATATAAGGCATTTGTTGAGTTTCTAGGATATGTGTGTGGAAATGAAAAGGTGGCGGAGCTTGAGAAGGAAAGCTCGTGTGGATAGGTGGCAGAGAGCAAGTCATGAGCGGAGCGATCTGCAAGAGAGATGAGGTAGGAGCGATCGGCGGTAATGACATGTTGGGCACAAGATTAACAAAGGAAAGCCAATCATGCCGTATGGACCCCAAGAAGCTCTTGAGGTAGGCGGCAGGACTAAGGATGCGGAAGCGAAAGCGGAGTTATCGGGCGGAGAAGGGGCTAAATGAGCAGCTATCTTGATAGGCATGCCAACAAGGAGTTGACCGTCGGAGTGTACGGTCGAGGGCATGAGACAAATAATCTTGTCATGGCGCTAGGATTAGCATCAAGAAATTTGGCAAATTCTTTATCTCCACTGGGAATTTTAGGAACCTCGTTGGTGTATCGTAGGATTCCCCACGAGAATGTGAAGGGGTGATTCGAGGCAAAGGTACAGCAAGCATGTGAAACCATGGCGGTGGCTTGCTTTCGAGTGATAACAACCATGGGCGGGAGTACAGTAGGGTTTGATCTATCGAGAGCGAGAAAGCAGACTTCGAGAATGGTGAAATTGGTAAGTTCTTTGGTTTGTCGAGGAAGCTGTAAAAACGATGGCGATATCGGTTTGATAACCGATGTCGGTTAGACTATAGCCGACGTCGGTCAGTTAACCGATGTCGGTGTAAGATAAGAATGGTATAAGAAAATATAAGAAGCTGCTGATTTGATTGTTAACAATGCTCAGTACATTTATCAAATTGTTCTAAGGTGATCACAGAAGATAGTGTATAACAGAGAAAACAGAACTGAAAACAAACAAGATGCACATGCAAATCCAGAGACTAACCCTAGGGTTAATTTTAATTATTGTGGGCTTATGCCTTTAGACGTGGAATGATGTCAATCCTAAACAAAAGACTTAGGGGAAATGTCAAGTTTGTTTTGGCTTATAAGGTTACCTCAATCGGGCGGAGGAATACCGCGGAAAAGGGGGGATGTTTTGAGCTGTTGTGTTAATTGTGAAGTGATTCGGTATGTGTTGTGCAGTGAAAGTAAGATTAATTTCCTATCAATACTGTGGAAATCACCCCCACGTGTACGACCTGTTACTTAGTCTATGTTCACTAGAATTGAAAACAACAAGAATGTAATGCACGTGTTTTAAACCCAAATCGAAAATGATATTCGATGAAGCAATTAAGATGACTTTCACTAATGTGAAACTAGGAAAGCAAGACAAATTCTTTACTAAATATAACAAAAACAGCAACAACAAGTATGCTTCCTAAAATGAAAACAAGCAAGAGAAACAGAAACCCGAAATGGGTCCCACCGGGCGTGCCAAAATGTTTCGCACGGAATGTTTCGGCTCTGCAGAATAGACTTGCTTCTATCCTATCATTCCTTTGAGAAACAGATAAGGGTTAGGGCTAGGAGGAATACCTGTTGAATGTTGAGATGGTGTGCGCGTACCGTAGAAAGATCGGATCATTGCGAAGAACTCCTTTTTGTCTTGGAAGGACTACTGCAAGTAAGAATACAAGACCACGATTTTAATTAGACAACAAATGAGGGATGCGCCTTAGGCCCAAGAAATATAAAAACTTCCTTTCGAAGGTGGTGAGTTCCCTTTTAGTATGATTTAACACAAATGATAATATAGAAAGCTATTGCAAAATCATGATTTAGGTATCTCGTTACAAAGCAATAGAAACTAAACTATCAATAATAAAGCGTCACGTTGTTTGTTCGGTTACTGGTCGTTGATACGTTCAGAGTTGAGTTATAGGGATAAACCAGACTAGATTTGGGGTTATTAGGTGGCAAATAGGCAAGCAAAAAGTTTTGGGGTATAAGTCATAGTGAGTGACGGCGGTCACGGAGTAATCGACCGCGGTTAGATAACATTCTTAGGTAGAGGATAAACGATACCGGTAGGGTCAGCAATCTAAGTGCTTCTGGATAGAAGTTGGTTTCAAGGTGATTGTGGGGTTATTAGGATTGGTGGATGTTTGAGGGGAATGATGGGAGGATAGGGAAGACTCAGAGTGTGGTAAAATGGCCTTCTGGGTCATATCGGGATGTATAGGTGAAGGTTAAGTGCAGTATGTTGCTGGTAGTAGATCTAGGAATAAACTTATGATTACTATTAATCAACAGGCTCAAGAAAATGGTGCTTAGAAACATATAAAACACTACTTACTCGTCCCTGATGCAAATGCAGGTTTTAGGACTGTGATGATGAAGACAGGACCCAAGTTGGATGATCTGACAATCCAAGATGAGTTATCTCCTCTTCTGATGCTCGGATGAGTATTCTTGGAGCTCTGGTTATTGATTGCGATCTTGGGCTTGATGTCCTTTCTGCGAAACTCTTCTGTTTCTTCACTTGTCCCCTGCTCGGCCAAGCAAAATCTGGATCCTTTCGATGATTTCTCCTTCTCCGATCAAATGAAAATCTGATCCTTTGTTTTTGGTTGGAAGTGGTCATTTACGGGGAACTGATGGCGGTTACGCAACCGACGGCGGTCGAGTAGGAACCGGTATCGGTTAGGTCAAAGCGGGCTATTTTTGGTAAAATAGCCAGCTTTCCCTCCTTTTCTTCCGAGGGATTGGTTGCGGGCTTGGTCAAGTCATTATGAAGTTGGTTTTAGGTGCGGATGAGGAGTAATTAGTCATAGGTGTGGAATTGGACCAAGTTATAGGTCTTAATTAGGTTAGTTTAGGGTTAAGACTAGGTCATGATGAGGTGGCAACATGAGGTGGTAGGTATGGCGATGTGGATTTATTAATTATAAGGTAATTAATAAATAATTGTGTAAGGTTTAGGTGATGAGGTTAGGTTGCGAAATGAGATGCGGGGCACAGGGGGTCGTAAGACACAAATTTGGTGTCTACGGTTTGATATTCTTCTTGTGGTCTTGTTGTGTATTCTAGGTAGTTCCTCCTAGAAAAAGGAAGTTCTTACAATCAAAACTTGATTGGAAGATTAGAACGCACTCACTCTACCTTCCACCTTTAGTAAAATTGGTATTCCTCCTTGACCCATAACCTTATCTGTTTCGTCACATACATAAAGAAATCGGTGAAACACATGCATACCCATTCACACTCGCTCGGGGGCACATGGCTCCTATCACATTCACTCTACATTCATTTCCATCATCACTCCATAACATGTTACATATCTTCGTTGCACATTGTTCTTGCTTATTTATACTCACATGCTACATCTTGCTTACTATGTTAGCTAAATACATTATATGTCATTATCTTTACCATATACACATGTGCGTTCACTTGCTTTCTAGTTGTGATCACATACTTTACATAGATCGATACACGCAACATGGATGTTTGGCGCAATACCTATTACCAATCTCGTAGAGTTTCTGGGACATCCACTTTCGTACACACACTTTGTGTTATCATTTCTATTTATGCTACTTCCTATTCGTAGTAGCACACTACACTTTATATCGGATATTACACGTTTTGACATAATTTTTGTCTTTCTAAGATGTTAAAAAGTACTTTACGTTCATCATTTGTCTTATAAGAACCCTATGCCACCATGGTTTCTGTTACATTATTTGTTATTGTCTAGATTTTTTTGTCATTGTTTTCTATTATTTTGCAGGATTTTCCCTATGTCTTACTTCTTCTCTAACTACATGTATACTTTTAGCTTCGTTGGCCTTAATTGTCTTGTGTGAGTGATGTCCCATGTTTGAAACCCACCTTTCGAGGTCTAATGTTTCTACTTTACTCCTTGTCCACATTGTCTTATTGTGTGCTTAGCTTACATTTTGTCTTCTACATGTGTCTTTTTCTTGCTTGTATTATCACTTGTCTTATAACCACTTTGTTTGTGTGTGCCTTGGTTTCTACCAAGAACACCCCCCCCTACAGGGCATTAGTTTCGGATTTAACAATCGGTCCTCCTTTGGGCCGCACACTCCTCGAGAATGTCCCAAACACACTAAATGAGAGGGGCATCCGTTGGGTGAATCAATTACCCCATAAAACATCTTACAGTCATAGTTCAATATAGTTCAACACACATTCAACATAGTCTTTAGTCTTAAATGACCCAAAATATGACTTGTGTCTTCAACACAACATAGATACCAATGCCCAAACTAGGAAAATATCGCCTAGGCACCCTTAACCATTCCTAGATGCCTGTGATAAAGGAAAGTTACACATCATTTTTAGTTCAACACAAATTTTGGCACTTTACACAACAAATTTTATAGGGTACATAACCCCTTAGAACTTGGCATGCATGCACTACACTGTCTTTTCTACTTTCACGTTGGATCGAAATTGTTCAAAATGGATTAGATTTTTACACACCTCTATAGTGGTGTTCGAATTATGGGAAGTAGTTAAAGGTTGGAGGATGACACCAAACTTTTGTCCCTACACTTCTTCTATGTCTTAGCATGAGATCGCCCAAAAAACTCACATTCAACGCAACTGGCATGAGATCACCCAAAAAACTTGTTCTTCTACAACATCTTCAAGATCCTTTCTACACTCTTTTCTCCTCACATATCAAGTGCACATGTTCCTTTTCATTTTTTTACATACTCTTTACTCGTTTTGATCGAAGTTTTCATATACGTGTATTTGACTACTTGTTTGTTCTTCTCTTTTTCAAGTCTTTCCTTATGGGAAGTGGTAGTCACATCATCACACATCAACAACACAATCAAATGACATCAACGAGGTAAAAACACAACATCTACACATACACTTTCACCCTAGGGTCATCATCATCATTTTTTTACTTTCTCCTCTCTAGTTTCACACTTCACATTGTTATCACTCCATGTTTTTCCTTGTCTCTTGGTACACCTTTAGCTATCAATATACATGGTTATTAGGTATGCATCTCTTATCTACTTTATGTTATCAAGAATTCACTCAAAAACATAAAGTGGGGAAAATGTAGACACTAAATCACGCACTTTGGGTATCTATCTAGTCCTGATCACATACTACTATTCATATGATTCATAAGCAAGAAAATTTCTAATTGACCACTATCTTTGGCCATATTTGTTTGCTTTATGTTGTCCTTCTTAGTCTTACACACATTCTAACCGAGTCTATGTTTCATCATTTTATCTTTTATGAGTATGGACACCAAAGTGCCAGGCACCCCATCCCCTTTTAGGCACCCCGACCTCTTCATACCTTGCTTCTTTTGGGCCTCTTCTAGACATTATGTTTAATATCTTTTTACTAGTCGGTCTTTTAGTGGTTAATACAAAATTCAACCAAGGGAATCATATAAATATAAATCTATGTGATCATAATAAGGGACCAAGCACTAAGCATCTATTACCACCACCTAAGGTTGCATCTAAAGGCATCTTAAGAGCATTCAAGCATCCATCTAGCATCCATTTAAGGGAAAGGGACTGCATTTTTGCATACACTTCATAGGAGGGGAGTTCATTATTGACATCCACACATCTATTTACATTTATACATTTAGATATTGCTCATTCCTCAATTGCGACATGCACAAGAACCACCTAGGGCACAATCTCTTCACACACACACACATAGAACTACATTGGGTCTGAGATGTAGTTCAATGCTTAGTCATAAGTTCACTACATGATAGCCGATGATAGTCGACTCCTCATTTGCATTATTTTCTTTTTGGGTTTTGTAGGTCATTTCTTCATTACAAGTTTTAAAGAAATTTGATGATCATATTGCGACATATAGGCGACTAAAAGTGAATATTTTCAACACCCTTCTGACCCAAAAAAATCATAACCCGAGAAATTTCCTAGACATCGAGTGGATTGATTGAGTCATTAGATCCTAGGGCACTCCCGAACTTGTTAGGCATTGGTGAGTGACCTCATCGATAGTTGCATAATTTTTGGGCATGGCTACGATAGTCATTACTTCCATTTCATTAATTTTCCATCTCATTACATCTCTAGGATCATTGCAAAATAAGCTAAGTATTTTATTCCTTTCATTTGTAACTAGGGTTTCAAATTTAAATTACTTATTTGCTCGAGATCAAATTTGTACTTTGTTCATATTTTTATGTTACATATTTAGAATTAGGCATATTATCTATCTATTTAAATAAAATTGCATAATCAATTTATTTTGTAGGTTACATGTAAATTCGAGGATCATCTAGCGACACGCATATGACCAAAAGTGAAGGTTAGTGACACTTTTGTGACACAACGAAAACCAGTTTTTGATCTCATCACATAGTCACAACAAAAACACTTTTACGACACAACAAAAGCTTAGGTGCCTAATCTTGTTATAGGCACCCTAGTTCATGCCCATCCAGCGGTTTCAGGATTGTTTGTGTATGATTTTGACAATCTACTCCTCTTGTTCCTCAATCTTCATCTAGAATATTTAGGATCAAGTATGAAATTAGATAAGTCTTTATTTCCCTCTCTTACACTTAGGGTTTCATATTTCTTTAGCTTATTGCTTATTTCATTTATATTCCAACAATTGTTTATTATTTATCTATCATATGCGATTATGTAATTAGGGTTTATAAATTCAATATTTGTTAAATCATTTGTTGAACCTATCCATTCAAACCCTACCTTATGAGTATGTATCAAAATCTCTCTTCTTCTTCTCAATTCATGGATCAATCTTCTTATCTTTCTTTCACCCTAACTAAGGTTTCTGACATGGTCACTACTAATACTAATTTTATGCAAGTTCGTACTCAACACCCTCCTCACTTCATTATTTCCATGGTTGATCCTACTATCAATGTAGTCACCACTTACCGCACTCGTCCTCCCATGGCTCATCCCATTTCCATTCCACCATATATATATGGAGATAATATCAAAATTATTACGAGAGAATAGACAAAATAATTACGAATAATATTCAATATATTCCCTTAATCTTTACACACAACCATTTATATAGGAAATAAATTTCCTAAATTATAGGAGGTAGCTATAACCTCTCCTATAACCACTCATAACATACTCTCCTTAATTCTCTCGCTAAACTCCTATTTATGTGAGTTGTTTATTAACAACTTTACGTATTACAATATTATTACATTCAATATAAATATATTTTCTCATTAATGTGAGCACTAAATTAATTATTTCCTAACATTCCCCCCTTAGTGTGAACATGGGGAAAACTTGCCTTTGTATTTGCACCTGCTCATGATCTGGTGATTTTCACAGGATGATCACAAACCTCAAGGATGGTTTTGTGAATAGTTGACCAAAATCCGAAAATGGTGGTTTTGCAATTGGTTTACCAAAACCACAAAGTGATGGTTTTGTGAATGGATTAACAACAACCAAGAATGGTGGTTTTGATATTGGTTTACCACAAACCACAAATGAAGGTTTTCAAGTGGTTTACCTATAACCACATCACGATATGCTAAGTACATATTATCAGCCCTCATCACATCTCACTGTAGGGAATAACATAGGAAATGATGTTGGAATTTGCTACTCGTACATATATAGAAAAATATGACATAATGGAAATGGAACATTGGAACATGTTCCCCCCTCAATGTGAAATTTCCACTTATTGAAAATAGGAACACGCAAAACCGAAACAAACACACAAATGAAAAAATTACCACCAAATCATCTATGCAGCCCTATCATTGGTGAGTGACGAGAGGTCGCTGATTGACCTCCAACCTCCATTTTCCTCCGTCCTTTGATGCGATGCTGTTATCTTAACGGAATGTTAACATGAAGCTCAATGTTTTAGGGACGCCAAGTAACACCAAAAATGTGTCAAGTAAGGTAATTTTAAATTTTTTTATGACACTTTTGACAACACAAAAAATACAAGAATACTACTTATGAGACATAAGACAACTCAACTATTTTGACAAATTTATACTAATAATGACTATTGACTATAGTCACATTGAAGGACTTTTATTTTTGACACAATAACTCTTTTACAATATTTTGACTACTTTTGTATTTACTATATTTTACAAGACTTATTTTTAAAGACTGGAAAAATTTGACATAAGGACTAACATGACATTTACAAGAGACTATTTGATGATATTGATAAACTTGATCACCTATTATTCACCTAAACAAACTTTGATGACACTAAAAATAATTAACTATTAATTTTATAACACAATGATTATGCTATTAATTATAGTCAAAACGAACAATAATGACTATAAACCTAAAAAAAAAAAAATAAAATGACTTAAAATAATTACACCTAAACAATAACCATTGGTTTAATAAACTAATATTCTAATACGTAGACATTAACTCAATAGTCTAAATCTCATGGATCGTAAATTTAATATTATCTATCTCACAAAACTCTATACTTTTAGACTTCTAAACTTCTAAATCAATGCCACATGGTTTATGGAGCATTCTCTTACCAATATGATCAATAAATCCACCTTTTGTCGCCACCTTGTGCCCACTTTTTTAGTTCCCCACTATTTGTAGAAAAAACAAGTGTGGATGGTCTATTAATGCTTGGAGGATTGGACCGCATGGAAATAACACTCCTTAGATACACGTGTCACTGAGGCCACTTTGCATACAAACATGTAAATTTAGAACACCAAATTAGCATTCGCTAAAATGGAGCTCACCAAAACCACCTTTCAAAACAACTCCTTAATCAATACATGATTCATTGAAACTACCTTTCAAAACAAATCCTTCATTAAAAATTGATTAGATCGACGTCTTCCGATTACAACACTCGATTAGACTAAATTGAGTGTAATGATGAGGTCGTTGAGAATTGAAAACAAGTGTGATATACAAATTTGATTAGCACAAATTTTGTTATATTTTGACAGTGGGTAGTGGTTCGACGTTGAACCAAGATTTTATCACCACGCCAAACTAAATATTGATCTAAAAAAAACATTCAATACCTTAATTTTAGCTAATAAACCTACGAATGGGAGTGTGTTTGAGATTGTGGTCCAGACTGAAATTTCCAATGCTTACGTTAAAAGAAACATATGCATAAGCTATGCACGATGGAGATCTTCCAAATCTTAAATCCCATGACAAGGTAAAGGTTGATCTTGGGAAATGAATGCAGAACCAATCAAAACAATTCCACTGAAAAACTATGTGAAGCTTGTTGCAAACTCCTTCGAATGATGCACAATCGATGCTTTTAATAATTTTGAATTCTTTCATAGATTACTCTCTCAACACAATTCTCTTGCCCCCTTTTCCTTTTAATTCTCTATACTACACTTGCTTTGATACCAAATATGGAGAACATATCAAAATTATTGTAGAGAATAGACAAAATAATTATGAATAATATTCAATATATTCCCTTGATCTTTCATATTACACACAACCATTTATATAGGAAATAACTTTCCTAAAATATAGGAGGTAGCTATAACCTCTCCTATAACCACTTGTAATATACTCTCCTTAAATATCTTGCTAAACTCCTATTTACGTGAGTTGTTTATTAACAAATTTACGTATTACAATATTATCACATTCAATATAAATATATTTGCTCATTAATGTGAGCACTAAATTAATTATTTCCTAACACTATCACTTCTGCATCTCCTACCACCACTTCTAAGGGTTATGACATCATAAGACAACTTAAGAATACACCACCGAATATCTCTTTATTATTTATTGCATAAGTAGTGCACCCGATTATCGTTAAACATTAAAGGCCACCCTTTGTTGTATTCACATTGAAAGCAATAACTCATTGGTGGCCTTCGTACATCTCATTGAGTCTCTAAAAATATACCACATAATGTATCATTTAGCGTGATGAGGACATACCTCTATATGTTTTGATAATCCATTTGTGCATTTGTTTATCATTGCTTATCATTGGCACCATTTGTATCAAGTGTGTACTCATTGACAATGGTTCTACCATAAATCTATGTGCTCACTCCTTTCTTGGAAAAATTGGCATCATTGATAATCTAATTACTAATAATTATACTCTCATTCGTGGCTATGATTCCACTACTTGCACATGCCTAGGCACTATCATGTTACCTATACAAGTTGGGCCTAAGATTGTTCCTACGGTATTATTTGTTATTGATGCCTCATTTCAGTTTAATCTCTTATTGGGTAGACCTTGGATTCACGCAATGCATGTTGTCCCATCTATTGTTCATCGTGCGTTAAATTATTACATGATGGTTATGAACATACCATTCTTTGTTGACCTTGATCCATTCAATTTCTATCACATAGACCTCATTACTGCTATGCCTATTCCTCCATCGCAACCTATTCCATATAACAATATTGGTACATATGATATTGGTCAATCTAGTGCTTCACAACCTTCTTCCACCTCTACAAGCATACCATCCATTTCCACTCACACTATTGATATCATTTCACCCACCGTGTCTACTCCAATAACCACCACCACTCCGCTCATTGAGACTCCTCTTGCTCCTACATCTAGCTCACTTCCTACCAATATCCTTGATATTGCTATCAAATATGATAATGCCAGATCGATGACTATGATGACTGAAGTCAATATCGTTGAGCTTAATGATGAAAAATTACATAATCTTAATTTTACTCCTATCGAGATAGATGAGTCATAATTCAATAATAATTTCATTACTATTGGCCTTGGTGAATATCAATTCAAGAAACCCCTTCCTACAAATGATATGATAATTTTCAAGGGTATTTCCATACATAGGACGTCATACCACTTTCCCCATCTTCCCATGAGCATTCTTAATTAGTGCTTTCTCCTTTCACATACAATATTTTCATCAATAATTTTTATTAGACACATATTCCATTAGATCATAATTTATTTGATACCATTTGTACACATGATGGCTTGACTCGGCTTAGATTCACACTTGTCAATATCCTCCCTCCACCACATTCTCCATCATGAATATGTCCGCATTATGGTGCTTATGGCCTCATGTCTTCCATTTATCAGCTTCTCTACTTATTCTTGGGAGTCTTGGCTTGACTACATTGGAGGCACTCTAGATCCCCATCATATTGATATCACATTTCCCATACCTTTCGTTTGTGTTTCTATTTGAAATGATTCATTTATTGGTTGTACAAAAATCTCACTCACTGGTATGCACATGGATGTCCACTATCTCCTTTCACTAATGAGGAATAAACAATGGGCATGTACAATTTATGCCACAATGGCTCCTTACATGATTAACCACATACTATCACTTACAAGGTCTTTGATGCATCTCCATTTGACTTCAACCATGACAATGATGATCTCTTTAGATGATGTTACTTGATTATTCTTCACATAATACACTTGGGAGGCATCACGCTTACTTCCCCCCTTCTAGCATTCTAAGGTGTCTATTATTTCTATTCATACGATATGTGCTCCATACTTTCTATTTATAAGAATCTTTACACATTTTGATACACTCTCTATTCATTATTACCCTAGGACACATTCTTGTGCTAAGGTTCACACTTGATTGAATGTTGAGGGAATACTACATTTATGAACCTCACACACATTGCACATTTCATGCTCTACGCTTCGTGATACATCATTCTAGAATTTTCTTCTCGCACATCATAATATCCTCTTCTATAATATATGCTATGCTTCATGATCTATCTATCTAGTGTGCATTTTCAAACCATTCCCGATGATGTAGTCTTGTTCTATGATTCATTCTTGATTGTTGAGGGGTGTTTTATAAATTAACCTCATGTCATACTCATACACATTCACTCGGGGGAACGATGCTCCTATCACATTCACATTGCATATCATTCCATCTCACTCATTCACAACATACTACATATCTTGGTTGCACATACTCTTGCTTGTTTATACTAGTTACATGTACACTTTGTTTTCATGTTAGACAAATACTTTGTATGTCATTATCTTTATCATATACACATGCATGTTCACTCATTCTCTAGTTGTGAATGTAGACTTCTTATATAACCTTACACACAACAATGATGCTTGGCACTATACCTCTTACCAGTCCCACAAAGGATCTTGGGGCATCTACTTTTGTACACACTACAGGTGCTATTGTTTCATTTTATACTACTTCCTATTCTTACTAGCACACTAATCTATCGATATATACATGTCTTGACATACTTTTTATCTTTATAACATGTTAATGGGTGCTTCATATGTAGAATTTTCTTTGCAAGAACTATTTTCCACCATGGTTGTCTGATACTTTGCTTGCTCTTGTCTTCTATTATATGCCATTATTTATGGGCTTTGCCCTATGTCTTGTTTGTTCATTGCTTGTATGATTTTTGTTAGGAAATTATATTATTAGCACTCACATTATTAATATTAGGTTAATTGTTATGTTTGTTATTATCTTTGTTTATATGTGAAGTTGTTAATAAAAAAATCACGTATATAGGAAAATGTGAGATATTTGTGGGATGGGTAGTTCAAGCAGTTTCCTAGATTATAGGGATGTAAAATCCTACAAATAAGGAGATTTTGTTGGATTGAAAAAATAGATAAGTATAAAGAGTGCATGAAGGAATGAGGTGCGTATACGCGTGTGAGGACCAATAAAGTGGCGCGTAGAAGGTTTGTGCCTAGGAAGACAAAATCCAAGAGTTAGCCAATTTTGTGTATTACAAACTAAAAAATAGAAAAAAAAGATGGAGTGTCACCAAACAAAGTATATTTTTGGGGTAAAGCACATGCTGTAAGAAGATGAAAGGTCATGCATGGATCGAGCTATTAATAGGATTAAAACAAGTATTAATTATAAGATAGTCTATAATTAGTTGATGTACAAAAACATGCATGTAGTCTATTTTGAGCATGCAGTCTATTTTGAGGATGCATGGACGGTGAAGGGAAAGTACCCACCCCTATATATATATTGTATGTCATTGTTTTGGTACCACATCCTATTGTTCATGTCTAAGTGTTGAGAGTATTTGTATGTGAGGTTATAGATTAGTGTTTTATGTTTACACATGTTTGAGCCTAGTTATGGTGACATATTTATCTTACATTATGTAATACTTTATTATAATGCATTATGGAGGTTGGATTATGATCATTAAAGTGTTTGAATATGTTAAATTCATGGTGTAATTGGTACTAATTGTTATCGATATGTTATGCTCCATATTATGTGTGTTTCAATTGAATGTGTACATTGGTTTAATATGAATGAAGGAGTACTTGGTCATATATCATCATGTATTTATATGCTAACATTTTGACAAACATCATAATGGAGGAACCTAGTAGCTTCACACCTTTCGGGTGAGAATTGAGATCTATCGAATGAGGGTCAATGTTCCTAAAAATTGAGTGAGAAAATAAAAAACTACATTTTGGTTCCATTGTTAGGACCTCTTTTTGAACTATTTTCCAAGATGTTGCTTGTAGATGGTGTATCGGTTGACTCTGGAGAGCATTGAAATTTGGGTAGAGGGCGGTCGAGATTAGTTTACAGAGACATAACACTAGACCTGATTTCAATACACATCGGTGGGTGGAAGATAATATTTATCACGAGCTCTATGAAATTTTCTTTAGCTTCTTTCCAATAGAATTGTATGAATGGATGACAACATATGCGTTAGGGAAGTGCATTTGGGTACTAAACAAGGAATGTGGACACAAAAATATTACGAGACTCTTGTTAATGTAGATGTGGAATGGACTAGATTTGTAGATCATTGGTGGGTTGGAGTGTTGCGTAATTATACATTGGAGTACGTTATTTCTACGTATTTGTGTCTAAAGGAAGTTGAGTTCAATTTTTTGCATGATCCAGAGGATCTTACTTGCATGTTATACCTTTATCGATCAATATTTTGATTATAGAATTAGATTTAGAAAGCCTCCTCACGGCTAGCTAAAACCCCACCACATGTAGGTGCAGGAGTAGAGTGTGGAGAAGATGGCAAACCTAATAGTAGAAAGGGAGATTGAGGAGTCAATGGAGTTGAGGAGAATGATGGCTCGCAAAGGTTTTGAAGCCCTCATGGAATATGAAGATTCGTAGCATTAGGTACTCCCCACATTGGGTAAGCGTAGTAGAAAATCCCCTTTAGCTTTGGATAAGAGTGAGTTAAAGGAGAGAATGAGGACTGCAGGTGTGCATCTAAACCAACCTAGCCACCTAGCCCTTGCGCATGGTGTTCCCGGATCTAGAGGTAGTCATTGTGAAGCTAGCTAGTAGTGCAAGTAAGAAAAAAAAGATGAGTAGATATCACTTTGTGTTGAATTCAAGAGATAAAGTTAATAACTCATATGGCATCATAGTTGGCCATTATTTGGAAGTTTGATTGCGGGGATATTTTTAGGTGCCTATCTGGATAGAATGATAACATGCAAAACATTGGAAGTAATTCCATGAGTTTTGCGACCATGTAGACCATGGGCATCTAGTTTAGTACTACAACTAGGAAAAAGGGAGTACATCAACTGGTTTGTAGCCTACCGTAGGGGGTGCGGGAGGATCGGGAGGAGGAAATATTGGTGGAGGTTCGGGCTCGAATTTGGTGGATAAGGCCCACATCCTAATAACCCCCACATCAACCTTAATAACCATTACAACCAACACCTCTCATGTTTACTATGAGATGTCACTTTTTACTAGATTATAGAGGTATGTAAGATGCAACATGAGCATGTGCATAAGTGTGAACTACTATGACATGCTAAGGGAATCACATATTCATATAGGAAGGCCATTTAGTTTTCTACTATGCTATAAGGGCATGCACATAACTGGTTTTGTAAGTAGGACCCAGATCATACTGTTGTAGATTATAATACTATGCTTTATAAGGGCATGCACATTGTATTGTAAGTATGACCCAAATTATACTTTGTAGATTACAATACCTTATGCATTGTATTGTTTAAAAAGTTTCACATTCTAAAATTTGAAAAAAGAGCATCAGCGTGCTCAAGGACATTAAGAAGGGTTTATCTAAAAGTGTGAGGAAGTATGACACATGTTTTAAAACTTTGTTATCTAAGTTGTCTTATGATATTCATCCTAGTAAACATGCACATTGGTTCATTGGAGGATTGCTTGACTCCATTATGAAGAACACTCTCTCATAAGACATATGTGGATTTATGCGAGGCATTGGAAGCTAGCTTGGTGTGCCGATGTGGTTGGAAGCGTTAATAATAGAGTGAGGCCATTCTTAGAAGCACTGAGATCACATCTATGGTGAAACAATTGGAGAATCTCTCTGCCAACTCAACACATGAGACACACAGTGGTATTTGGTACACTAATTGTGAAGTAGAGGGACATACTAAAGATAGTTTTCGTGCGTAAGTTTGTTCGTGTGATGTTGCTCGATTATGAAGTTTTCCACTTGGACCATGATGTTTGGAACTATCCTTTATTGAAGTGCATGATTTATAATAATGTGTCTACATATTGTAAGATATGTCAGTCCTATACTCATGATCTTTGATGATTACAAAATGATTGATCACATCCACAAAGCCATTGAAAAAAAATTACGTTAGACTAGTGTGGCAAGTGGATCCAAGGAGTAGGAAGGACAATATAATGAAGGGCACAACAATGGAGACAATAGGAATGGAGGATTATGAGGAGGATATCGAGGCTCGGTGGTGGTAGAGGTAGGTTCTCTCGAGGAACTTGTTACACTTGTGGATCACTTGATCATTACCAATGAGATTTCCCCTAGAATACAACTTACTCATGGTGTGGGAAACAACATAAGTTAGAGGAATTCCAGAACCTATATGAGCACATAAGTAAAAACAAGAATAAGGAAAAGGGCGTCGGGATGCTCAAGGTCCAATGTGTGAATGCTAATCAATGGATGCTGATGAAGACTGATCTAAATTTACAACCCATGCTGGTTCAACATGTTGTTTGTACATGCATACACGATAATCTAAATAATAAGCCCTTATTACTTAGGAGGAAGTGATGCATGTTAAGGACCTAGATGGGGTACATCATAAGAAATTATATCAAGAAACTATGTGAGTTATTAGAGATCTACAAGGTGAGATAGAATGTTTAAAAGAACAGGCACACGTAAGAGAACATGCAAAGCATATTGAGCTCCTGTAGAAGGATGTGGATGAATTGAAAGAGGTATGTAAGATGTTATACCAAGAGAATATTATTCCATTTCTATAGGAGTGGTGTTTGGTTGTGGAGCTAGATTGCTTCACAATAAGCATGTATTACAAGTGGCTGGTTTACACAGTAACCAACGTCGATTAGCTAACCACCATCATTTAGCAACAGGTGAACCGCCATCGGTCAACAAAGGAACCGCCATCGGTTAGGGAGCTGAAATTAGTGTCCTGTGCATGAAATTTTATATTTAACTCACATGAATTAGATCTAACTTTGATATAAAGTTGATATAAAGGTTGTAAATGCATAGCTAAGATGCCTTAAGTTTTTATATGCTTATATAAGCATGAAAACTAGGGTTATAAGGTCAAGAATGGGAAGGATTGAGTTAGATCCTTCATTATCCTAGATTAAGAGGATGAAGAAGAAAAGAAAGAAAGAATAGGTTATATGAAGACAAAGCTTCCATGGCGAGAACACTGGACAAAATGAATTAACATGTACAACTATGGCGGGTACATCTCAATGGTGAGAAGAGGGTAACATCTTCTACTGTATTTCCTTTTGTATTGTATTGTCTCATTGTAATGGCTTCCATAGTATGCAAAACACATAGAGTTTCTTCTTGTATATCCACATGTTGGTGAGATCTTGTATTGTAGATCTATGATATCATGTTGTATTGTTGGTCCATGTAGATCTAGTATTGTATTGTTAGATCCACAAGTTGTTGTGAGATCTTATATTCATAGATCCATGAGATCATGTTGTATTATTGATCCATGTATATCTAGATATTATAAAGGAGGTTGTCTTAATGTTTGCACAAGTTTATGTAGTGATGGAGAGACAAACTTACTTCTTGGTGCACAATTATGGTTGCACATTAATAGACCCATGTGAGAGGTCTTGTTGTATATTCACATGAGAGATTGGTTGTATTTAAGAGATGTAGTAGTTCTGATATGTGAGATCTGGTGGTGGTGTGGAGGCATGGTTGCACTCATGTATATCCATTTAGAGATTTAGTAGAGGAGATACTCTTGGAGAGATGCATTATACTCTTGTGGGAAGAGTTGGTTTATACTCTTGTTTATTGTATATATGAGATATCTATCTTTAATGGATGTATCCCACATTAGGTGAACCACGATACATGTTGTGTTATTTGTGTGTACATTGTTTTGATTTGGATTTATCTAGTTTACATGTCCATTGTTGTAGATTTTGGGGAATTGTCTTATTTCCATAATACCCATTCCTAACAATGATATTAAAGCTTGGTTAGCTTGGTTAGATTTTATAAATTTTTGCTTTAATTTTGTTAGTGGTATTTTTGTATATATCTCCCTCCCTGGGTAAATATAGAAAAAATATAAGAATATGGAAATCAAGATAAAATATGTCGACATGAAAAAAGTTGCGCCCAGCGCAAGTTGGAGGTGCACATCAGAAGATGTCGACATGAAAAAATTCATGCCTTGGCACAGGTTGGAGGCGCACATCAGAAGATGTCAACATGAAAAAATTCATGCCCTGGCACAGGTTGGAGGCACACATCAAAAGATGTCAACATGAAAAAATTCACACCCTAGCGCAGGTTGGAGGCGCACATTAGAAGATGTCGACATGAAAAAATTTGCACCCTGGCGCAGGTTGGAGGTGCACATCAGAAGATGTTGACATGAAAAAATTCACACCATGGCGTAGGTTGAGGCGCACATCGAAGATGTCAACACCACATTTTCAGCGCCTAAGGCATACCTTCGGGAGAGTACGACATTTTGAGTCTTGCCGAGCACCCCGAACCCGACAGAAGCAAAGCCACGACTGACAGATATTCAAATGGCCATAAATTTTCACAGGGAGCTCAGATTCATGCAAGGTTGGAGAGGAAAGCTTACAAGGTTTCTACTGCAAAATACAGCTGGATATCTTTAATTAGGTGAGAAAAATTCTTAAAAATTCAAAATACAGTTCACCATTTTTGGGTTTGCTAGGGTTCTCACCTACCACCATAATGAGATGAATTAAATACAATCTGGAGGTGGTTGGGGTAGATTTGAAATTCCTCTCTCTTCCCTCTCTCATTCTTCCTATAAATTGTAAGGAGGGCTTCTTTCTAAAGGTTGGACATTCTTGTTTTGCCCCTCCCTTCTTCTCTTTGGCAAGTGAATTTGTGGAGTTCAAACCTCCCATCTAAAACTGTAATGCAACTTTGCCTCTTGGAATTTTGTAGTGTATTGTATCAATCTTTGGAGTAAATAATGCATGTCTGTGGATGATTCTCAACCCTCTCTATATTCATTTGCATCCTCCTGATCTTTCACTACAAATTTGGTTATTTGTGCATGATCTTGCATTGCATTTTAATGGTTTGTGTTTATTGGCAAGACAGGTGTTCTTCATTCCTCGGTGCATCACCTTTGTTAGTTTAGGTTTATTTTTATGCATCTTCTTACCCTGTCTCCTTGGCAAGTTAGATTAGGTTTTGAGTAAACCCTCTGCATTTTTACGTGTGTATCGAACAAAAGAATAGAAACCGACCTTCATGAGAGCTTTCTGATTCGCAAGGTCCCACACTTGGGAAAAGCTCCATGTTATGCAATCGCACTGAGAGTCTCAACCCATCGAGAGTTGCAGACACTCGGAGTGTTGTGATTCGCCATCAATAGTATTACAGATAGATGGATGATAGCAGAATTTTGTTTTTCCGATGTGAAAATTGCAGGAAGAGATTTAACATGAAGTGGATAAATCTCAAGTGGGAGTTGGAAATGAAGAGTTTCTTTAAAAAGATAGTGACTAGTGTCAAGAGGATTACCGATGCGGTAAGGTTCCTAAACCGATATCGGCATGGTGACCATGGTTGGTCGAGAGGAATTGACATCGAGAGCTTGGTTTAAACAAAAATCACTGATCATGATAAATTGAGAAGATGTAGTGTTTGTATCTTGATTGTTGAGGTATCCCTGGTTCTTGGAGGCACATGCATGTTGATCAGATTATATATCCATATTATAGAGGTATGGTTTTGTTACCTTGGTATTGCAGTGCTTGTATGTTACACATGTATGTTTGGGATTGTAGATCTAGATTTGAGTATGAGATAGAGGAGCAGTTATGCATCCTTTGGTGTAGTTAGATGCATGGGATTCATTAAAGAAGAAAAATATTATAACATAGATGAAGATGAGGCTCCCATCAGAGAGGAAAGTACTTTGGTTGAAGATGTGGTTGAGTGTCTTGGTGTTGGTAAGGTGATGTGTTTCATCTTGGTGCAGTTTTATTGCATGTACTATTGTTGTTAAGTTTTTTATGCAAAGTTTGGGTGATTCTTGAAATGACTAGTGAACACAACTATCGATTTAATCGAGTAGGCATATTATTTTGGTGTACTATGCCATTTAAGGTGTTGTGTTCATTCCAATAGCATCAATGTCGGTTTGGGAACCGACATCGTCCTGTGAGGGTAACCAGTGCACGTCAACTAACCATGGTTGGTCTCTGTGACATCTAGTTTGCACTAGTTATTTACTGAGAGAAGAGGGCATGTATGGATTAGTGTCTAGTTATGGAGGATCTAGTTTCTAGCACAAATTTTACATGTAGAAACATAGTATACCACTTCAATGTTTGAATCGAGAAAGAGGATGAGTTGGCTCGGTGAGTCTAGTGAGACTTGGGTCGGTATATCTATATGGTTCATGTTTTATTTCATTTGTTTGAAGAAATTAGTATTATATTTGGATTGTTTACATGTTATCACCAAATCAAAACTCCCTTGATTTACACAAGTGTATGTGCTTGAGATCACGGTGTCACTGGGTAACATTGGGTCATCTCTCAAGTGTTGGGACTTGTGGGCTTGAGATAACCCTTCGGATAAATCTAGTTCTTGCTCCTAAACTACTTGCGCTAACTACTCCTAATGTAGGAAAGCATATCTAATCATAATCTAACTTTCCAAGAGACCAAGGAGAGAGAATGAATGAAAATAAAGCCTACACTAACAACGGTGATGCACCATAAAAGAGGGTGTGAGAATAATCCCCAATATGTGAAAATGGAAGCAAAATGCATATTAGAGAGGGTGATAACATTTCTCCACAGTCTAATAACAACACTCACAACACCTTTCCATGCAAAAAAAATAACAATGAATCCTTACAAGAGCATAAAATAGACATAATATATTTGCAATGAGATTGAAGAGGCAAGAAGAATGTAAACAAACACAACAAGGGAAGATACATCCACAAACTTGCATCTATTGTTTCATTGATCTAAACAGTTCAAGTTATTACAAAATAAAGGTCTGGATGACCATGCAAGGAGTTCACTACAAATTCCTACAAGTACATTGGCTTCACAAAACCAAAATGATAGAGTTTTTCTACTCAAAACTATCCTCCTATAATGAGCCCAACACTCTAATTTATAGAATTTTGAGAGGAGAGAGAGAAAGAGGATGCAATTCCTGAAATTACCTTTCCAACCAATTACAAGTCATGATAAATGAGGGTGGTTGGTGATTTTGGACCTGAAAAATCAATCTCAAGGTGTCCCATAACTTACAGCAGTGAAATAATGATTTCCCATGCTCATTAAATGCTTTTCCAACCACTTTCCAACAACCAAATAGAACTGGGCTCACTTTCCTTAAAAAAATCACCCTAAAATATTTATAAATTTCTATATTTCTTGGTTTCTATGTGTTGGTCTCAGAGCCACAATTCCAACAAGACTAAAATGGTTTCTATGTGTTGGTCTCGAGCCACTTGGTTTCATTATTTCCTCATCATTTTGGGCCCAAGTCAAGGGCGAGGAACCATAATTCTATCCGCTATTGTTCCACCCACAACTCTCGGACCCGCAATACATTAAAATAGGCCCTTTTCCCCATTTCTCAAAAAATTTAGCAATTTTTGCTAACTCGAAATTTTCTTGATTAGGGAAGTTAGAGAAAAGCAAAGGGCTGCCTCCAAAATCCAATCTTTTGTTTTCATCATTTCTACTGTACAAGTTTACAATTTTTTTGTAAGTTATAGAATTTACCTTGGGGTAAATTCTGGGATAAGATACACAAGTAAAAATTTACATGCATGAATTTTATTTCCGAGATGTATTAGAATCTTGAGGACAAGGGTATCTAATTTAAGGATGAGATCCTCAATGAAATGTCATGTTTAACACATTTACAGGTGTAACGAGAGATGTTGAGTACACATGGATGAAAAGAAGGTGATTCACCTACTTCACAAGAAGTCCAAACTTTTGTGATGTAGAAGTATTCTTTGATAAGAAGGGAATCAATTTTATATTTCTTTCATCTGTTTTATTTCTCACTGATATATATTAGCTATTGAGCTTGGTGGTTAGAGTAGTGTAGGGGAGTTCATGTTAAGTGGGAGAAAGCCATGGTTGTTGGAATTGTAGGTTGGACATATATGCATATGCAGAGTGAGAGGAGTATGCTACTTTTTAGAGTGGTATGAGGCACAAGTTGTTTTGGAGGAAAGTCACATTTTTGTAGGTATTTTGAGTTTATTACATGATGATGTCACTTCTATTTTTATTTTGTAGTGCTTGGATATCCTTATGGGATTACAATTGATGGTTGATCAATTTGGGTGAAGAAGAGAGAAATGTTAGTGACATTGAAGGGTAAGGAAGGAAAATTTGTTTGTGACACACTACAATGTGACAACAGTGTATATTTACATCTTAATGACATTTTGATTTCATCTTGTATAGTTGTGTAATATGTTAATGAAATTTTTATTGGTATTTGCACTTTTATTAGTAGCATGGTTAACTTGGGGTTGTTGTTGTTGACATTGATGAGCACATGATTCATATGTGGCTTTGGAGTTAGTCGGTGATAGACTTGGAGCTTCGGAGAGCTTTGGTGATATGGATGGATGTATACGGTGAGTTTATACATGTTACATAGATTCTATTTTGTGAGTCTATGATGATGTAGATATTTGTTTTGCAAATGGATGCCTCGGAGCATGGTTTTAAATGCGTATGAGCATGCTTTAGATTCTTTGAGCATGAGTAGGGATGTTTATATTTCCTCTTGTTATTATATTACTCTATGATAGATATGTATTCTATGGATGGTTGTCTTAGAAAAGCAAGTTGTTTATGCAAGGTTGGATTTGAGGATTATAGTGTATGGATTCTTTGAGTTATACGGGTGTTGTGGATTTTTCACTCACGTGTTGCATACGAGAACTCATTTGGGCTATCTTGAACCGGGATCTTGTTTTTCTTTCACATATTCAGTTTGAATTGTTTATTGGTCATATGCATTGGTGGTAGGATAGAGACATGGATAGATGGTTGGTGTTATGATCCTCATGTGTGGATTTCACTAATGCCTCAAGGTTTTGGTGTAACGGTTCGTTACATTTGGTATCAGAGTGACCACCCGTGTTTGAATCCCACTCGGTTGGTTACGTCATGTAGCCAGGGCCCATGGGGCACCTAAATGTCGGTGAAGCGGGGCTCATACGTATGGGAGTGTGGGTGCAAACCCAGCCCAGTCGAGCTCTGAAGCATGGTGGGATCTTATGATCCTCATGTGTGAATTTCACTAATACCTTGAGGTTTTGGTGTAACGGTTCGTTACGGTTGGAGAACATGATTGGATGGCTATGGATGCGATAGAAGCTGTATTCAATTTGAGTGTAATCTCTTATAGGTATGTTAGTCATGGTGGCTTGATTGCATGAGAGGCTTGGTGTTATGATTTAGTGGGAGCTTGATGTATGGATAGCTCGGGTATCATGGATAAGTAGTAGCTTCATGCAGGTATATGGTAAGTCATGGTTTGTTATCTTCTTGGTTTTAGAAGATGGTTTAATCTTCTTGATTACTTGAGAGAGTTGTTGATGTAAAGAATAGATGGTCTTCACGGTATGTAGAGGACGGTGATGTACAAGTATAGGTACAAAGGTTCAAAAATTTATCTCCAAGTGGGAGATTGTTGGGTTGTGGAGCTAGATTGTTTCACACCAAACATGTATTACAAGTGGCTGGTTTAGACTGTAATGAGCATTAGTTGGCTAACCTCCATCGGTAAATGAAGGAACCTCCATCGGTCAGCAAAGGAACCACCATTAGTTAGGGAACCGACATCAGCTTCTGTGCGTGAAATTCTATATTTAACTCATGGGAATTAGATCTAAAGTTGATCTAAAGGTTGTAAATTCATAGCTAAGATGCCCTAAGTTTGTATATGCTTATATAAGCATGAAATTCAGGGTTAGAAGGTTAAGAATGAGAAGGATTGAGTTAGATCCTTTATTCTCCTAGATTGAGAGGATGAAGAAGAAGAGAAAGAAAGAAAAAAATACATGAAGACAAAGCTTCCATGGAGAGAAGTTGGACAGAAGGAAATAAAAGGTACAACTATGGCAAGTACATATCAATAGTGAGAAGAGGGTAACATCTTCTACTTGTATTTCCCTTTGTATTATATTGTCTCATTATAATGGCTTGCATAGTATGTAAAGCACATAGAGTTTCTTCTTATAGATCCACATGTTGGTGAGATCTTGTATTGTAGATCCATGAGATCATGTTGTATTGTTGATCCATGTAGATCTAGTATTGTATTGTTAGATCCACTAGGTTGTTGTGAGATCTTGTATTCATAGATCCATGAGATCATGTTGTATTGTTGATCCATATATATCTAGATATTGTAAAGGAGGTTGTCTTAATGTTTGCATAGGTTGATGTCATGATGCGGAAAAACTTACTTGGTATGTTAGTCATGGTTGCACATTAATAGAACCATGTGAGAGGTGTTGTTGTATATTCACATGAGAGCTTGGTTGCGGTTCGGAGATGTAGTAGA
This sequence comes from Taxus wallichiana var. yunnanensis, assembly GCA_018340775.1. Classification (NCBI taxonomy): domain Eukaryota; kingdom Viridiplantae; phylum Streptophyta; class Pinopsida; order Cupressales; family Taxaceae; genus Taxus; species Taxus wallichiana. The sequence continues at coordinate 345,467,903 of CM031241.1, read as the reverse complement.
TATGTGAAATCTGGTGGTGGTGTGGAGGCATGGTTGCGGTGCACTCATGTAGATCCATTTAGAGATATGGTAGATGATATACTCTTGAAGTGATGCATTATACTCTTGTGGGAAGAGTTGGTTTGTACGCTTGTTTATTATATATATGAGATCTCTATCTTTGGTGGACATAACCCACATTGGGTGAACCACAATACATCTTTGTGTTATGTGTGTATACATTGTTTTGATTTGGATTTATTTAGTTTACATTTCCGATGTTGTAGATTTTGGGAATTGTAGTAGCTAGATACCCATTCCCAAAAAGTGGCTTCGGGAGAAAGTACCACACGTAGGAGTTGAGCGTGAGAGGAAGATAATTCATAGAAATATACCACCCCAAGACCATGAATTTGAAAAGGAGATTACACTAGATGCAATAATTGATGGATGATTAGTGAAAAACATCTTATTAGACACAAGTGCTGTAGTGATTATACTAACCCTTGAAGCATGGAATCAAATGGGAAGACCTACATTGCAGCCATCTTCAAATTCAACTTTGTATATAGAAAAAAACTAAGGAAATTATTATTATGGTACTAAAGGATGCATCTATTATCATTCAAAGAGCCAAAATTACTGGAGACTTCGAGGTATTGGAGCTTGTTGAGGAAGAGAAATTTCTACATTTATTTGGAAAACCCCTTGGTGCTATTCCACCAATTGACTTGCGCTTTAACAAGAGATACATCAATTTTGAGAACAAAGATGAGTGCACGATTCTAAATTTGTTTGAGAAGAAGGTAGAGCCTTATGTTGAGCCTTTGAGTGAGGAAGAGATTAATAAAATTTATGCCTGAGAAGATGCACGATCCAGAGAATCTAGACCCATCAAAGAAGACATTCTTCAATTGGAAGATGTGCGGATCGGTAAGTGACACTACTAGTGTTACTTGTGATAACTAGGAACATGGCATGTATGAAATGGTAGGGTGAGAAGTGAAAGTGTGAGTTATAAGTATGATCATGCCATGCATGGTGAGGTGTTTAGGCTTGGCTTAGGTACCAAGATATATTGGTGAGGGGAAGCCCGATACATTCCTACGTGTCATGGAGACTTAGTGGCTGAATGAAGGAGATAGAAGAAACATGATGGTCTATACCTTACATAGGAAAATAGCGCCTTTGGTGGGATACACATAAGGATAACCTCTTGAAGTTGAAAGAAGTGAGAATCTACTTTTCCACTAGGTTTACTTAGAGAAATGTAGCTACACACTTTTGTGAATTTCATGATATATATCCGACTTCTCATCACATCCATACTTGTGAGAGAATATGGGCACAAGGCTAAGAGGATTTAACACCATCTCTATGGGTACATAAGATCTACTCTATATTGTGCAGATGCACATGTGCATGGTATGTCCATGCTGAATTAAAAAGGGAGACTACAAATTGGAAAGAGATGAATGCAAGTATGATTCAAACTTTTGATTAATTTTCTACTAAGCCTCCAATCCATGAAACATTACAGATAATGAAGCGCATCACATTGGGGGGATAGCACGAAGGCGAAGAGATCATACTAGAGTTGTTTAAAGAACTTGATCTCAAGGCGTGCCTTGATCTTGAGGAGACAAAAGAGGTATAGATGGGTTGTGCCTAGAAAGAGAAAGAGAAATAGAAATAGAAATAGAAAGAGAGAGAAAGAAAGAGAGAGAAAGAGAAAGAGAAAGGAAAGTTAGTATACATGATTGATGATGAGGAATTAGACCATTTGGAAGTTAGCCACACCGAGGGGTGCGTGAGGTCATGGATTCTATAGATAAAAGGGCATGCACGTACCATGCTCATATGAAGATAAAGAAGGTGAACATTAGTACTAAGGACACACCCAATGAGACCATTATTGGTGATTCTTTGGTAAGAGCAAGAACTAACAAAGATTATTGAACTCTTGAGTGATTTCTAGGAATTATTACTGCGAGGATATCTTGAATTAAAAGGTGTGCATCCTTATTTAGGTGAGATGAAGATAAAGTTAAAAAGGCGTACACCAAGTTAGGAAGAGGCCTTATAGGATGAATCCTAATCTGCGTGTGAAGGTGAAGGAAGAAATTGATAAGATGCTTAAGTATGGAATTATTGAGCCCATTGAGGAATCGAATGGGTTAGTCATATGGTTATTAGTATCAAGAAGGATGGGTGGATAAAGATCGTGTGGACTACGAGAGAAGTGAATACTTTATGTGTTATAGATCCATTTCCCACATAGTTTCTTGAGGAAATTTTAGAAGAAGTAGTGGGCGTGATATATATTCTTTTATAGATGGTTTTTCAGGATATCACCAAGTGTGCATTACAAAATAGGATCAAGAGAAGGAAACTTTCACAAGGAGTGGGAAGTTTTGCATACAAAGTTATGCCCTTTAGATAAAAAATGTGTTAGTAGTATTCTCGCACATTGTAGTGCAAGTAGTTCGGGATTTCATTCACAAATTCCTACATGTATATTTGGATGATTGGATAGTGTATGGCTTAGTCAAGGATCACTGCGATAATTTGAGGCTCATGTTTGAGAGGTATAGGTAGTTAAGCATCTCTCAACATTAAAAAGTGCATCTTTGCTACACCTTTTGGCACCTTGTTGGGACACATCATTTGTAAGGAAGGATTATTGGTATAACCATCAAAGATAGTTATTATATTACGTTTAGAAGAGCCTACAACTCAAAGTGAGGTGCATGATTTTGGGACACACATGATACTACAAGAAATTTATCAAAGGTTATGCATATATTTCCTTGCCCCTTGAAGAGTTTCTCAAAGCTAAAGGGAAATTTTATTGGGGTGACGTGCAACAAAAAACATTTGAGACATTGAAGGAGAGGTTTACTACCACATCTATTTTACATTTTCCTTCTTGGGATAAGCCTTTTTATGTACACGTTGATGCCTCGACATGAAAATTGGGCGTAGTGTTGGCGTAACCGGGAGAAGGGATTGTAGATGTTCTATTTACTTTGCCAACATGAATTTGACACTGTGGAGTAGAATTATACAACTATTGAGTGCAAGGCTTTGCCCATGATTTATGTGCTATATAAATTTAGAAAGTACTTGTTAGAGACTCCATTTATTTTCTATATAGATCATATGGCACTCAAGTATTTGGTCAAAAAGCCTATTTTGCAAGGGCACATCTATAGATGGATACTCCTATTGTAAGAATTTGACTTCATAGTTATTTTCAAGCCATGAAAGAGAAATTCAAGGCCTGATCATTTATCAAGGATTAATTCTAGAGAGGATGTGTAAAACATTAAAAATTCTATGTCTGATGCACAATTGTTTAGATTGAACATTCGCCCAGAGATTTAGAGGATGTAGATGTATTCTTGTGCATTGGTGTAGACACCTAAAATTAGCTTTGTTAATTCCGGTGTCGGCGTCGACATCTGCAGGACCCATTCATTTTCACATTATACCCCTCATATTTATATCAACATCAAACATCATTGCATTACTCGCATAAATCCACATCCATCATTAATCGACATATTACTTCCATACTCTTCATCTTAGGTTATACCATTTATTTAATTAATTTAGTGAAGCTTCGTTGCACTATTTTAAAAAACACTCCATGATATAGATCACCCACTTCTACCCTTTAATCCATTAATTTAATAATTATGTCACCACATCCCCATCCCTAAAATAAATTAATTAAAATCGACACCTCATTCCCTAGGTCATATTACCCTCCCATGGGTAAATAAATAAATAAATAGTTAATTAATTAAATATATCCTTCACACCTCATCCTTACACCTCACACTTAACTTGGACACCTCACATGACACCTCACTAACCCCTAACTAATTTTCTAACCTTTAAAAGTCTATAACTTATCCCTAACCTCCTCTAAAAGCTAACCTCTTAAAAAAGCTAACCTCTTAAAAAAGATAACACCCTCATCCTAACAAACTCAATTCGGTTCATGATTTTTTTACCTCCCCCCTTAATCCCAACCGCCTTCCAAATCTTCAAAAAAAGCAAACCAAAAATAGAAGAATAAAAACTCAAACTCAATCGATGATTCCCCAAATTGTTGATGATTCTCCTCTATATTGTCAAGAAACTTTATAAATACTAGCTTGAGGCCTCTATTTGGAAGGGGGATGGTAGGTGGACATGATACTAAGGTCATATATTGCATTATTCTCACATCATATACTTCTCACATGATGAGAGATCATTCAATACTAGTCAAAGCATCTTTGAATGCCCAAAATCACGCAAACAATATTCTTCATCAACAATATTTCCCTCTAGATGATTCAACTCCAATAGCCTAAGATTCTACATCAATGGAAAGGTCTTGAAATCATATTTCCAACACAATTTTCATTTTTCAAAATGGAGCTACGGTTCTCAAGTTATGGTCAAAACATTAAAGGGTGGTTTTATCAGATCCAGAGCTTCACCATCAACAAAATCATCCAACCTTCACCTCTCTGGTAATCTCATCCTTTTTCTAGCATTGATTATCTACATAAAATCAGGTATCCATATTTATTTTGAACATCATTATCATGTCTCTTTTATTAATTAATCATTTTTTCAAGCTAACTCATCCGGTTATTAACCTCTGCACATTTATAGGAATTGCCAATGATCCCTTTAATCTGACGATTAGCCCAATCACCGGCGATTCACGCCTCTTAGACCTAATTTCAATTTTTATTTCCTTTTTGATATCTAGATCCTAGTATTGACCATTTTTGTACCTTTTCAAGTTTCTATTGAGCCTCATCAAGCTCCTTTGATCCATCTGCAACTTTTTATCGAATACATCAACACCGTTTACCTTTGTGAGTGCATATCTGTCCATAAATTTGATACTTTGAGCCATATTGTGATTCCTCAAAATCCATTTGGATAAAGAACCCCAGAGAACAACATATAAAATTGAACCTCATCCATCCCTTTGCCTTTGCATCGTTAGTTATATTATCTGTTATCATCATTTACTATCGGTTCACTTTATTATTATCGATTAATTTCTTGAATGCGATTGACATTCTTTCAAGGAAGTCCATTAACTTTCAGCGATTGGACCTTTCTAGGTAATCCACCATATATTTTACTAACTCCATCTTGTGTGAGTGTTTTTGATTTGCATGCTTTCTTGTAGGGAAAGGAAGCCTTGTTCACATTCTTCACGGAGTGCAATATCACACAATCCACATTTACAGGTATCATAGAAACCCCACCATATCGAGGTTTAGAAGGTCTTATCAACTTTCTTGAAAACATTGGTTCAAGACTGTAAGATTTATCGACCATTCTAGCATGCTTAGTGAGAGACCCCATCCCTTTTTTTTTTTTGCTTCATTTCATCAATAAGATAACATTTGTTTTTCTATTTATCTATGTAATAATCATCTGCGATTAATCTGAATCATTTGTAATTGGGTAAATCACTTACAATTTTCCTATGTAATTTTCAAAGCATAACAATATGATTTTTGCTTCATGTTTTTGCTTTACGCTTTTATGTTTTTTCTAACCTATTTGCGAGGTCTTATTTACGGAAAGCTCACTTACTGGATTGTACTTGCTTCACAAATTGCTAAAATAAAAATAAAAAGGGAGCGTTATTAGAGGTGATTCCTAATCCTTCATTTTATTTTTGTATCTTGAATTTTTGTTTGTTTGTACTCATTGAAAGTAATCTTTCATTTTGGGCTTAAAACAAACAAACACATACTTCTTGTTTCACATAGTCTAATTAGGAGGAATTTTGTTGCATTCACTTATTCTTCCCCACACACAACCAAACCATTTATAAATAAAAATTGATTTCAAAACATCTCCCACCTGTGAAACTAATTAGGATTTCATCACCCAACATGGAAGTCGACTTGGAGTTCGGCCAAGTATAATATCCTGTTTGTCGGTATACTTTGGCTCAACACCCAACTCCCCTTATCACAGCGAGGACCATGAATTGAGGGGGTAGGCTCCAATATACAAGCCCGTCTGCAAGTGTGCAGAGTCTGAGTTGTGCCTCACTTACCTTCGGGTATATTGAGAATGCCACCCATAAACATACCTGAAACCAACCATAGCTTGCCTTTTCCTAGGACCCAATCATCCATTTTTCACATTCCACTTTTCTTAATTAAGTCAAGAAAATTTAAAATCTATTCTACTTGCTTATCTTCCATTTGTAAATCCATCCATTTAGTTACTTTTTATTGATTATGAAATTGTGTGTTTTTTGTCTATTAATTTCATGATTAAACCTCAAAAAATATGTATGCATCATTATCTACACTAGTACAACATTATAACCCATTTTATCAACCTATCACATCTCAGTCAACTTTATCTAACTCTGACATGTTTCTAGCGTCATCTAGGCCATCTTATGTTCCCTCTAGAACTTCTACCTCTTATCCAATTCAACAATCCTATAATAATCCCATCCAACAAACCTATGACTATTCTTCACAACCAAACTATTTCCAAACTATTGCTTCTCAGTCTATGTCTAATGTATCTCAATAAATAGTGTTTCGACACCCCCTTCTTCATCACAATATCTTCAAAATATCAATATCCCTCATCTTGAATATAATCAACACACCTCTACTTCAATCTCATTTTCAAGTACCTCGGACATCCCAAATTCATACACATGTCCCTACAGAGGCCCAATCAACTCCTCTCATCCAACAACAACATACTAAACATTTTTCCACATCTCTCAACATGTAACATTCCTATTTTAAGACTTTAGAAACAAGGGATTTTTTTTTTTAGTAATGTTCTCTGTTCTAAACACGTAATTTAGAACACACATTCCAAAACAACCATTCTTATAACAGATAACCATATGCAGTTGTAATGACTTGGTAAACTACCAGATCTATTCATTTCATGACTCTGTGAACTCGATCTATTCATTTCATGACTACGTGAACTGCTTGATCTATTCATTTCATGACTCGGTGAACTCTGATCTATTCATGTTTAACACTAAGTATTGAATAATTTTTGTATACTTCGTATACTTGGTTCTCTTACCCCGATCTGGGTATTGAGTGATCTGTCTAAGGAACCTAATTGAATAGTTGTTACCAATATTCATCTGCATCACGATCCTTATACTAGGTGACATAGGACAACGCAACCAAAGACTTGCGATACTTTGGCCAAAGATTCTAACATACTATTCAGTATTACTTATTCCTTGACAACATACTCAAATCGTCAATTTAGAATACGTCCTTCACCCCCACTTTATTGTTATCTAGAATGTCCTTTCTCGACTTCCGTCAATCCTCTTGCCCAAGGTTTAACCTAGTTAAGTTAACAACGTAGGTTATGATAGGAAGGAGCTCACAAAGACTTGGGATAGATTGGCATACTAGGTCAACGTAAGTCAACCTGTGTGCCAAGGTACTGTTTCACTCGGAATGTTTCATTCCTTTTAGAAAGCAGAGATAAGGGTTGGGGCTAGGAGGAATACATTGAATGTCGAGATGGTGTGCGCGTCACTTAGTAGAGAAAGATCGGAGCCGATTTGTGAAGAACTCCTTTTGTCTTGGAAGGACTACTGCAAATAAGAACACAAGACCACAAGATTTTGATTAGACAATAAATGAGGAAAGCGCCTTGGGCCGGGAAATATAAAACTTCCTTTCGAAGGTGGTGGTTTCCTGCTAATATGAATTAATACCAAATCTTGTAAAATATCAATTAAGTTGCTTTGTTGAAGCAGGTGGGGAAAGGCTGATTTTGGTTTTGAACCACAATAACGGTGGTAGTCACCGATAACCGATGCCGGTTGCGATAACCCGATACCGGTAGGGTCAGGATCTCAGTAGGTTGGTTGTTTTATGGGGTGGTTGTGTCGTAGGGTAACGGTGTTGTTGGTAAGGCTGGTATATGGGTGATATTAGGTAATGAGATGATGAGAGGTAAATGAATGATAGTTAGATGCAATGACACGTTGGGTAGTGGATCTAGGAATGGATTTATAGGGGACTGTGATTCAAAAAGTCTAAGAAATGTTATTAAAGAGGACATGCAAGATGTAACTATCATAGTTGTGACGAAGATGCAGTCCGGGAACTCGATGACAAAGCGAGAACTTATTTACGGCTATTCCGTTGCAGTTTTGGGCTTGATCTCCTTTGCTGCAAACTCTTCTGGTTTCTTCACTCGTCTCTGCTCGGCCAAGTAAAGATCCGGATTCTCTTGATCGCTCCCGATGCTCTCCCTTGATTTCAAAAATCCTTCGACCTTTGTTTTTGGTTTGGGGAGCCCATTTACAGGGAACCGATGGCGGTTACGTAACCGATGGCGGTCGAGTAGGAACCGGTATCGGTTAGGAAAAAATAGGCTATTTTTAGTAAAATCGCCCACTTTCCCTGCTTTTCTCCCAGAGAGATTAGTTGCGGGCTTGGTCAAGTGACTATAAGGTCGGTTTTGGAGTGCGAAGGGGTCATTAGTCATGGGTGTAGGTGTGGACCAAGTTATAGGTCTTAATTAGGTTAGTTTAGGGTTAGGACTAGGTCATGATGAGGTGGCAAAATGAGGTGGCAGGTAAGGTGATGTGGATTTATCAATTACAAGGTAATTAATAAATAATTGTGTAAGGTTTAAGTGATGAGGTTAGGTTGCGAAATGAGATGCGGGTCACAAGGGGTCGTAAGACACAAATTTGGTGTCTACATTAGCCCCTTATTGTTGTGTAGCTTGTTTTGTAAAGCTGCCATGAGACAATAATATGAAGTGGTTTCTCTGTTAATGGGTATAGGTAATCCCCTCAAATCTATCATAGATTGAGAGAACTTGAAATCAGGGATAGGGTTGATAAAGGGTAAATGGTGTAGAGATGATGGGGAGAAGGTGGGGTAAGTCCAAGGAAGCAGACGCATGTTGAAATGCAATAGTGCGACTAGGGTACATGATTTGATGAGCAAACTAGCAATGTATAGGCAAAGGTCGATAGTTTATCCAAACAAGGGTGATATAATCTTGGTATCCAAGGCATAGGAAGTAGCTCCAGGGTATATAACAGGTAAGGTACAGGAACGTTTAGGCATGTTCGGCAGTACCAAATGGTTGGTTTGGTTGAGATAAACGTCACGGTCTAGGTCTAGGCAAAGTTGGTCAACATATCAAGTCAGGGACCCTAATCATGCTGAAACACGAACATATGAGCTCGATGGAACAAAAAGCTACATGATGGGTGGATAAAAGTGTATGTTGTTGATGTTGGGTAAGGTATTGAAGTGATACGGCTGTGGGTTGGGCCAAGTTGTTGGGTTACGGCCTTGGGTCGGGCCGGATGGTTAGGGTGAGGCCTTGGGTCGGGCCAAGTTGTTGGGTGGCGGCCTTGGGTCGGGCCGGATGGTTAGGGTGAGGCCTTGGGTCGGGCCAAGTTGTTGGGTGGCGGCCTTGGGTCGGGCCAAATGGTTAGGGTGAGGCCTTGGGTCGGGCCAAATTGTTGGGTGGCGGCCTTGGGTCGGGCCGGATGGTTAGGGTGAGGCCTTGGGTCGGGCCAAATAGGTAGGTTGAGGCCTTGGGTCGGGCCAAGTTGTTGGAGTTACCGCCTTTGGGTCGGGCCAAGTTGTTGGGTGGCGGCCTTGGGTCAGCCGGGATGGTTAGGGTGGCGGCCTTGGGTCGGGCCAAGTTGTTGGGTGGCGGCCTGGGTCGGGCCAAGTTGTTGGGTTGCGGCCTTGGGTCGGGCCAAGTTGTTGGGTTGCGGCCTTGGGTCGGGCCAAATGGTTAGGGTGAGGCCTTGGGTCGGGCCGGATAGGTGAACAAATGGTGTTCAGCAAAGGTGGATATAGGCGATGTTGGGAGAAAGGGCGATTAGTAAATAGGGGCAGAAAGTTGGGTGAATAAAGACAAAACCGATATCGGTTAGCTATGACCGGTACCGGTTAGGTAACCGATGCCGGTTCCTTAGGGCACGATTTGACCGGTGTCGGTTCTATGTTAAAAACCTATAAAAAGAAAAATACGGCCTGTCATTGTCACATTTCTAATTTGAAAACCGATTTGGGGTGTCTGAGGTGGAATAGTGATATTGGTGCATTTGTTGGCTGAGGTGGCACTAGTTGAGTGGAGAAGTGAGTTGATTGGTGGGCCCGAGTGAGTAGCAAGCAGCAGTTGATTGGTAGAGGACCCAGCAAAGCAGAGTTTGAGCCATGGCACAGCCAGGAGGAGTAGGAGGTGCTGGACCAACTGGACCACCACCACCTATCCCACCACGACGACGTGTCGTCGTACCGGTAGGTTCGAAACCCTTCATTATGTGAATTTAATGGTATTATGTTGTATTTGGGATTCGGGTAGGAATCTTAGATTTGGAGAAAATAATGAATAAATGGAAGTTATATGAAAAAGGAAAGGGTAGATAGGCTAAATAGGCCAAGGCGGTTGGGTGGGTAGGTTTTTAGGGTGTTTGGGTGGGTATGTAGGGAGAAATAGGAAAAAAAATGAATTGGGTAGCCGCGCGGGTTCGGCTCGGTAATTTTTACAGCGACCGATGTCGGTCACTAAGCGACCGGCATCGGTCCAGAAAATCTAGGGGCAGGGTTGATCGGTGGTGACCGGTGTCGGTCGGTAGTTGACCGGCGTCGGTGGAGAGGAGACCGGGGTCGGTTATGGGTGACCGGTACCGGTTCGGAGTGATTTGTAGTTATTTTGGTTGGTTTGGGTTATGTTTTGGTGTTGAATTGTTGGTTGTGGTTTAGGTGTAGTAAGTATGGTTTTGGGATGGGGTAGGGGTCCCACCTAAGCGTGCCAAAATGTTTCACTCGGAATGTTTCATTCCTTTTAGAAAGCAGAGATAAGGGTTGGGGCTAGGAGGAATACATTGAATGTCGAGATGGTGTGCGCACGTAGAGAAAGATCGGGTGACTGCGAAGAACTCCTTTTGTCTTGGAAGGACTACTGAAATAAGAACACAAGACCACAAGATTTTGATTAGACAATAAATGAGAAAGCGCCTTGGGCCTGGAAATATAAAACTTCCTTTCAAGGTGGTCGGTTTCCTGCTAATATGAATTAATACCAAAGAGCGTAAAATATCAATTAAGTTGCTTTGTTGAAACAGGTAGGGGAAAGGCTGATTTTTGGTTTTGAACCACAATAACCGGTGGTGGTACATCGATAACCGATGCAGTTGCATTCGCGATAACCGATACCGGTAGGGTCTAGGATCTGTAGGTTGGTTGTTTTATGGGGTGGTTGTGTCGTAGGGTAACGGTGTTGTTGGTAAGGCTGGTATATGGGTGATATTAGGTAATGAGATGATGAGAGGTAAATGAATGATAGTTAGATGCGAAATGACACGTTGGGTAGTGGATCTAGGAATGGATTTATGGGGACTGTGATTCAAAAAGTCTAAGAAATGTTATTAAAGAGGACATGCAAGATGTAACTTACTGGTTATTGACGAAGATGCAGTCCAGAACTCGATGACAAAGCGCGTAACTTATTTACGGCTATTCCGCTGCGATTTTGGGCTTGATCTCTTTGCTGCAAACTCTTGGTTTCTTCACTCGTCTCTGCTCGGCCAAGTAAAGATCCAGGATTCTCTGATCGCTCCTGATGCTCTCCCTTGATTTCAAAAATCCTTCGACCTTTGTTTTTGGTTTGGGAGCCCATTTACGAGGAACCGATCGTGGTTACGTAACCGACGGGCGGTCGAGTAGGAACCGGTATCGGTTAGGAAAAAGTAGGCTATTTTTAGTAAAATCACCCACTTTCCCGCTTTTCTCCCAGAGATTAGTTGCGGGCTTGGTCAAGTGACTAGAAGGTCGGTTTGGAGTGCGAAAGGGTCATTAGTCATGGGTGTAGGTGTGGACCAAGTTATAGGTCTTAATTAGGTTAGTTTAGGGTTAGGACTAGGTCATGATGAGGTGGCAAAATGAGGTGGCAGGTAAGGTGATGTGGATTTATCAATTACAAGGTAATTAATAAATAATTGTGTAAGGTTTAAGTGATGAGGTTAGGTTGCGAAATGAGATGCGGGTCATAAGGGGTCGTAAGACACAAATTTGGTGTCTACAATACCCTGAGTCCTAGAGGGCTACTTTGTATCGTAACTACGCTACTACCCAGTCCTAGAGAGAAACTAAGTTCAAGTCCAAAATTGTGTAGATCTAGATGATCAATGTAGAAGGGTGTTGCCACATGTCAACTACAGTGCTATATCCTCAAGATGATCCTAATCTTCTCGAAGGTACAGCCCTGTAGTTGGCATGTGCCAACATCCTATAGAATAGCCTCATCAAGATATACATACCCCTAGGAGATTATTAAAGTTTAATTAATTTGGATTCTTAAAGGCGATTTCAGCAACCCTACCCAAACTCTAATCCAACTCTCCCTAAGTTCTTTTCTAAATCAAGTTCCATTAACCCTTGCAGAACTTCCTTAAATTAAGATTACTTTTGATGTTCGTTAACTTTGGGTCAACAAGTAACTACCAAGAATTAAGGACAACAACCTCTTAAGTTTCATTCAATGTGATTTAACTATTCAAGGAAGTGTAACAACCACCGAGGTTGTAACTTAGTAGACTTTATTAAATGAAGTCTAATGATTGTATTCATATCTCCCTTTTTGCTTACTTTTTAATAAGAGAGGAAGAGTCTTCCTCTTAAGTTCTAGGGTTTAACACACCCTTTATGTCCCTTACAAATTTCATAGTTTTCATTGTAAGTTCATTACACGTTACCTTAATAATATGAGTTGTTTAGATAAGTTCATTGAAATTATGCAACTTATTTAGTTGCATCACAATTAGGGAATTACTCTAATTCCCTTTTTCCTACTTATCCAAGAACACTCATTGAAACATATAAATAACATGAAGAATATCAATAGGATAGGATTCCATTTCTTTTACAAAAGTACAAGATAATTTACATAATCCATGCAAGTAAATTCTCATTCTTCAATTCATTTTCAAAACTTATACATTTACAATTTATGCATTTCGGGCATACTTTGCATGACAATGACCTTCATTCAAAAAGAGAACAACTTTTCTTTTTTTCAATACAACTTAAGAACAAATCATAAATTCTTCACAAGAATCAACTTAGATTAGCCAATGCATCATATAAGTTTTTTCCTTCTTTATCACTTACGGAGTCCATATGAAAAAATTGCTAGCTCGGGTCGGATTCAATGGCCAGAGCATGATAACACTAAGCCTTAAAATGAAGTGCATTCCACTAATTGTTCCAATAAAAACAACCCTACTTTAATGAACAACTAGTATTTCATACTCCCTAAGCATAAGTAATATCAATAAAAAGAAGAGCAATACTAGACCAGGATTAACAAAAAGAAGAACAAAATATAATCTATAAAATCTATCTTACAAATTAAAGTATAATTGATCCTATCAATTATCTTTACCAAACCACAAATCATAACATATCATTGTTTCCAATCCTACCAAATATAATACAACACTTATCTTTACTATAAGATACAAGAGTGTTTACAACATATTCCCTCTTGGATGTTTCATCTAACTTTCAAGTAAAGAAGGAGAGAAACCATACCCATTATGCCAAAGTACATAACATCAACAAGGTAAAAACATGTGTATATCATGATTTAAACTGTTCCTTTAAAGGTCCTCTACTTTAAAATTCAACATTTTAAGGTATTCATCAAAACAGATCCAAATGAAAGAAATCCAAGAAGGAATGATGGATTAACAGTCAACAACAAGTTTGCAATTTATTTTTGCCAACCTATCTTCAATCTCTTTCTACTTCATTTCAGTCAAATGACAAGTATAAAAAGACTAATAAACACTGATTCCCTTTTTCAATAAGAATAAAAATTAGGAGGTTCCATCCAATGAACTTAACCCAACTGCATTAGAAAAGGAGTCCTAACAGAATATGATCCCAATCTATAATCATTTCTTTTAACTTAATTAAACAGTTTTACCTCCTCTCATACATACAGTTTAAGTTCATGCAAGAGTTCCAAAGAAAGAGAACAAGATCAACTTCAAGGAAAGAGAAAACTAAATGCTATCTTCCCTCTAAATCTTCCCATTATAATGCATGAATTCTACTTTCCATTAGGAACATTGTAACAATGAAGCTCATACACAGTCCAAGGATAGTAAAGTTTCACAGTGTATCTGTTAAAGACTTATTGGACTAGAACAACCTGAAGAAAACATACTAACATTTTTCCTTCTTAGAACACTTTACCATCAAACAGTGAAGTTCCATCAATCCTTACCATTAATTTTCTCTTTTTAAACTCGATAATAAAACAGTGAAGTTCAAACACAGTCCGCAATCAATTTTGAATCGCAATTTATCTTTCAAGACTTAACATTCATTTATTGGACCCAACAAGAGGTAATAAATCTGAGTAGATGCTAACACTCAAAACTTTCCAATAGTTCAGGCAAGGCAGAACTATCTCAACAGTATGTCAACGCATCACTACAAGAACTACAGATTGGGTTTCCAAACAAATGACAAGATCAAAACATCATATATATAATACATCTTTGTCAAGACTCAAATTACAATTCCGAGCACAATGTAAAGCATAAACTCCCTCAAAGGATCAAGATTATTCAAATGCTTATAACCAAGTTCGGGTAACATCATGTTCCCTCTTTAGTTTATAAAATAGTCAAAGGACTATAAAATCTAAACCAACACATCGTTCAGGTTACCATTTCAATTAAAAACACCAAGTAACAAATTGATTGCATAGTGTTGCATCACAATATCACAATCACGAATTCATAAATACACCAGCACCGTAATGCTAGATCGAATAAGAAGAAACTACTTATAAAATAGTTCATTCTAAGAAAAAATGCTTCCATTTTTAGTTAACATCCTTTCAAACCTAGTTTCCCAACTCAAACGGGATGTAAGATGCTTGACAGAGCTCAGACCAGATGACTTAAAAGCCGGGTTCATAAAGAACCTCCAAAAACATTTAATATGGTCATGAGAACAAGAATTCACAAGCACCATGCCATATGAGGCTTCGAACAATCAGTATAGTTTATCCAAGATAACAAACACAGGTTCCAAGTTAGATGTAGGTTTCAACAACAGTCACAATTTTCGCAAAATGAAATACAAAAACCCAAGCCATATACGGTTTTTCCACAGTCCATTTAACTATGAAATAAAATGCTAACACCATAGAGCTAAGAATCTCTACAATGATTCTATCCACCGAAACAAGTTTCCAACAAATAGCTCGAACTTGTTTGCAAGTATCCATAAGAACTGGAGTTCCTTACTAGCTCGAGTTCACAAAACACAACAAGTTCACAAACACTAATCTCAACAAACACAGGCAGAACTCAGTAACAATTATTGGCCGTAAATGAAGTCAAAACCAAACAACAATTTCCAACAACCGAAGAAGCTAAATAGAGTTACCAACTTTGTTCTCGTATGCATAGTTCCTTTGTGCAAAAGACAATACAACATAAGCTTCCAATAGAATCACGTATATCATGATTCGAAACCCAAAATGCAAGTTTTACTAAACCCATCAATCAATTAACCAGATAAAGCATGAAATGCACAAACTCATTAGAGAAAAGTTTCTTTAATGAAAACACTTAGAGGAAAGCAAGAGATTTTAACAGTTAGAGCCTATCATGCCTGATAGTGTCACTGTGAAATTGAAGAAGACCTCTAGCGAACTCGCTTCTTCTCCTCTTCTCCACAAAAGATCAAACAACCAGATACTTCTTCCACAATTCTTCTTATACATTCCACGAAATGAAAATAGATTCAAAACCTCAAAAATAGCCATGAAGTGCAGTTTACTGTTGGTTCGAAAAACTAGAGCACATGTAGAAAGAAAATCGGAGAATATGCAAAATGAAACAACCCAAAAAAAATCCACTGGCATGCCTACCAAGGTGTTTCGGGCTCAATAACAAAAAAATTAATCTCATTAATTCCAAATCTCCCGATCAATCCTCCTTGCCACCACCTACCAAGTCTGGCGAGTGCCAAGTCCAAGTTAACATAAGTTTCCATTTTTAGTGATACTGCCACCTAAGCCTCGCCAAACCAACTAACCCCTACCAAAGATGGCAGTCCGTATGCATTAATAAACCTTATCAACATCATAAATGCCTTAGGAACCATCACCAATATGTATGCGACCACTTAATTCCCAATTTGTATCCATTAGTTTAGGATAGATTAGATTGCTTAGGTTAGATCTTAGGTAGAATTTAAATTTATACCTTAGGATATAACACTAACAACTAACCCCCACCATGGCCTTAGCAATTAGGTTAGGTAATTTCCACATAGGTAAATAATTCAAAGTGCCATAGTTTAAAACACTAGGTTAGGTTACAATAATACCTTGTAGTATTAGGATCTAGGTTAATTTAATACCTAGTAGCCTTTTCAATCCCCATTAGTACCGAGCTTAGGTTAGGTTGCAAATCAACAATTCAACCAATCAAAACAGAATAAGGAGTTTTAGGTTAGGCTTAGATAAGTATCATAGCTTAGATAGAAATACTTATATATTTTACCTAGCTTAGGATCCCGTAGGTTAATCCTATATAGGATCCTAGATCTCTCTTATGTTGTGAACATAGTGCATGCCCATTTTTATCAGTAATGACCTGTCATGGTTGATCTTCAAAGACCCAAGCCAAACAACCTACTGAATGGAAGTACATTCACACAAAAATTAAAGAACTTGCAACAAAAAAGTTTAGTCCAACGTGTATCTTAACTCATGGAATGTCAATTTTACCATTTGTTCAATGGAGCAGATTTAAAACATCCCTTGGATCACTGAAATTGATCCAAGGATGAGTCAGATAAAAAGACAAGTTTACAACTCTTAAACCAGATTGCAAATCACCTACCAGAAGTGAAAAATGGATTCAGAGAAGTCATTCCAGTTCAATCAAAGGATCTTAAGAGTAGAAAAGACGTATCCATATCAAGCATGATTTCTAATAATCAGAAGAACATATCCTTATAAGGAAAATCACATATCAACACTTGAATGCAAAGGAGGAAAATAACAACAGTCAAGGGTGTTACACAACATCCCTTTTTCACAACCCACTTCACAAACAATGTCCTCTCACACTACCCTCATCAATCTCCACATTAAGCCCATATAATACAAAACTATAATACTTCACATTTTCATCAGTTAAATCAATCACGTCCTCTCATCAATTCCTTCACATTTAATCTTACAAATGATTCCATAAAATATTTTTCAAACAAATTAGATAATTTAGAAACTGCTACCAAAGGATCCAAACACATCCTCACTTATGATGAGGTTTGTAATGAACCCATCCATCTGTCAATACCATATAAGCCCTATCCTCTGCATTGGGAATTTCTGAGTTCACCTTGTTCCATGGCCAGGAGGATCCTTAGCAACACATACTCTCCTTTAGACATTCATGTTATCTCATCATCCATGATAAAAAATGCAGCCTAGAATTTACCAGATAACACCCTAGTCATGTTGGCACATCACTCAGCCTAGACTGAGCACTCACCCAAAGCACGTAAAGGTATCAGGTCCCTCTTTAGGGTTGTTGTAGCAAGATGTTAGCATGATGAAGGAATAAATATAGATCCATAACTAATCCATCATTCTACAATGCATACCATATTAAGATTTATGAAAGAACAAGTTTAAACAATAATCATGATTGAATCAAGAACATGCACTACTTGATTACACACAGGAATGACACTTAGATTAACCAATATCTTCCATCTATTAAAAAACACAAAATATCCTTACAATAATGGCATTCTATACCAATGCGTATGGATATGATACTGATAATCCCATCGTATATCTCTCTATCTATCTCTATATCTGATCTCATCTATCTATATATATAGGGTGGGGACTTTCCCTTCACCGCTTATCTATTCCAAAAATAGGTCGCATGCTATTAATAGCCACACACCATTTACAAGCATAGCCACACATGCAAGTGTGCTATCTATAGACCTCTTATAGTTAACTAAAGTGACAATCCTATTCTTAGCTCATCTCCATGCAAAAAAATGCTTTGATCTAGATCCTCTAAAGATAGACAATGCGTGGTGTGCATGTCCTGCATCATTGGTGTGTTCCACACACCATCTTCTAAAAATAGGTCTTCATGCTCAAAATAGGCTAAGTCCTGAATGTTGAACTTTCCCTCTGCATGTGCGTGTTCTTCCTATCCATTCGTGCCCTTAAACTGGCCTGCTTTCCCATGTGAACTTCTTGTGTGAGTTCTGTCAAGTGTTCTCTGATCAACATTACCCCACACTAATCGCATTGTCACCCCGATAATGGGTATCTCAAAAAATTGAAGTAAAGAATATTGAATGGAAAGAATAAGAAAGAATGTAGATGAATAAAGAATGTTTTAAGAGGCAACATCCTCTGTATCAGTTTGAAGGAGCAACTCTGGATACTCCTCTTTTATTCCGGCCTCAAGGTCTGCCATTCAGTGAGTGCTTGTTCTACTTTCTCTGGAATGTCCACAACAATGGATTCCAACTCATCCCTCACAATCTCTCCTTTTTCATTCTACAGAACCAACACAACATTGGACATTGATGTCATTCTTCCTTCTAGAAGATCCATTTTTGTGTAATGAGCTTCCCAAGCTCTTCCAGGCCGAGTCTTATGCGGCTCTTGTGTTTGCCAGGGCCTCGCGCTTTGCTTAACCATTGAAAACCTTTTTGCGCAGCCCAATGTTTCATCCTTCATTGCTCTTTGGACCTCATTACTTTCTTCCAGGGTCTTTATATTGATAAGCACCTCTAGAGTTATGAGATGTTTAAATCTGGTTTTTCTTTCAATACTTCTTGTAGCACTTGTAGTAGCCCTTCATATGATGTAATATTTCACATCATCGACACTTTCTCTCACTCTGCCTCTTGTTCTGAATTCCTTGGCGCTGGTATGCGCAAGGTTCATCTTAAGTACCAAGTCCACCAAATTTCCTACATAATGTATCGTTGAAGGAAACGTCTATGGTACCTTGGCCTCCAAGTGTGGCCTAGCTCTTATGACATTGTCCCCAATCTCCTCTACGATGCTGATAAATACTTCATTCTTTTTCCATGCTAAGTCCCTCTCTTGCGTGATGTGCTGTTATCTCTGCATCCTTTGTCTTTAGCTCCTCATGCAATGCTCTTATCGTTGCAGATTTTTCCATGTTTCTCCTTGTAACTTTAGTAGAAACCTTCACCAATGCGTTGTTGACCTGCTCATCTGACATGATAGTAGGCTTTACTATCATATGTCTAGATTGTGGTGCCTTCTTCAGCCATCTCAAAATGCATGACTCTTTACATATATCAAAGTCAGGCTCATCCATATGGGTGTGCATTGACCATGATAGTTGCTTTTGAGTGCGCACAGTTGCCATATCCTCATCCATTAGCTCCTAGCCAAATAAATCATTTTGTGCTTTATTGTATTTTGGAAGTAGGCATAGAAAATTTTACTGCGTCCTCCCATACCCCATGGCTGGTGGAATGTTCTCTCCACTCATTCTTCTAGACCGTTGCTACTTAGGGACTTTAGCTTCCAAATTTGGGACTTGTGTCTCCATTTTGAACATTCTCTGTAGTTGTCTCCTCTGGTCCCTTCTCATCCTCTCCTCTTTCCTTTGATTCCTCACCTGTTCTTCTATGTTCTCTGGAAGTGTAGGAGAATTAGGTGTGTTTTCTTTGACTCTTCCACCTCCTCATTTAACTTCAGTTTCCTCCTTTTGCAACTTCCTCCTTCTGTGGAGAGAGTCTGGGTGATCTACACACCGTGGTTAGAGTAGCACCTTGGGTCCTTGTTCTCCTAAACACCCTCTTAAATTTGTGCTCCCCTTGGACTACATTCAAGTCCTCATCATCCCCCTCTTGTGGTTGAGGTGGTGTAGTGGCGCACTCAACTTCACCCTTATTTGTAGGATGTCTCCTACCTCTATGCTCCAAACCACCACTATCTTCGTGCTCCTCCTCCTCATCCTCCACTTCAATTGGCTCTGTGGGCTTAGGCGTTGGGATGTTCTCCATTGTATGCTTTCCCTTTGGTGGTGTTAGAAGTGTGAACTCACCTTCCACATACTTGTTATTCTCCATCTTTGGCTTTAGTTGGAGATACACCAGCACTTTGCTCCAATATCTCCCACCACCAAACTTATTGGTTTAATGCTCAAAACATCAGAAATGAGTCTTTCAACATATGCACCCCACCTTGGATACACATATTTCTTCCTTAGTGTGTGGTAGTCACAATCTACCTTATCCGTGTTGAACATCAGTCCTTTGTGCATCTGTAAACCTATGTACTGATGCCTAGAAGTACCTTGTTATGAATGCATATGGAAACTTGCACCAAGGACTCCATGCCCCATCTTTCATTACAAACCACACTATATAGAAATGCTGGTATATAAAAAATTGAACTGCCTTTCCAACCACTGAAGGCAAGTCCTTGGGGATGCGCCATTCTTCCTCAAAAGCCACACGGAGCCTATCATACCACTTCTCGGCCCATTGCTTAACCTGCTCTATCATGGATCCCTCACATAAGTACTTCTTGAAGCATTCTGCGAAGGTGATTTGTGTTCCATTGGATACTCCCATACCTTCTCCTTTGGTCCATCAAGCACTCGATCTCCATGAACACTAGTGATAACAGAACAGCTCCAAAGCTGATCTTTCCTCTTGCACGTGCTTCTTCAATGATTGTCTCTGCGATATACTCGTGAAATGTTGTAGACTACTCCTTCAGACATCTTTTTGGAAATGTGCAACCACATGGTGTTCACTTGTGACCACCTTTCCTAGTCATTGAGCTTTGTAATGAGATGTGTGGCCACTTGTACAACTAGATACTTCTTTAGTTTGTCGATGTCCATACCATGCGTGGACCCTTTGTATATCCCAACTCCTTCTTTGGTCTCCAATATTGTGGTTTTATCTATTAGATCATCTCATAAATCATCTCTTGTGCCTTTCAACCTGTCACTGTGGAGATGAGCATGGCTGAAATTATGACTCTGCGCCCTAAAAGTAGAAAAAATCCTCATGCACTCTACTCATAAGCCATTGGTATAATGGTTCATACTTCTCAAAATAAGGGAGCTCATAAAGTTGGTAAACCCCTATCCTCTGCAATAGCTTCTCACTAGCATCGTCATACACCGACATATCTTCTCATGTGCGTTTATTTGTCTTGTGTTCAACAATGCGTCAAGATCCTTCTTGTTCTCAATGGTACGGTGATTGTACTCACTCACTTTGCTTTTCCTTATGTGAGAATCCCACTCTGGCCAACAATAACCCCCTCTAGATATTACATCTCGAAAAATTACTTTCTGGAGCCATTTCTTCCTCCTCGATGACCACCTTCTTCTTTCCTTTTACTCTTCTTACAGCTACCTTCTTGGGTGCCATTTTTACCTTGCAATCCTTTATAGATCCTTTCGTTCAAATTTTACAATGTGTGAAGCAAACCCTAGTTTGATTCAGCATGCCCTAGGTGAAATTACATGTCCCCTAACTCATCTTCATCACCTTGCTTCACTCAAACCCTTCACCACTGGGGACATAAGCTTCTTCTACACATAGATCTCTTTGTCATGACTAGTTACACACCTCTCACACCTTAAAACGATCACTCGGCTCTTCGCACTTGGCTTCTTTCAAATAATCTTAATCGTAATGGTAAAAATGAATTCACATCCCATCCTTATATAGATTTTTCAAATTTTGATGCATTTATTGCTCCTTCACCTACCAAATATCCCCTCATTCATTGACCAAATTCATTCATTCTATGTGGTACATCTTTGTGCCCAGCTATAACCTTCTAGTATGCCTCCTACCCTCTAGTCATAGAATTCTCTTTGCGCATGCCCTTGCACCCAAGTACCTCATCACTATACCTTCTCCTGGTAGTTATCATGGCCTCCAGCTTACCTCACGTTATATTGTTCCTTCTTTCATCTCCATCCTTGGTCACTTTTGAGAAGCAATATTTTTTGACTTAAAGCACACCCATAATAGCTTATTCCTTTATCCTTTCAATTCCCATTGTCTTGTACCTAGATATAAACAACCACCCCACACTAAAAGTATGTGTAGTCCTCTGCGCATAAACATTCTTCACATAGTAATTAGCTTCATGCATGTAAGCATGCTTATTACACAAGAACAACAACTAAATTGACAAAGCATAACAACAATGAAGGAAATACATTAAGGAAATACATAATTGAAAACCTAATCTAAATGGAAATACTACCTTATTACAAACACCAAGAAGACTTATTTATAGTAGGGCTTCAGCCTACTCCGTTGAAGTAACTTAGGTAGCCGTGTTCCATCAAGTGCTTCTAACTGGAAAGCACCTATTTCAAGTATGTGAGTGATGACATATGGCCCCAACCAATGTACTTTGAGCTTTCTGGATGGTGCAAGAACTTAGAGTCATAAAGAAGTACCATTTGTCCAATCTCAAACTTCTTATCCCTTATGTTTTTGTCATGCCATGTTTTATGCTGACCTTTTCTTCTTTGACTCCACATCATGTTATGGCTTTTCACTCATCTAGTTGAATCATCTTCTCAATACACTCTTCTAAATCTTGCTCATCAGCTAGACCTCCAGTGCACGCGTAATGTGCAAAGAAGGTAACATAAATTCTATAGGGAGAATGACTGTGCCAAACACCAACTGAAATGGTGTGGCTTTGTTCAATCTCTTATAAGTTGTTTTATATGCCCAAAGAATAGTTGACACTTTATCATCCCAATCCTTTCTCCCAACATCACAAATTTTTGTCAAAGTTTGGCTCAAAATCTTGTTGAAAGCCTCAGTAGTTCCATTTTCTGAGGATGATAGGGTGTAGTTTTATGGTGTGCAACCATAAACTCATCTAATAGGATCTGATTGTCTCATTCAAAAAGTGTGTACCCCTATCACTTGTCAAGCTTAAAGGACATCCATATCTTGTAAGAACATTCTCCCATAGAAACCTAGCTATTGTAGCCGTTGTATAGTCCTTGTAGGTGTTGCTTCTACCCACCGTGTGAGATAATATATGCAAGTAATGATATAGCGTGATCTAGTCCTGTGTGCGGCTGGAAAAATAGGTCCTACAAAGTCAATGGCCCATTTCTCAAATGGTTCAACACTAGTAATCGGTCTCAAAGGCATCTCATCTCTTTTCCTAGTTTTCTAGGTGCGTAATGGTCACACACCTTCTGATATGCCTTCTGATCTTTATACTGATGTCTCCCACCATAATCTAGTGAGTAGGATCTTCGAGAAGTCACATCACCTGCATAGTGGCCACCTGTAATACCACCATGGGATTCTTCCATAATATCCTTGCACTCATGCTCTAATACACAATGGTGTAATACTTCATCTCTGCCTAACTTGTAGAGGTCACCACTGATTAACATAAATGGTGTCATGCGTATAGCAAATTTTTCTTTTCTAATGCCTTCATTCCTTTTGGTGCCATACCAGTTCGTAGAAAGACAAAATGTCTTCTAATTCATGGGCACGCATTGTAACCTATATAACTGTGCATCGCATGGTTTCTTAATTATCTTGTGCTTCTTCTCTGAGTGAATTCTAGACAAGTGGTCTAGTCTAGAGTTACTTTTCCTGGCTTCACCACAATTGTGAAGTCAAACTCTTGAAATAGGAGTACCCATCTGCATATGCACCTTGTAAGAGAATGGTTTGTTTACCAAATACTTTAATGCCATGTGATCTTTATATAAAAAAAAATGGTGTTGCTAACAAGTATTATTGAAACTTGTGCAATGCATAGATCATTGACAAAGCTTCGCGCTCTGTAGTTGTATAATTCCTTTCAGCAAGAGTCACTTCCTACTAGCAAAACAAATTGGATGATCTATAATACCTTTTTAGGTTGAGCTAACACAATGCCAATGGCCATGCCAGAAGCGTCCACATGCACATGAAATGGTTTATCCCATGAGGGAAAATGTAGAATGGGTGCGGTAGTAAGTTTCTCTTTTAATATCTCAAACATGTGTGTCGTTGTTGCGGTTCTCCCCAATAAAATGTACCTTTCCCTTTTAGTAATTCTTCCAAGGGTGCAGCAATTTTGGCATACCCTTTGATGAATTTTGATAGTAACCTGTATGACCCAAAAATCACGCACCTCACTTTGACTGGTAGGTGCTTCCAGGCCTAGAATGACTACAACCTTAGCTGGATCAACCAACAACCCTTCCTTGCAGATTATATGCCCTAACAATATTCCAAAAGGTGTAGAAAATATGCACTTCTTGATGTTTAAAGAGATACTCAATTTTTGCATCATTCAAACATTAAAGTAGATTGTCATGATGATCTTTCATAAGCCCATATACTGTCCAATCATCTAGATAAACCTGTAAAAGTTGTGAATAAAATATTTGAATGCCTGAACAACTATACGCGAGAATACAACAGGCACATTTTTCAATCCAAAAGGCATCACAATATAGGAAAATCTGCCCCATTCAGTAGTAAATGTAGTCTTTTCTAGTCCTCTGAGCAATCCTAACTTGATGATACCCGGAAAACCCATTTGTGAAGGAATATATTTCACGCCCTATAACTCCCTCTAGTATTTCCTTAGTAAATGGCATAGGGAATGGGTCTATTACACAACATTTAGCTCCCTATAGTCCACACATATTCTAATTCATCCATCCTTCTTGATACTGATCACCATTGGACTAACCCATTCTGACTCATCAAGGGGCTTGATAATTCAGATTTCAACATTTTATCAATTTCTTCTTTTACCTTTTTCACAAATTAGGATTCATTTTATAAGGTCTCTTTCTCATGGGCGTGCACCTTCCTTAAGCTTTATCTTCATTTCCCCAAGTGATTCATGCACACCTTTAAGTTCATGATACCCTCGAGGGAATAAGTCTGATAATCCTGAGTAACTCAATGATCTTTGCCACCTCGAGTTTGACCAGTAGTCTCCAATTATGACCTCCTTAGGCTCAACCTCGATCCTATATTGACCTTTTTGGTCTTCATTGGTTCATGGTATGCACGTGTATCCTTATCTGCACTATCCAAGACCTCACATGCGCCCCCTTGTGAATGGTCAATATCCAAATTTTCAACTTCCTCATCATCCATGATGTACACCATCTTACCTTTTTCTTTCTTAAGACAAAACATGATCAAGCAATATGGAGTCTTCTCCTTCTTCTTCAAAATGTGCGCTTGATTCTGTCTCACCCATTAATTCTGTATGAGTTCCTCCACCTTTGCACTATCTCCCATGGTTAACCACTTGAAAATTTTAATGCCTCTTCTATTGGAGGTTGGGAAGAAAAATAGTCAAAGGTCTGGATCATTCTGTAGTCAAATTTTCCAATTCCTAGTCTCTCTATGTAGTTCTACATATACATACTAGGCGCGTGTGCATCCTTGTAGAGTAGAATACAGTCTATGCACCTAGAGTGAAGGTGGTAATGCTTCTGTCCCCCTGTTTCCAGAGTCTCTCACCTCTTTGAATGTGATGTTGAGAAGGTTGATCACCATTATAAGTGTAGATTTACGTAGGTGCATTGCTTCTTACAAACCTGGTAGATAGGGAAATTTTGATCTCCTTCCACTCTGTAAGATTATCTCTATGAACTACCCCACCGCACGTGTTGTTTTCCCATGTAAGACATATGCTAACATGTCTCTTCTCTTGACCTAGTCTATGCACTGTGCCTCCATGGCTTCCAAAAATATAGGAAGATCTTCTGCTCCTGTATACTAAGGTACTACGCCACCTATCCATCGAATAGAACAAAGTCCCTTCTTACATGCGTAACCACATTTTTCACCTCACATCCTATTAGTTCATATGTACCATGAGCCCAATTGTCACAAGCAATACTCGTAGTATCACTAATAGAATGAGAATCCTCCCATTGTAGGATGCCTTCCTTTGATGGCTCATTGACCTCTGGATCCTGAAAAGTGCGACATAGATTTTGTTTAAGTCCTCCTCACTTAGAGGCTCAACATATGGTGTAGACTTCCCATCTGTCAAAGGTATCACAACCCTTTCCTCCTTGTTCTCAAAGCTGATATACCCCTTATTGAATCTCAAGTCAACATTATTCGCATAACACCAAGGGTGTCCAAGAAAGGCTGGAAAACTGTCTACTTCTGCAAGTGCTAATACCTCAAAATCCCCAGTGAACTTGGCCCCTTGTATAGTTATAGATGCATCCTTCAAAACTCCTATGGGAGTTGCCTTAGTTCGGTTTCACCATAAACAACACATTAGATGATGGCTGTAATGGGGGTCTCCCCATTTGTACCCATGCATCTAATGTAAGCACATTTACTTCCACACTGTATCTATCAGAATATTGCTCAACAACCATCCATCCACAACAACATTCAGAGTAATTTCCTTGTCATAGTCAATGCTATCAGGGGGAATATTTGCATGCAGGATCTATCATCCTGTCTCAATACTTTGTGTGGAGTGTTCCCTTTTAACCAACTTCCTAATAGTGGGATGATGTTCTCCTGGCACAACATTTTGCATACTTCTCTTAGATCATTGATATCAGTTTGGACTATCTCTGATGCTTTCTTATACTCCTTTAAGTATTGTATTTCACCCTAAAGATTCCTTAGCACTTCCATGGTATCCTGATAAACCTCCTTCTGATGAGCTGGATCTGGGTACCTTGCATGCAAAACCTCCTCCTTGGTGATCGTAGGCTTTTGGTATGATGCCTCTCTACGCGTGCCACTTCAGCGCGTGTGGTAATCTTATAGTTAAGGCCTCAAGTTCTGGTGCTATCTTGGGCATCCACTGATTTTCCTCCATGCATTTGGATCCTAACCATCCCTTGCCTTTGTTTTCCTACTTATGTTGTTTACTGAGATGCTCATATAAGTCTAGGCACTCCTCATAGCTATGATTCTTTCTGCAAAAAGAACATGTAACATTCTAGGGACATTCGCGCCTATAATGATCAGGGGATCCACATGTATAGCATGTTCCTGAGGAAACTCACTTCTTCTTCCTCCACCATGGCCTCGTCCTCCATATCCACCTGATATCCATGTCCTCTTCCATGACCTCCTTCAAAATGACCCTCATTCTGTCATAGCATGTTTGATTATGATCTCGATCTTGGTGCTCATTCTTACCCTTAGAATTATCTATTACACTTATTTATCATACCCCAATGTCTATAGCATCTGGATCTGACCAATCAATCGACAATCCTCAGTATCATGGGTCGTGGACCTATAAATTTTACAAAAGCTAGATACATTCTTCCTTATCACATGTTGTAACAAAGGACAATGACTAGCATCATGATTCAAATGACAGATCTCATAGTCCAACAATAATGAGCATCTTTTTTATGTGAGGACAACTATCCTTGGTGTGACCTTCTACTTCACAATCTATACACCAAATTCTGAGTGCATTTCATGGGCTGAATTTGCTGATAGCTTCTCTAACTATTTAGCCATAGCTGCAATATGTGCCTCTAAGAATGGACTAATGCAGTGTCAATGCTCCCAACTGCCTCAACATGCAAAGCTACTTCTAGTGCTTCACATGGATCAAGTGTATGTCTTATGTGATAATGCTCTTCTGAATGGTGTAATCAATCCTCCAATGAACCATTGTGCATGTTGGCTGGCATGAATATCATAAGAAAGCTTAGATAGAAGTGTCTTAAAGTGGGCATCATACTCACGTACACTCTCAGTGGTTCCTGCTTGATATCTTTGAGCACATTGATACTTTTCTACTCAAATTCTAGGATATAGAACTCTTTTAAGAAAGCATCCTTCAATCGTTGCATAATCCATGCAAGTTTGATTAGGGTCAAACTTCCTATACCAGCTATGTGCTCATCCCTGCAAGGTAGTAGTGAATTGACTTGCCTTGCGCTCAACATCCATGATCCCTTCACATGCCATAAGATTTCACACATGTGCACATGCTCAACAACATCCTCTATGCCTCTATACTCTGGAAGACGAAGAGAGACATCTCCATATAAATATTATGTAGTGGTTTTGGACCTTGACCACACGATCAGAGAACCTCTATGTTTCCTCTACCTCCAAAACCACCAGATCCACCAGAACTAGAACCACCTATACCTCTTGACCCTCCACTAGTAGCTGGAATAGGACCTGTAGATGTACTCCCCTGTGCTCCGATAGTAGTACTATATTGAACCCCTATAGTTTGTGAGGTAGTTCCACTTCCAGAGGTGAACCCAACATTCAGCGTGCTTACGTTCTGTGTGGATGATGCACTGAAAACACACCTCCAAATAACATTGAATCCATCTATCCTACCATTGATGTACTTGCTCTCTTACTTCCCAAACTTTCTTGTTGATTACTTGTCATACTAGATACTGAAAAACCAAGTGCAAGGGCTAGGTCACTAGGTGGATTAAGATGCTGCCGCGGCCCAAGTAGTCTTCTTTGACCACTTCCGTGTGAGGCGAGGGGGATCTCTGTCATGCTTTCAAGATGGGGAGTTCTGATGCTCACGGCTCCACGTCTTCTACGTGAGCTTTAAATCCTTCATGAGCCATCTCTCTCCTCAACGCCATACTTTCTGTAATGGTACATTGCTTCTCTATCTCCCTCTCGTGCCTCATTATACTTAAGCCTCCTTTCCTCTCTCTGCCTTTCTACCGCTAGGTCTGCCATCTTTCACCGAACTGTTCCTGCCCTCGCATGCGGTGAGGTTTAGTTAGCCATTGGTTTACTCTCCGGGTTAAAGTTACCATCAAGATCTTGATCAGGTAGGGGAATGCCTTACATAGATATGTTCCTCTAGGATACCATGTAAAAACTAGAATTCAGCTACCTCTGGGAAAGAATACGTCAAAATTGAATATTCAGAATATAACTATTTAGAACACCACGAAACCACGTATCCACAATGCATGAGTCCAGATCAGGTCAGCATCATAAAGGGCTGAAATTATTCTATGTCCAGACAAGTGCGTGATACCTCCAATTCTCGCTTAGATGCATACGCAATCAACCACTCATATAATTCTACTGGAAAGATGGTGAAAAATCTCTCATATAAGTTGTCATATAGATTTATGTTCTACCCAAGTGCGTGCGTTAAACTCAGATCCACTGTTGAACCACCATGCATATTCTTCCTCCAGATCATGTATCCACTCCTCAATACTTGCTAGAGTTAACCGGTATGTCTTCATCGTGAACCATCCTAGAAAACAACTAAAAAAGAGGTCCTGGAAACGGAACCAATGATGTAACCTAGAATTTACCTAGATAACACCCTAGTCATGTTGGCACATCACTCAGCCTAGACTGAGCACTCACCTAAAGTGTGCACAAAGGTACCAGGTCCCTCTTTAGGGTTGTTGTAGCAGGATGTTAGCGTGATGAAGGAATAAACATATAGATCCATAACTAATCCATCATTCTACAATGCATACCATATTCAGATTTATGAAAGAACAAGTTTAAACAATAATCATGATTGAATCAAGAACATGCACTACTTGATTACACATAGGAATGACACTTAGATTCAACCAATATCTTCCATCTATTAATAAACACAGAATCTCCTTACAATAATGGCATTCTATACTAATGCACGCATGGATCGATCTGATAATCCATCGTATATATCTCTATAGCTCTCTATCTATGTGATCTCATATATATATAGGGTGGGGACTTTCCCTTCACCGCTTCTCTATTCCAAAAATAGGTCGCATGCTATTAATAGCCACATGCCATTTACAGGCATAGCCACACATGCAAGTGTGCTATCTATAGACCTCTTGTAGTTAACTGAAGTGACAATCCTATTCTTAGCTCGTCTCCATGAAAAATGCTTTGATCTGATCCTCTAAAGATAGACAATGCGTGTCGCGCACGTCCCTGCATCGTTGGTGTGTTCCACACACCATCTTCTAAAAATAGGTCTTCATGCTCAAAATAGGCTAAGTCTCGAATGCTGAACTTTCCCTCCATGCGCGTGTTCTTCTGTCCATTCACACCCTTAAACCTAGCCTGCTTTCCCACGTGGACTTCTTGTGTGAGTTATGTCAAGTGTTCTCGATCAACCACTATCAATCAATTATCTTTTCCACTTCCACATTCAAAATTAATTGAGTTGTTTACTCAATCATGTTCCCATCACATATCACCCACCCTTTAAATCCATACATTCCACACCTTTGATGAAGATTTTTCCATGGCTAGGAAATTAGAAATCCAAGCCCTCAAAGAAGGCCATCTCGATCCTCAATCCACACATGATCCATATGATTCCCCTAGGTCTTCCTATGATTTAGATGAGACTACACACATTTTATTTGATTCCCTAGGTCTTCCTACGATTCAGATGAGACTACACACATTTTATCTTATTCCCCTAGGTCCTTCTATAATTCAAACAAAAATACCACACATGATGACATTACCTATCTTCCTGACCCAACACTTTCAATAGATCCAGTCCTATAAATTTACGCATCCCTTGAGCTACGTCATCAACAATATTACATGTGATCTTCCATATAAGAAGACTCATCCATCACGATACTTCCTCCACGAGAACTTTGAACCCCTGGATCCTCTTTTCGATGATTCTCACACATTGATATCACTGTGTCCATTATCCAGTCATCCATTACCTCCACACAACCCTTAGATTCCACTTTGGAATTCGTTACTAAAGAATCCTTTGTAATTGAAGATCTCGATATCCAATTACTTATAAAATTAATCAAAAAACTATAAAACTCACATAATCCACCTTAATTATGTCTAGAGATAACACCTCCCTCATGCGAACCAGATCCAACCCTATCCCCTGACTATTCACTTATCTTCTAGCCTAGAACGATTACTGAACCAAACACTACACAATCAAATACCATCACACTCACGGCTTCATCCTTGTCATTTAACATGAGTCCCTCTTCTCTATCTAATGAAAACATTACGAAATTAGAATTGACCACATTTTATACCCCATCCTCATCATCATTGTCATAAAACACCCTCTTTTACTTGATATTAATACTACAAAATTTAAGCACATGCCATCTAGAGGTCTCACTCTCTACCACCCATTTTGGTACCTCATCCTTCATCACAATCCAAGTCTATCAAAACTATGGTTCCACCCTTACCATCATTTTTGGGACCCCATCCATTATTTCAATATCATGGCACACAATCAAACCCTGTCTCCATCAACCATCCTTCCTCCTCTATTTTGGGACATCATCGATCATATAATCTTATCAATCACACATGCTACCCCTGTTCTTGGGTCATATTATCCCTCTTATCAACCTCACAACATATTTACGATGTTCCAACACCATACTGACATCCATGAATCCACCACCATCTAAAAATAAGATGTGTCCCCCTAAAAACTCTCGTAAACCAAGGTTAAAATCATTAATCCAAATCCCCTAAAGGGACTTACATGGATATCCTTGATAGAATCATTTAATCCTCTCTTATCACATTACCACCAATCAAAACACCCCATCCACATACTTGAAAACCTTCCTGGTACAATCAAGACAAAACTGTTCTACCATAGATGCTCAAGGCATAATACAAAAGTTGTAAAACACTTAAAGCCATAATCCAATGACTCTTCCTTGTCGATGATCTTCTCCTAGAAGAGGACCATCCTAACCCATCATCAAAATTACCAACATATTCACCCTCGTTAGTGTCCTCAAGGACATCTATAATTCAAGAGGGACATTCTCATTCTATCATTAGCAAGCCTTTGTCAGACATCTCTTCAACACCTTCCATTGAAGGTCCCACAATATCATCAACACCTTCCTATGAAGGTCCCTCTATCTCTTTGAAACTTTATTTTGAAAGTCCCTTAGCACCTTCCTTTAAAGGTCCATCAGTCTTGTCAGCACCTTCCTTTAAAGGTCCATCGGTCTTATCGGCACCTTCCTTTAAAGGGCCATTATCCTTGTTAGCACCTTCCTTTGAAGGTCCATCAATCTTGTTAACACCTTCCTTTGAAGGTCCATCAATCTCATCAATTCCTTCTAATGAAGGTCCCTCAATCTCATCAACACCTTCCTTTGAAGGACCATTATATTCATTAGCACCTTCCTTTGAAGGTCCATAAAATTTGTTAGTACCTTCTTTTGAAGGTCTATCAATCTAAATCAACACCTTCCTTTGAAGGTCCATCAATCTCATCAGAACCTTCCTTTGAAGGACCATTATCTTCATTAGCACCTTCCCTTGAAGGTCCATCAAATTCATTAGCACCTTCCCTTGAAGGTCCATCAACTTTGTTAGTACCTTCCTTTGAAGGTCCATCAATCTCGTTAACTCCTTCCTTTGAAGGACCATTATCCTCATTAACACCTTCCAATGAAGGTCCCTTAATCTCATCAACACCTTCTATTGGAGTGCATTAACCTCTTCAACATCTATGCCTAAGCCACTGAAAATGTCTCCATCAAAATTTACAAAACCAAGGGTTCATCCTCATCCAAATATTGACAAACCTTCCTCATGCATTTTCCCATCACCTTCTAGTGAAGGTCCCTTATCTCAAACTAGTATAATTCACCCACCTATACAAACCCAAAATCAACATACACAAAGAAAATGAAAAACCAAAGCTCCCTTATCTACCCCTCTTTATCAATTGTCCTCTCATACCCCATCAAAATTTCCCACAGCCCCTTTGTCAAGGGCTCCTTTATTTACCATACACTCGATTAATCAAGACCAAAACTTCTATCATCCTCAGGACATCATTCCTTTTAACACATGTCATTTCTATCCACAATATTATATCGGGAAGGATCCTATCTCACCGAGACTACGAAAGCCTTATTTTACATGCCTTCCCTTTTACACATCATCACCAAGCCTATCCCATCAATCTAATCAAAATGTCATTACCTCGAGAATAAATGTGGAAGCTCTCCCTTAAGCTGGATCGGTCCATATAGCATGGGGAAACCTTTGAATGTCTTGTACTTGTGGCCTTTCTACTATTAACACATCGACCATCATGACAATAGTCACGTCAAAGATCTTGTTCCATCATTATCCAAAATTTTTATCATCATGATGATTTAAGAGCATGTGGTTTTCTATCAACATTACGACACACCTTAAAGATGAGCACCATGAATTTGTCCATCGCATCTTTCACATGAACAAGTTCCTCTTTAGCAAGAACCCCACAATAATTACATCCATCCACACTGTCTACCTACCAAATACATGTCATGGGGCACACATGTCTAGTTTGTGTACACATTTATTCTCCCCTCCTTGAAATGATTTATTAGGGTTTTTCCTTCATCTCAACATAAAATCAAAAATATATATGGTTGCTTCCTATATAAGTAAAAAAATGAATGATCCTTGAAGGACAACTATTCAAACTTTATATTATAAAAAATAAAAGTATATTGATCCTCTGTTTCACCTGATTTCTTAGTTTTTCTAAGAAGTACTTGATGAAATGGATAAGGTAAAGGGTGGTAAGAGGAATACCTGGTTTGGGATGGTTGGAGGTTGTATGCACCCGTATCGAATCTGGATCGAAGTGATTATGAGACCTTCCTTTTGGATAGGAGGAACTACTGTATAAGAATCAAAACAAGACCACCAAATAGAGTTAAACAATATATGCAATGGACTACTTAGCATGTGTTAGATCACTGGAAGTGTGATACTTCCTAGATGGTGTCGAGTCTACCTTTATTTAAAATAATTCAATGCTGAAAATAAAGTACATATTGTCCTACTATAGTTTAATATGATTTAGCCATCTCATACAAATGCAATAGGCTAGATCTAATCTAACGAGCCGAGGTTAGAAGGAGATATAGAGGTCAAGTAGGTTGGTTATAGGTGAATGCGAGCTAACAGGCAAGGTTAGATATAGATCGAGAAGGTTAAATAGGTATTCAGGTAGGTATAGGTCATAAACGAGGTCCTTGTTCTGGTAGAGATTAGGTGACACAGAGACCGACCACGGTTTCAAGTAACGATGGCGGTTAGAGTGTAACCGGTGTGGCGGTCGAGTCGGGAGGCCCGGTAAAATCACACACGGTCTAAGCTTTAAAGGTTTTTAGATAAGAATGGGGTTAGTAGAAGGTGTTGGGTGATCACAGAGGAGGTATGGGTATGTTGCGAAAGGTCTGGGGTTACTGAAGAGGAAGTCACGTGGGTGATTGGGCAAGGTATTACAATGGTTGGGTAAGGAGGGTGGCTGAAACAGTGAAGAGGCTTCACGCTGTTATCCAAGTGAACTTGGTTATACGAGCTGATCGTAGATCAATCCCTACTTTTTGCTACATCCGAAAAGGGTCGAATTCACACTAAGGAAATCCAATGCCAAAGGTTCAACCATGAATGACCAACGATCAACCAACAACCAGCAGCCCATCTCACAGAGCTGTGAATGGGTTTAAATAGGCATTTGGGTCCATCCCGGCATAACCGGCATCGGTTTAGGTGAACCGGTGTTAGTTTAGGGTTAACCGATGTCGGTTTAGGCAAGATATCTCAGGTTGTTCAAAAGTTGCCTAGGAAGTTGTTCTACCATTTGATAAGGATCTCTTCTTTTTCTCGGGTGAAATACCGACCTTAGGAGGCTTTTAATATGAAGTGAGGGGATGGGTCTAATGTTAGGTTTGTTTTGGGCATTGGTTTAGGGTTTAGGTTAATGGGTCAAATGATGGGGGTGGTTAGGTGAAGTGTATTTAATAAAGGCAATTTTATTAAATAGGTGTGTGAGGGTGGTGAATTAATTTAATGTAAATAATTAAATTAATATGTGTGTGGGTAAAAGGTCATTAACTTAATTAAAATAATTAAATTAATGTGTATGGAGGTAAATGGCATTAATTTAATTAAAGTAATTAAATTAAAATGTGTGGGGTGCAGGAGGTAGGTGTTAAGGTCTGGGTAGGGGACTAAGGTGATTACGACATGATTTTGGTGTCTACATTTTGCCCCTTCTTGTTGCATAGCTTGTATTGGTAAGTGACGTTAACAAGAATAGAGTGTGGTTGCCCCAAGTGGGAATGAGGGTGATCCCCCTCAAACCAGGAACTGATGAGGTGACAGGGTGAATCGGCGAGTGGTTTGATAAAAGTTGATGTGAAGAAGAATAGTGAAAAATGGGGAAAGGAATAAAGGGAAAATCGAGGCATATATGTAAACAGTAAAGCGGGCCAAGGGAAAAGGTAGTGGCGGTTGAATGCAAAGCACACGTATAAAATATGACACGCGTACCGGGATGAAGAGCTTACAAACTCTACATCGTCTAAGTTCAATAGGTTTATCCAAACAAGTGTGAAGTGAGTTCGGTATCCAAGGTATAGGATATGGTCAGGAAGCACAACGTAGGTTAGGTGCAGGAATGTTTAGGTATGTTTTGGTACACCAAAGGTAGGGTCAAGATAACAATCATGACAATAGGCAAGGTAAGGTCATTAGGTCAAACAACATAGGTAACAGTGCCGCAAGGTATAGTGAACACATGAGGTCAAAGGTCACCAACAGGTTTCCGGGGTCCGGTAGATAGGTCACAACACGGGTAAGGCCAAGGTAGGGGTAAAATAAGGAGACGCCAATTGGCTAACGAGGTGAGGTTAAAGAAGGTGGAGGACTAGAGAAGAAGGTAAAGTGGTCCAGGTAGGTGTAGGTGAGGAAAAAAAAGAAGGGAGGTAAGGAAAAGGAGGTCAATGTGAGGGCAATGAGTAGGTAAGGTAAGCTGATGGTCGAGGAATGAAATGGTGACGGTGGAGAGGAACCGATGGTGGTTGTATAGGGTGGCATACCGACAAATGGTCAAGGGTTAACCGACATCGGTTGAGTCGAGTAGGGTATAAAAGTGAAAAACCTGAGGTTTAAAAGCCATTTGTGTATTGCGAAAAGGAGAAAAGGACAGGAAGAGAGAGAAGAGGAAGAGGACAAGAGAGAGTGTCAGAGAGCTTGGTTGGTGAGCCACGTAGGTGAGATTGGTTGAGTGGGAGGTGGGGCCAGGAGATCAGGTGGAGTGAGTTGATTGGTGTGGAGATTCGGTGGTGATTTGAGGATGGCGGAGGCGGAGGTGCCACCACGATGGCGGTAGTGGGACCGGGTAGGATTTGATCCTTTTTGTTTTTGACTTTTGAGTGAATTTAGTTAAAAATGTAGAAAATATTTAAAAAATGGGGGTTTAGGGGGAAAGAATTTCAAAATGGGAAAAGATAATAGGGAAGGGTAAGTGGTAGGGAAAAAGGGTAGTGTAGGAAAAATGAGGGTGCGAGGAGGGATTTGGGTGGGTAGGAGTAGAAAGGGAAAAAGTAGGGTTGGAAAGTAGGGGCGAGTGGTGCGACGGTGATCGGCGTCTGTCAACTTGTGGCCAACGTCGGTGGGTGGTGGTGGTATCGGTCACAAGAATAGTGACAGGTGTCGGTCAAAGGGAGACCATGGTTAGTTAGGGAGAATCGGGGTCGATTAATCCTAAGTGTAAATTGGGATAAAAAAGGGAAGAGAATAAGGGTAGGGAAGAGAAGAAGAGGTTAGGATGAGAAATTAAGGTAGGTGGGTAAGGGTGGGGGTGGTTTTGGCGAGGTTAGGGTAGATAGGTAAGGTAGATGGGTCTAGGTAGGTGTGGGTGAGGGTTAGGGTAGATAGGTAGGGTAGGTAGGCTTGGGAAAGAGGTTAGGTTGGAGAGGTGGGGTAAAAAAATAAGGTAAGTTGGGAAAGTGGACTAATATTTTTCTTTAGGTGAAACGGGCCCGAGACGAGCCGCGGATGAGGGACTGAGAGCCGCTTATATTACTAGAGCTGCATGGATAGGTGACCTTCAACAAGTGGAGTCACATTGATGATGTTAGCTTGATTGGGATCCACCATTATTGGTGGGTTGTGAGAGAGCGAGTTTGATGGTTGCACTCATCGAGAGATGGGATTCTACAACCAACACCTTCCACTTGCCGACAGGGGAGATGACCATCACCCTAGAGGATATATATAGGATATTGAGGCTACCGATTAGTGGAGACCAGGTGTACTTAGTGACATCCGAGGTCACGGTGAGGTGTATAGATGAGGTGTTTGGAGAGAGAGTAGGTGAGTTGCGCTACCACAAAGACTAGCCTAAGTTACCGAGAGGTTTATGCTACCCATCCTGAGGAGATGAGGTTGATAGTGTTGATGATGGAGGTGATCGGGTGCTACGCATTGCTAGATTCAGAGGGTGGGAGGTTCCCATAGTCGCTGATGGGTGTCCTTCGGGACATGATGATTGATCATACCATTTTGCATGGGCACCCGATTTCTTGGTGCAGTTATATAGAGAGTTTTGGGCCTATGGGTGATTGTAGAGATATAGTCCGTGTTTCCTTTTTCTTGCCTTTGTTGGGCTTATGAGCACATTGTGTGTGTGTGTGTGTGTGTGTGGACCGATAGGCCTACCCTGGTAGATGCATTTGAGTCGGGAGTCATTTGAGTTGGTTGTAGGAGATGGGTCTTTGGAGGGTGGTGTACGAGAGAGCCCGAGCTACATACAATGTAATGTATTATAGACAGAGAGGCGGAGAGTCTGTCCCAACGTGGGTATAGTTTGGAGACCCTATGTGCCTATCCTTCTTACAAAGGGTTGTATACGAGTTGGAGGGACTACGATTACGGAGGTGGATAGAGGGATGTCGTGCCGAGGAGCACAAGATGATACATGTCGATCGAGTGAGGTGACAATTTGGTTTAGTGCATGATGTGCCTTGCCCTTCCTTAGTATAGGAGAGATGAGGTGGAGAGAACCTTGTCTCCACCCATTCGGTAGAGTCGACATGGGGAGGAGGAGGAGCTCGTGGACCATCGCACGAGATGATACGGGGAAGCAGTGGCATATAGCCGGTAGTGGGTTGTATAGAGGCATGGCCAAGCGGGGACATTTGGGAGGCAGGGGTCATAGGTACATGCCAAGAGGCTAGAGCCACGAGTACAAGTAGAGGAGGAGGAGCCCAAATTGCTGATATTAGTAGATGGTGTGATGAGACCACCACGGACAGTCTCGAGTGAGAAGACACAGTCTCGCATGTATAGTGCCGAGAGTGTAGGTGGATGACTAGCCCACGGAGAGAGCGAGAGGACATCTATCGGTACACGGGGTCGGACATCGGATGCTTAGGGCCATCTAGTGGTAGATTGAGAGTAGCGAGCCGCGCTCCGGGTTAGAGGGGACTGTCGACACTATAGATGAGGTAGATATGTTATAGTAGATGTGAGACAATATATCACCTATTTTTGTATTATTGGATTTTGGATGTATACTGGCCTATGAGCCAAAGAGATATTGTTTTTATTTTTTGTACATGATACCATTTTTGTGAGCAAAGGTTTTTGTATCGATTCATTCATGCTTTTTATATATATGAGACTCGGCCTTTTGCATGCTGATGACATTTGTATTGTATATCGGCCTACATGCCGACATTTTGAGATGATGGCCATGATGAGATAGGCATGTATTTTGAGATACAAGTTATGGGATACAAGTGTATATTGTATTGATACACACATGTTTATATGAGGAGATAGATGATATTTAGGTGATCTTTGTTGTGATATGTATGAGTTTTACTTCATTATGATATGGATGGACAATAGATGATAGGCATGATAGAGTCGGAGTCATAGGCATGAATCGAGTCGGGTCGGTTTAGGCATGGAGCAAGCCGAGGTTGGTCTAGGTGTGGTTGAGTCGGGTCGGTTTAGGCATGGTTGAGTGAAGTTGGTTTAGGCATGGATCGAGTCGAG
This sequence comes from Taxus wallichiana var. yunnanensis, assembly GCA_018340775.1. NCBI lineage: Eukaryota > Viridiplantae > Streptophyta > Pinopsida > Cupressales > Taxaceae > Taxus > Taxus wallichiana. The sequence goes on along the minus strand of CM031241.1, from coordinate 345,428,970 downwards.
GTCGGTTTAGGCATGGATGTTTATTTCGGTATTTTTCATAACAAATGGTAATATAACTATATGATATGTTGTAAAATGTGGAAAATACTAGTTATGTATGAAAATGTGCAATAATATAAATGGTAAAATTTATGTGGTATATGGTTTAGATGTCGAGGTTTTGATATGAATAGGAAATCAGGTATAGGTGGAGAAAATGGTGAGGTTAAAGAGTGGTCGAGCTAACCCTCCAGGGCCCCATGCCCGAAAGTGCTGCCTACATAGTCCTGGCGAAGAGGGACCTCGGACCGATGTAGTTATCCCATAAGCTAGGAAAGAATATGGGAAGATACAAGAATAGGTAGTGAGGTTGATAGTTAGGTTGGATTTGAGGTCATAGGTATGATTAGGTGCCGATCGATTAGGTGGAATATAGGTAGATAGGTATGGGTGATTTTAGGTCGATTGAGGTGTTGATTCCAGGCCATGGGTATGATTAGGTCAAGGTTGATTAGGTTAGGTGGAATATAGGTAGATAGGTATGGGTGATTTTAGGTCGATTGAGGTGTGAGAAGAAAATCCCAAAAGACAGGTGTCGAGGGTCTAGTCCTATATAGGAAGATCAAAAGGTAATAAAGAAGAGAAAAGATAAGAGGGGGCAAGAAAGCCACTCGATTGGAAAGGATCAAAACGTATGACACACATCGGAAGATAGGCTAGTGAACCTAAGATCCTAAATACATTGCATGATTGATTACTCTAAAGGTGAAGAATAGTCACCAAATCACCAAATGTCGTAGGTTCAGCGAGGTCCCTTGAGGTAGTATAGGTGAAAAGATGACGGGGAGGAGGTGAAGGTAAGTGGGTCATAAAATGGGAGGTAAAATGCCTTGGGTAGCAGAGCCAAGATCACAATAGGCAAGTCCATGACGAAAAAGGTTATTTCCTTTTTCTTTCTTTTTTTAGATAGGTGATCAATGCGGGAAGTCTATACGGGATGAGTATATGTCTCCTTGAGGTTTTCGTGAAGTGATTGATGTGGGAAGCTTCAATTTTGATTTTGAGGAAATAGTCTTCTTTTTGGATAGACTATGTAGAGATTTGTGAGCTTTTATAGCTGTCCTTTGAGGGAGCAATCTATTTATAGTGACAATTGAAGGTGGTAGATGTCCTTTTGAAGGGTTCATCTTTTATATTGGAAGTTTGACTCGAGGAGTTGATCCCTTATATTGGAAGATGCCCATCCGAGGGATTCATCTTTTTTTTGGCTTTTAAGTCATGGGCGAGACTATAACAAAGCATTTGGTTCTTGTTGAGAAGGCAAGGGTGAATGACCATGGGATCTCATCCAAAAGAGGACAAAAAGTATCCATGAGAATCATGCAATGTGCTGACCATGGTGCACATGTTTATGATAAGGCAAAAGGGTGACATGACTAATCACATGATTCTTGTTTAGTCGTTGAAGTGGAGGAGTGGAAAAGGGTAATGACACTCAAGGGACGAGCATGAACTAGATAAATAGTGATGTAGGACTAGAAATCAACAATAGAATGGTTGAAGATGCAAGGCATTGAGGGGCTCAGGTTCGGGCTTACCATCAAGTGAAGACAAGCGATAAGCACCTAATCCATAGTCATGGGTCACAATGTATGGTCCAAGCCAATTAGGAGAAAATTTTGCCCGTTTGATTTTTTCTGCTTTGGTTACGTGTTGATTTTCCTTGAGGATGAGGTCACTGACCTTGAAAGTGTGTTCATGGACACGTTTTCATAGGCACGCTTGATGCATTTTTGGTAGACTTGGAGATGGTTGAGGGCATGAAGACAACGTTCGTCTAATAACTCAAGTTGTGCTAAATGGTCTTAGAAAAATTCATCATCAATAAGCATATCTTGAAGAGAGATACGAAGAGATAGGATCTGGACTTCGAGAGGCAAAACAACCTTGGTACCGTAGACCAGAGAAAAGGGAGTGACAACGGTGGAGGTGCGAATACTAGTACGGTATGCCCAAAGAGTGAAAGGAATGTGCGTATGCCAATCCTTCCAAAGTATCTTTAACCACTTTCATGAGAATTTTGTTCGGGGTTTTATTGGTGGATTTGGCTTAGCCATTGGTTTGTGGGTAATATGGTGAAGAGAAGCTTAGTGGATACCGAAAGTGTCACAAAGCTTACGACAGAGTTTTGTTTTTGAATTGTTTTACCGTTATCGGTGATAAGGTGATGTGGAACACCGAAGCAAAAATAATGTTATGATTGATGAACTCACATATTTTCTTAGCTTTAGTAGAAATGAAGTACGACTTCAACCCATTTGGTGTAATACTCGGTAGTGGTGATGATCCATTGATGTCCGAGGGAGGAGTGAGGATTGATCTCACCGACAAGATCCAAACCCCATTGAGAGAAAGGCCAAAGGTCACGAGCAACTTGTAATGCATGACTAGGTGTATGATGCAGATTGACATGTTGTTGGCATTTTACACAACGATTAACATAATCAAAACAATCATGGTTGAGGGTAGGCGATGTAATAGCCTAGGAGAAGAATGCGTTTAGCAACAAAAAGGCCACTAAAGTGACCTCCGCATATGCCATCGTGAACTTCTTTAATGGTATAGGGAATTTCATAACTGGTGAGGCATCGTAAGAGGATACCTTCAAAGCCTCGTTTATTAAGAAGGCCACCCATGATGACATAACGTGAGGCCTTTTTTAGAAAGGCACATTTTCCATTACGTGTGAGATCGGAGGTAATATAGAAAGGAAAGGTAGTCTGCAAGCTGCTTATATGAAAGGTCTGTGTGTTTAGTGTGGTAGTTCGGACGAGGTTAACACAATAAGATTTATAAGAAGGTATCAATATGCATTTTATGGTAACAAAAATGTCTCGAATCTGCGGAGTGAAGCGGGTATTTGGGAAGTGATGCGGGCCATGGTATCCACAAATTTATTGGTGGATCGTGTAACGGTTTGAATTTTATAGTGGTCAAAGGTAGTCAACATGATGCCGACGTAACATTTGTATTCTTGAAGTATTTCATTATGAAACTAATAAACACCATTGACCTAGTTTATTATCGTTGAGAATCACCAAAGATATTAATGGACTTAATGTCTAAGGCATAGGCAGTCATGAGACCTAATACGAATGCTTCATATTCGGTGATATTGTTGGTGCACTCGAAGTCGAGTTTGAATGATAAGGGCATGGGTTCACCATCAAGAGGAATGAGGATAATGCCTACACCACCCCCACGCTAACATTTGGAACCATTGAAGAATAAGGTCATTTGGTAAGGGTCATCATCCAAAGAAAGGTTAGCAATGGATTCATCAAGGAAATCAAAGTTTGAAGATGGATTCCCATAAAGAGCGCGTCGTGAGCTGGTCAAGCAATGGCACGGCCCTTGATAGATTTTGGTGGATGAATTCTAGGCCTAGGTCGGTAAGGAGCATGAGCCAAAGCATGCGGCACATTGATTTTGGTAAGGTTTAGCATACATGAAGTGTAAGGGGTTAGTGTTGGTCACAACATAGGTTTTGTGGTTGAGTAGGTAATGGTGAAGTTTGGTGGCAACAAAAACTAAGGCTAAGCAAAGTTTTTCAGGGTGAGTGTATCGGGTTTCCTAGTCCGAAGGGTATGGATTATGTAATAAACTGCTGTTCCCTATGTTTTTCATCACGATGAGTGAGCATGGCCCCTAGAGAGTGATTGGTAGCTAAGATGTATAGGTAGAAGGGTTGGTCATCTTTAGGTGGAATGAGTACGGGTGGTTGGAGAAGGTATTGTTTTAAGGCCTCAAAAGCTTTGTGGCAGTCGTCATCCCATTTGAAAGAGACATCCTTTTTGAGAAGGTGATGAAATGGTTGACAACGGTCGAAGAGTTGGGAAATAAATCAACAAATAGATTGCAATTTACTTTACGGGATATAGAGTTGTTTAAGGTTAGTGGGTGGAGGCATTTCAAGGATGACATTGACTTTAGTAGGGTTAACTTCTATACCACGTAAGGACACGATAAATCCCAGGAGCTTTCTGAGAGAACCGCGAAGACACACATTTTTGGTCAAGGCGACGTAATATTTAATGAGGCGGTCAAAGATGGTTTCGAGGACAGTGAGATGCTCAGCTCGACGTTTAGATTTAGCCAAGAGATCATCCATGTAATCTTCCAATATGTGATGCATGATATCATGGAAGATGTAGGTCATAACGCGTTGATATGTGGCACCAGCATTTTTAAGGCCAAAAGGCATGACTCGATAGTAGAAGGTCCCCCAAGGGGTAATGAATGCGGTTTTTTGCTGATCCTTTAGAGCGAGTAGGATTTGGTTATAACTCGAGAAACCATCCATAAGTGATAACATCTCATGGCCAGTGGTAAGGTCAACCAATTGGTCAATTCTAGGCAGTGGAAAGTCATCTTTTGGGCAGGCAAGGTTGAGATCATGAAAATCGGTGCAAATGTGAAGTCCCCCTGTCACTTTAGTGACAGGGATGATGTTAGAAATCCATTGGGGGTAATCGATGGGTAAGATGAAGGAAACTGAGAGAAGGCGTTGAAGTTCTTCTTTGACAAGAAGAGCAATGCGAGGGTGCATTTTCCTCAACTTTTGTTTTACGGGTTTGGCATCGGGAATGGTTATAATATTGTGGACCACGATAGTGGGATCAATACTAGGCATGTCAACATAGGACCAAGCGAAAGCATGGCTATGAATTTTAAGAAAAGAAGTGAGGGCTTCTGTTCAGTAGCATCCAGAGATTGGCCAATCTTGAGAATGTGAGGGTCATCCTGAGTGTGGATGTTGACTTCGATAGTCAATTCATTCAACATTGTTTACGTCTCAGAAGGTAACAACCAGTGAATGTAAGAGTCTTCAACACCAAGGTAAGTGAGTATGGACTCATCATCCTGACATTGAACGACATTAATAGAAGGAGTATCGTCCCCTATCATGTCAGGATACAAGAAAGGAAGAGAGGAAGGAGCCTCGCCATCGCGGTGATAGGTCAGAGGTCCCAAGGAAATGGTATTTATAGAAAAAAAAAGGTAGGAGGGATAGATTCAGGATCCATCGACTCCGTTGGTGAAGGTGGGGTAGGTGAAGAAGGTGGAGAGGGGTCAATGTCTTCAATGAGTTCAATACGAGGCTTTTTGGTAGGTAGTTTGGTAAAACCAATTCCACTACGATCATTGTGTTTACGCGTGGTACATGAAATAACGGTGTGACGACCTTGCTCATAAAGGCCAAAGCCAAAACCCTTCCAAGCACAACGGTGTAGGAAAGTGTGAGCAAAGCGGCGGTTGGTAAGTGATTGAAGGTCAACCGAAAAGGTCGGGTTTGTGATGGTGGTTTAGGTGTGTAAGTGGAAATGTCAAGTCCCCCATAGGTAAGATGGGTATGGAGGTGGGGAGGACCATAAAGGAGATGCTCGCCTATGCGGTGATCATAGTGAGGATGTTAGTGAAGGTTTCCATACTCTTGTGGAGTAAGGAATGTATTGACATTGTACAAGCGATACTCCCCCATAGTGAGGTGTTGAAAAACACCTTCCAAGGGTCAATAGTTGATATATCGGTGGCTAAAATGGAGGAATCATTAGAATTTAGATTGGCGGAGGTGTCAATGGTTTGGGAAGGCGATGTGTGGTGGTAGAAGTGGACTGCAAGCGTGGGAATAGAAGATTTGGGTGAAGGTGAGGTTGCTGGCGGCACTTTGGTGGATGGGATCGTATGCAAAGAAGATGTAGGCAAGGAGGTGGATGCCTTAACAGGTACAAGGACATCATTGGGCCAGTAAAGCATGTTGCAGGTTTTGAAAGGTGATGGGTCAGTTGGAATGGTATAAGAATGTCCTTCATGTTTGAACTTTACACATCGGTGCAAAGTAGAAGGAACACAACCCATGGCACGAATCCAGGGTCTACCGAGTAACAAATTGTATTAAAACTCCCCTTCCAACACATAGAATAGCTCGGGAATAGTACGGGGACCCACACGAATGTGGAGGATGATAGTGCCAAGTGTAGAGGTGATAGCGTCATTAAATGAACGTAACATGACTGGATGTTTATGCATGCAGTTGTTGGGTAGGCACATTTGTTCGAATGCGTGAGAGGAGATAATGTTAATGCTAGCACCCCCATCGATCATAACACGTCAGACGCGTATATTATCGATATGGATGGAGATGAAAAGTGTAGGATCTGGGTCATTGGTTTGGTGGGGGACAATTTCTTCCTCGAGAAACTAAGGATAACAACTTGATGAATAGGTGGAGGTGATGAGGTAGATGGCAATTTGGTGAGTGAGGCAACATGATGAGGTGTGATAATAGATGCTACAGGTGTGGGGTCATTAGGTAAAACCTCAATAGATTGAAGGACCTCCATGAGAGCTTGATGATGTGACTCCAAGGTTTGGATGAGGTCATATAGGGACATTTTGAGGGAGATTGATGTAATTGTCTAAGCATGGTGTGATGTGTGATGCCATTAGAAATGGGGTATGTGGGGCCACAAATAGTTATTTTAGGTAGGGGTAGATGGTATGTTGGGTATAGGATTGGTTGGTGGGTCAATTACTTTTTCTTTTCCCTTTTGTGCACATGTAGTGATGTGTACCATGTTGATTTGAGGGAAGTTGTCAAATGGAGAAGGTGTAGGGTAAGTGGTATAATGACATGAAGGGCAAAAACCTAGTGGAGGAGAAAAACCCTATGAGGTGAGTTGGGCACAATGACATTTAGGTGGAGGCGTGGCAAGTTCTTTGATGCGAACCATGTTAATCTCAAATTTTGAGGGTGGCTCTATGAGCTGTGAGGGTGGAGGTTGTGGTATAGGTGTAGGAGGAAGATGTGAAGAAGGTGGTGAGGGTGAAATAGGTTGATCATCCAGGAGGTCATCATCATCAAAATTGGGGTGAAGCACATAATTGAATGACAGTAGCCTTTAGACCCTTATGAGTTCTCAACATCATGTCCGACACATGATGGTAAGCATAAATTTTAGTATCATCAAACCCTTTTGGTTTAGGTTTAAGAGGGTTGTAAGGTCTAAGAGGAGGGAGAGTGATAGCAGAGCTTTCCAGGAGGTTAGCCAAGATGGTGGTGTATGATCCCACTAGTGGATCACAATGTGAAGTGAAAGTAGGTTTGGTTGGAAGATTAGGTAGTTGTGGTGGTAGTTGAGGTGATGCAGTCTTGAGGTTTGGGTTGTACTTTCTTTGGTGTAGGTGCAACAATGAAAGAGGGGTAGGTTTAACCACCTCTTTGGAAATTAACGATTTTTGATTTTTGGTGCTTTTTCTTAGGTAGAGGTGTAGGGGGAGCTCATGATGTAGATGGCAAGGAAGATGGTGGGAGAGGATGAGTGACCCAAGGGGATAACTAAGGTGCAGCGGTAGGTGTTGGTCGAGGTAGACAGGGGAGGTACATGTGAGGTAGGAGAAAATGTCATAGGTAGTGAAGGAGGTATAGAAGGTAATGGTGGTATAAGAGGCAAAGATGTTATAGATGGTGATGAAGGATGCAAGGTTTTCCTAGGTAGAGTGTGAGGCGTTTGTGGTAAAGGGTCAAGGATTTTAGGTTTACCCTTGGAGAGAGTAGATTTTGGTAAGGTAGAGGAGTGAGGTCCCAAGATAGATGGTAGGGGTGAAGGCGATAAAGGCGTAGTTAGTACGGTCGGCGTGTGTGGATTAGAAGGTTGAGTTTTTCGTTTAGGTTGAGTGATTGATTTAATAGGTATATGAGAAGATGTGGTCAAGTGTATTCGACAGGAGGGTGTGCAAGGTTTGATGTAGGTGTGACCCCTAGGACACGGTGGGTTTAGATACAAGAGATGGCATTGGAATATGTTGGCTAGTAGGTAGAGAGGTGGGTATAGATGAGGATGAGGCCATATAAGATGTATTGAGAGTTATGTACATGTGTGGTTTGGGTTGTTGAAACATCTTCGGATAAATGGTAGAGGTGTCAGTGGAAGATGATTGCATTTGGGTTGAGACTAAGAGTAAGAGACACCCCCAAAGTAAAGATCTATCAACATAATCTAGGCGATCGGCCAAACGTGAGAATGACACTGTGGTAGATGAGGTAGATGTGGAGTGAGTGGGTATTCTCGTAAAATGTGTCTGAGAAATAGGGAATTCACTGGCTTGGCTTCTTCTTCAGTAGGTAGAAGACCCAAAAGTAGGTCCGTATGATCTTGGGTAGCTATTGGTGAATTGTCACCGAGTGGTAACGGAAAATCTATTGGGTCTGAATAGGTGGAGAAGATGATGGGTACTCCTCTGCCGGGTGGAGGAGGTATAATTGGTAGTGGTTCACTGGGTAGGGAAGCTGAAGGGGAAACGATATCGGTGGTAACGAGAGACTCCTCCACAGGTGTATGAAGAGGTGAGGGGCTTTCCTCTATGGGTAGAGGAACGGATAAAGTAGGTTCCTGTGTGGGTAGAGGATTTCGGGCTAGGATTTCCTCGATGGAGGGGATAGGAGATATTTGGGAAACATGTGGAAAGTCGATAAAGATAACATGTACCTCATGTGTATTACTTTCATTGTGTGAGGCATTACTAGTTTTCTCATTAGATGGGGAATGGTTAAGGAATGGTTTCTTGAAAATATGAAGGTCTTAATTAGCAGTGCATTAGGGTTACCAGGACTAACTTGCCACTTTCAAGCATTCACACGAACAATGTTTTTAAAGGTGATACAATTGTTGTCTTGTGACCATTTACATGGTGATAGTTACGATAGTCATTTTCCTTGTACCAACTTGGTATTAGGTGAGAGGAGTCAAAACCAGCATGTGGTTTGATAGGAGGAAGGGTATTGACATTAGCTTTAATAAGCTTTTCTAAAACAAATGAATATGGTTCCCTAATTGAGGTGTATTTCTTTTGTTCTCGTCTAAATTGGAAGGCTTGGGTGGTGACCAGATTGGATGCGGGTTTAGCATGATTGGATGGATGGGTAGGGCCAACCTTAAGTATGAATGCATTGGTAGTTCCCTTGGATTTGGAATAACTTGTCGAGGTTTCGAGGAAGAAGTATCATGTGGTTTAAAAAAGGAGCTCTTATTTTGTAATAGAATCTTCTTCTCCTCGATGGCACAAATTTCGAGCTTACGTGCCATGGTGAAAGCCTCATCAAATGTATGGAAGGTTTGCACTTGTAAGGTAGGTGAGATATGTCTTGCAGGCTCGTGTGAACAGCTCTATGAGTTCAGTTTGTGGTAATTGAAAAGTGAGTTGGTTGATTAGGCTATGCCAATGAGTGACAAAATCTACGATAGATTCATCATCGTATTGATGCGTGGAATAAAGATCGGTCATGGTAACCCTCTTGACGATGTTAATCAAAAAATGATCCAAGAAGGCTTGGGATATTTGGTTGAATGAGAAAATGGAATGTCGAGGTAATCCACTATACCAGTCCAATGCTGGACTAGTTAGGGACATGGGAAAGGTTTGCAAAAGCAAAGCATCATCATGGGCAATTAGGTAACACCCATGTTTAAAATATCACAAATCTTCTTTGCGGGTCTTCCTTATTGTTGAAGCGGTTAAACTTAGGCATCTCCCAGTGTATGGGATATGGGCAAATGGGAATGGATGGGTGAATAGGCTCATTACAAATCTCATCATAGGTGAGAGAATTGCGGGAGCCGAAATAGATGCTTCTAATGTCTGCATCTTATCCATCATTAACTTGATAAAGTCATTGTTAGGTTGTGAAGATTGGGTACCCCGGGAGCGAAAGGAGGTTGTTGTGGGATGTATGAAGAATACGATATGCAGAATATGGTGGTGTCGAATAAGGAGGAAAGAATTGTGAGCCATACATAGAGGGTATATATCTTGGTGAATGACCGATGAAACATGAGGTGGATGGTAGTAGGTATGTGAAGGTGGGACACTCATAGTGACCCTGGTAGAGATGGGAGGAAGAGATTGGGGGATAGAAAGGACAACATTTTGAAATGGGGTAGAGGCTAACGACACAAAGGGAGGTAGCATTGCACTAGTATATATGAGAGATAACAGGTAAAAATGATGCTATGTTTTGTGTGGTGGATGAAGGTATGGTGGAGACTACGGGTGCAATAGATGTGGCGGATGCGGTGGTCAAAGCTAGCGTGGGACCTGTTTGTGACACAATGGGTGAGGTCACCATGGTAGGAGGTGGAGCTGAGGTGGAAGGGATCATTAGGGATGGAGATAAGGATATGGGCATGCCATAGATCAATTGACCTGAGGCATCTCGAGTGGAGGCATGGGTGAGGTAGTGGCTCAAAGCAGTGGGATTCTGATCCAGGAGTCGTGTAAACTCTGTGTCACCTGTAGGAATGGTGATGGGTTGATTGGGATCCATGGATGATGAGATGGAAGGTGGTGAAGGACTAGGTGATGAAGGGCTAGGTGGTGAAGAGCTAGGTGGTGAAGGGCTAGGTGGAAGTGGTAGTCGACTAGTGTGAAATATGAGGGCACTTGCCTAACTATGGGTTAGCACCATGTGGATAGGAACTGATTTGGCGAGACTGTATTATGTCTGAATGGCACAGAACACAACAAAACTAGGAAAATAGTCAACGGTAAGTGAATTAGGTCAAGTTGGTGAGCTGTAAAATAGCACAGGGTGATCGACACCGGTTTGGGTAAACCGATGCCGGTTAGGTTTAACCGATTGCCTATTCTTGTGAAAAACCAACAGATCTACTAAATGATGGTCCCAGTTGAAAATTTTCACGAGGACTGAAAATTAAGGTGACTATGATTAGGGAGCGACAATATAAAAGGTGATAGGAGACTTTTACAGCTCAGAAAGTGAAATAGGTGTCTTTTGGATAGGTATCCAAGAAGACTTTAGACCGACGCCGGTTGGGTTAAACCGATGCCGGTCCTTTGTTAAATTGAAACAAAGAAAAAAATTGGTTTTTATTTAAAATTTGCTTTGTTAAATCAAACCTAGAAGTCTGAGGATGATGTAGATGTGGTCTAGGCACACTCAGACGAAGTTAGAATACACCAACTATGATTGGGAGTGTGCAAGGAAAGAGAAAAAGAATGATCGAAAGCTCTCACCTCAAAATGCAAATCAAGTAGAACACTAAGAAAGAACATTCCTAGAGTGCCTATTCTATTACGTTTGTTCAGCTTATGCTATTTGTATGGGTATTTGTTATGAACAGAACAATAGAATTTCTTGGTGAGGAAGGCTTCCTACGAAGAAAGAATTCTAAAGGGTGAGGTTTCAGGAATGTTATGGCGGGGCGGGCTTTGCTCTGAAGTATGACTCGATAGAGCGGTGGTGCAGGTGCCCACTATACCGTGATCATGTGATCACATACTGACTTCTTCGAGGGTAGGATGTTGTTTAAGAATGTGTGTATTTTGAATTTTTGTGTGGTTTGGTAAGACTTAGAAAAGAAAAGGATAGAAGTGATTTTCTGATTCGTTTGTCAACCATCAGTTGGTCATGACTTCCAGCGTATAGGTTGCCCTCAATTAATGTGAGCTAATGAGTTAAATCAGAATGTAATGCACTTGTTTTAAACCCAAATCAAAAGTATGATATTTGATGACAACAATATATGAACAAGAAGAGGGATGCTCTTTCACTAAAATGTAGAAAACAAGAATAAGAAGGTTCTTTTTAAATACAACAAAAGAAATGTGTCTTTCGGAGCAAGTAGAAAGAAGAGAATGTTACCAAGGAGAAAGTATTGATGTAAATGCTATTAGAAGGAAAAAAACACATAATTTTTCACCTAGGCATGAAGAAAGATGCAAGGAAACCCAAATGGGTCCCACCAGTGTGTTAAAATGTTTCACCTGATTTCTTCATTTTTCCGAGAAGTACTTGACGAAGCAGAGATAATGTAAAGGGTGGTAAGAGGAATACAGTTCGGGATGGTTGGAGGTTATATGCGCACGTGTCCGTATCCTAGATCGAAGTGATTGTGAGACCTTCCTTTTGGCTGGGAGGAACTACGTATAAGAATCAAAACAAGACCACAAAGAGAGTTAAACAATATATGTAGTGGATTTGCCTAGCATGTACTAGATCCTGGAAGTGTGATACTTCCTAGATGGTCATCAGTCCATTGTTTAAAACAATTCAATGCTGAAAATAAAGTACATATTTTCCTCTCTTGTAGTTTAATATGATTTAGGCATCTCATACAAATGCAATAGGCTAGATCTAATCTAACAGGCTAGGTTAGAAGGAGATATAGAGGTCAAGTAGGTTGGTTATAGGTGAATCGAGCTAACGAGGCAAGGTTAGATATAGATCTGAAGGTCAAATAGGTATTCGGTAGGTATAGGTCATAAACGAGTCCTTGTTCTAGTAGAGATTAGGTGACACAGAGACCGACCACGGTTTCAAGTAACTTGATGGCGATTAGAGTGTGAACTTAGGTGGCGGTTAGAGTGTAACCGGTGTGACGGCGGTCAGTCGGGAACTAGTAAAATCACACGATCCCCGAGCTTTAAAGGTTTTTAGATAAGAATGGGGTTAGTAAATGATGTTAGGTGATCACGAGAGGAGGTATGGGTATGTTGCGAAAGGTGGGTGTAGACACCAAATTTGTGTCTTACCCCTTGTGACTCGCATCTCATTTCGCAACCTGACCTCACCACCTAAACCTTACACAATTATTTATTAATTATCTTATAATTAATAAATCCACATCGCCTTACCTGCCACCTCATTTTACCACCTCATCATGACCTAGTCTTAACCCTAAACTAACCTAATTAAGACCTATAACTTGGTCCACATCCACACCCATGACTAATTACTCCTCACTCGCACCTAAAGCAGACCTCATAATGACTTGACCAAGCCCACAACTAATCCCTCGGGAGAAAAGGAGGGAAAGTGGCTATTTTACCAAAAATAGCCCGCTTTGACTGACGATACGGTTCTACTCGACCATCGTCGGTTGCGTAACCGCCATCGGTTCCCCTGTAAATGACCACTTCAACCAAAAACAAAAAAATCAGATTTTCATTTGATCGAGAGAAAGAGAAATCATCGAAAGGATCGGATTTGCTTGGCCGAAAGCGAGAGACAAGTGAAGAAGCGAGAAGAGTTTGCAGAGAAGGACATCAAGCCCAAGCTGCAATTCGCACAACCGAGCCTGTGACACTCGGTGATCATCGTGAGGAAGACATCTCATCTTCTGATCGTCAGGACGTCCTATCGAGTTCTACCTTTATCATCACAGTTCTTGGACCTGCATTCTCATCAATAAACAGTAAGTAGAATCTTGTATGTTCTCTTTGATAACATTTCTTAGAATTTTGAATCACAACCGTCATAAGTTTATCTTAGATCTACTACCAGTGACATACTGCACTTAACCTTCATCCATATATCCTGGTATTGCCCTGAAGGCCATTTTATCACACTCTGAGTCTTCCCTATCCTCCTATTGTTCCCCTCAGCCATCCACCAATCTTAATAATCCCACAATCACCTTGCAACCAATCTCTACCCAGAAGCACCTAGATTACTGACCCTACCGGTGTCGATTATCCCATACCGGCAGCGGTTCTCTAACCGTGGTCGGTTATCCAGTAACCGGCGTCGGTCACTGTGACTTATACTCCCAAAACCTTTTTCTCACCTATTTGCCACCTAACAACCTCAGATCCAGTCTGGTTTATCCCTCTAACTCAACCTGAACGTATCAACGACCAGTAACCGAACAAACAACGTGACGCTTTATTATTGATAATTTAGCTTCTATTGCTTTGTAACGAGATACCTAAATCGTGATTTTGCAATAGCTTTCTTTATTATCATTTGTGTTAATTCGTATTAAAAGGGGAACTGACCACCTTCGAAAGGAAGTTTAATATTTCTGGGCCAAGGCAGATCCTCATTTATTGTCTAATTAAAATCGGTGGTCTTGTATTCTTACTTGCGGGTAGTCGTTCCAAGACAAAAAGGAGTTCTTCGCAGTTGATCGATCTTTCTCTGGTACGGACACACCATCTCAACATTCAACAGGTATTCCTCCTAGCCCTAACCCTTATCTATTTCTCAAAGGAATGATAGGATAGAAGCAAGTCTATTCTGCAGAGCCGAAACATTCCGTGCGAAACATTTTGGCACGCCCGGTGGGACCCATTTCGGGTTTCTGTTTCTCTTGCTTGTTTTCGTTTTAGGAAGCATACTTGCTGTTGCTGTTTTTGTTATATTTAGTAAAGAATTTGTCTTGCTTTCCTAGTTTCGCATTAGTGAAAGTCATCTTATTTGCTTCATCGAATATCATTTTCGATTTGGGTTTAAAACACGTGCATTACATTCTTGCTTGCTGTTTTCAATTCTAGTGAACATAGACTAAGTAACAGGTCGTACACGTGGGGGTGATTTCCATGGTATTGACAGGAAATTAATCTTACTTTCACTGCACAACACATACCGAATCACTTCATAATTAACACAACAGCTCAAAACATCCCCCCTTTTCCACGGTATTCCTCACCCGATTGAGGTAACCTTATAAGCCAAAACAAACTTGACATTTCCCCTAAGTCTTTTGTTTAGGATTGACATCATTCCAGCGTCTAAAGGCATAAGCCCACAATAATTAAAATTAACCCTAGGGTTAGTCTCTGGATTTGCGTGTGCATCTTGTTTGTTTTCAGTTCTGTTTTCTCTGTTATACACTGTCTTCTGTGATTACCTTAGAACAATTTGATAAATGTACTGAGCGTTGTTAACAATCAAATCAGCAGCTTCTTATATTTTCTTATACCAGTCTTATTACACCGACATCGGTTAACTGACCGACGTCGGCTATAGTCTAACCGACATCGGTTATTAGACCGATATCGGTTACTGTCTTTTACAGTTCCTGACAAACCAGCAACCTACCAATTTCACCATTCTCGAGTCATTTTGCATTTCACGATAGATTGAAACCCTATGTACTCTTGTCCATGGTTGTTATCACTTGAAAGCAAGCCGCCGCCATGGTTTCACATGCTTTCTCTGTGCCTTTTCTGAATCACCCCCTTCACATTCTGTGGGGAATCCTACGGACACCAGTGAGGTTCCTAAAATTCCTGTGGGAGATAAAGAATTTGCCAAATTTCTGGATGCTAATCCTAGCGCTGTACAATACTATTTGTCTCATGCCCTTGACCGTACACCTGACGGTCAACTCCTTGTTGGCATGCCTATCAGTATAGCTGCTCATTTAGCCCCTTCTCCGCCTGATAACTCCGCTTTGCCTTCCGCATCCTTAGTCCCGTCGCCTACCTCAGCAGCTTCAGGGGTTCATACGGCACAGATTGGCTTTCCTTTGGTTAATCTTGGGCCCAACATGTCATTACCACCGACTGCTCCTACCTCGTCTCTCTTGCAGACTGTTCCGTTCATGACTTGCTCTCTGCCACCTATCCACACGAGCTTTCCTTCTCAAGCTCCGCCCACCTTTTCATTTCCACACACATATCCAGTAACCTCAACAGCTTATATAGGACATCCCTATTCGGTTGCCTCAACACATTCGTCCTCCATACCTTATCAACATTTAACCCCACCATTGTCTAGCGGTGGCCCTTGGCCCAATTTGCCTCCGTTTACCACAACCACACCATCATCTCATCCAACTTCTGATTTAATTAAACAAATGATGGACAAAATGCAAAATCTGGAGGCTTCTGTTTCAGGAAGTCGTAGCGCCTTGACATACGAGCAAGTTTGTCGGGAGCCTATCCACCCTTCAGTCCCCCTTCATTCATATCCTCCTCAATGGGAATTACCAAAGTTTACCCGCTTTAACAGTAAGGAGGACCCTCAACAACACTTGCGATCATTTAGACATGCCTGCTATCTGATTGCTCATGACGACGCTTTACTACTCCGCACCTTTCCCATGTCCTTATCAGGACCCGCCTTGGAGTGGTACGATTGCTTTAACTTGAAGACTCAATCTTCTCTTTTAACTAGCTAGCCCAATCTTTCTTGGATCATTTCTCCATTAACATTGCCAAGAAAGTATCTATCACCGAAACCTACATGCCATCCGACAATTGAAGACGAATCTATCGTAGATTTCGTTGGACGATGGCGGGCCTTATCAACCAACTTACGTATGCCTTGCCTCAGACAAGAACTTATCGAACTGTTTACGCGGGCCTGCGCTAAGCACATCTCTCCTACCCTCCAAATTCAAACTTTCCGTACATTTGACGAGGCCTTTACTATGGCTCGAAAACTAGAGATTCGAGCCTTAGAGGAAGAGAAATTGCGGTTGCGCAACAAAAACCCCACTTTCTGAACCCAAGATTCCACCAACAAACCCAACACCACCAATCCTCACCCATCGACTGCTTCGAAATCAAAAGGGGCCGTGCACGCGGTGATGGTCAAATCCCAACCACCGTCTAATACCCCGCCAAAAACCACCTATAAGTATAAAGCAGAGCCCATCAACTACACTCCCTTGGGAGAAACATATGGTGTGATATTGGAAAAATTGCTTAAAGCAGGAGCCATTACCTTACCTCCTGTTAAACCTCACTCCGGGTTTGATTCCACTCGCGCCATACCTTCTTGGTACAAAGAAAATGACTTCTGTAACTTCCACCGCGTGAAGGGACACAGTCATGAGAACTGCAAGATGTTGAAAAACATAGTGCAGGAAATGGTTGATGCGGGGGATATAGCCCTCGATAATCCTAACGCCCCTGCTAACCGAAATTTGAAAATATTCAACAAACCATTCCCGAATCATTCTTCTAACAGTAATCTAAACCAAGATATCTTAGCCGAGGAGAGTGTTCATGAGATCCATGCAGTCTTTGATTCCCAGCCAAAGACCTCTATCGAACAAATTCTGAATCAAACCTCTTCACTAACGCAGGAAACCGAACCCCCTTCCTCGCCATCAAGACAAACTGAAATCCTTGCCGTTCCTTTACCCATCAAGGAATTAACCCCAGAGTTCCCTTCTCACAAATGAGCCTTCTTACACCACATCCTTGCAAGACTGTGAGCGGATGTTATCTAATTTATCTATTTCCCAAACATCTCCTTCTACCATTCTTGCTATACAAGAGGAAGGCTTGCCACTTCTTTTGTCATCCTTAGACGAGAAACCTCTTGAACCGACATCACCACATTCTTTAAACATGACAGATCCTCTCAAACACGCCCTCCTACCTATTAGTCCTTCATCACCTAAATATTTTTCAGAACCGGTTGACCTCTTAACGCCCATTGATACAGTGTCTCATATACCCCTTGTATCACACCCACAGTGGACCGGAATCACAACCCACCTTTCTTCCATACAAAAGTTCCTATTCACACGTGAGGACTGTCATTCCCCAGAAGATAGATAGGTCCTATGGGAACGTTTGAGTACGCCATATTCTACTCAAATGCAAATGACCGATCCTGATGCCTCTACCATATACCCGAAGTGTTTACAGAAGCTTAAAATGCCTATGTCCTCATCTTCACCCCCCTCATCTCTACCAAATACCTCATCCACTTCTATTAACCTAACCAAATCTTCCCCTACGCTTGGGACCTCACCCATACCTAGTCTAACACACCCACCTAAGCGGCTTGATTTATCTAAAAATAAAGCCGTCCATCCCATTAGGAGACAGACTCAATCTCCTCAATCTATGCCGTTAACACAACTAAAACCCTCGTCGTCACACCTACCTTCCATATTGGGACCCCATCCCTCTACCTTACATCAATATATCATACCTCCTGCGTTTTCTTTAAAGCGACCTACGCCTTCTGCACCCATACAGAAATCCAAGGGTATAGCAACACCGTCACCCCGCGTATCCTGTCCACCTATCAACCATAAACAAATTCCATCATCAAAAGATTTGTTTTCTATCACTCCTATTTCTCCGTGGTTGTTTTCTGATACCACATCATCTGTGGCCTCATCATCCAACCAGCTAAACATAGCTTCTACGTCAAAGAAACCACGGTTAGTTAAAACCCATTATCAAAACTCCTTGGCTAAACCACCCCCATACAAACCAACCACACCACGTCATCACCAGAATCGACCCAGTCAATAGCCTCATTTTCCTCTGACTTTGACCCACTCAAAGGGTCTTATGCCAAAATCCTTGCTATGTTGGTAGAGAATGCGACCATTTCCCTACCCCCACTTAGACCTTATGATCCATCTAAACCTCGACCAATAGGTTACGATGAGTCTAAAATCTGTGCTTACCACCGCACACCAGGACATGACGTAGAGGGATGCAAAGCGTTGAAAGCCATACTTCGTCAGTCACCTCTCTCAGATAGAAAAGTTAAGAAAGATAACTTACGAAGAGAGAGACCTTTAGCTTCAATTCCCTCTCCTATACCACCTGTCCCTGCCTCACCAAGATCTATCATTATTACAGCCCCACCTCTCGAAGACCATGACCTATCCTTGCCATCTTCCTCCTCTCATATTCACGAGATCAATATGATTAGTGTTGCTACTCGAGGGCAGAAAAACAATGGGAAAGCGAAAGAAAACACACCTACGGCATCTCTTTCTCCGTCCACCATCCCGATTGCACCACCACCTAAAGTGGTTATTCGCAGACCCGCCTATCCCGTCTCTAATGGCATTACCCACCGAACTATGATCAAACAGCTTCACCAATCGCCTGTAAAAATGACACTGTATGATCTCATTCAGACTTCTGAATCTCATCGACAAGCTCTCGTTGAAATCCTTCAAGGGATAGAGGTTTTACCTAATGAAACCTTGCCTATTACCTCTATTCTAACACCCAATCACGTTGCTTCGCTCACCAAACAATCTATCTCCCCAACCACTTCTGTCTCTGTACAGCAAGCTGCTGCTGTCAGTTTCTCCGAAGATGAAATTATCGACTTTGGTGCCGAAGATCCTGACCCTGCTCTTTTCATCTCAGCGTACGTTCGGGATATTTGGGTACGTCATGTTATGATTGATGGGGCGCTAGCCTAAACATCATCTCTTCAAAAGCCTTCCAACAAATGAATATCCCTTCTAGTTGCATGTGTGCCAACCCCATCATGTTGCGATCATTCAATGATGCTATTACTTCTACTTTAGGCACCATGATCCTTAACATTCGTGTAGGACCACGTACTTTACCTGAACTCTTCTATGTCCTTGAGGGAGAGTTCAATACAATATGTTGTTAGGCCGCCCTTGGATCCGGGCTATGGGATGCGTTCCCTCCACCTTACATAGATGCATAAAATTTGAGTACGAGGGGAAGTCCTACACCGTAAAAGCTGATCCTCCCCCCTTCAAAACTTGCAATATGTTGTATCGCCCTAATGATGTGCTTGTACCAGTCAAGACACCCATTCATCCAACCCAGCCATCTACTTCCGACGCACCTACACCTTCAACCAATGAAACCACCGTTACAAATATTACTTCCTTTCCTGTAGATAACATCCCAACCTCCGACCCCTTAGTAGATGTTTTTCAACGCCTTACGTTGGGGGAGTACCGCCTATATAACGTTAGCTCTTTCCATACCCCGCAGGAGTACGGACAATTACATGCACATCCCACCTACGACCGTCGCGTGGGGGAGGTAATCTCTTACGGACCACCCCATTGCCGCACCAACCTAACATATGGGGGTGTTGACACATCCTCCGTTACCCCTGAACCTCCTCTTGGTGTGGTTCCCTTCCAATCCGATTTTCAATACTTGACAAATCATTGTTTAAATCCTCACCTTCTTGACTCACTATGCTTGGAAAGGCTTTGGGTTTGGTCTTTATGAACAAGGCTGACATACACTCATTCCCGTGACTACACGCAAACACAATGATCGCAGTGGTCTCGGTTTTCCTGGAACACTTACACCGGAGAAACCTCGTGTCAGTTGTATCCTGGAGGATGACGACGTCACCCCTACCAAGCCATCATCACCCACTTTGCCATCATCACCCACAGAGTCGATAGACCCTGAATCTATCCCTCCTAACTTTTTTTTTTCATAAATGCTATCTTCATAGGTCCTCTCACTTATCAACGTGATAATGAGGACCCATCTTCTCTTCCCCTTCTGTATCCAGACATGATCGAAGAGGATTCGCCTTCGATTAATGTTGTTGAGTGCCAGGATGACGACTCCATCCTCACTTACCTTGGTGCGGACGACTCCTATATTCAACGCGCCTTACCATCTGAAACACAAACCATGTTGAATGAGTCGACTATAGAAATCAACATCCACACCGAGGAGGATCCTCACGTTGTGAAGATCGGACAATCCCTTAACACATCAGAACAAGCCGCCTTTACTACCTTTCTCCGTACCCGCAACCAAGCTTTCGCTTGGTCCTACGCTGACATGCCAGGAATTGATCCTACCATTGCTGTCCATAACATCACCCTAAACCCCGATTCCAAACCAGTCAAACAAAAACTAAGAAAAATGCATCCACGCATTGCCCTCTTGGTCAAAGAAGAGCTTCAACGACTTCTTTTTGTTTCCTTCATCTCGCTTTATGACTATCCTCAATGGATTTCTAACATCGTACCTGTCACTAAAGCGACGGGGGGACTTTGGATATGCATGGATTTCCGAGACCTTAACCTCGCTTGCCCCAAGGATGACTTCCCCCTCCCAAGTATTGATCAACTTGTTGATCTCACTGCGGGCCATGAAATGCTTTCTCTCATGGATGGATTTTCGGGATACAATCAAATTTTGGTAGCCCCGGCCGATCAACATAAAACTGCCTTCATAACTCCTTGGGGAACCTTCTGTTATAGTGTCATGCCATTTGGCTTTAAGAATCTTTGGTGCTACCTATCATGGGCTATGACTTACATTTTCATGACATTATGCACACTATCCTTGAGGATTATGTCGATGATCTTCTTGGAAAATCTAAACATCGCAGTGAACATCTCGATGTTTTAACCATTATTTTCGATCGCCTGTTGCAATATTCAGTCGGCTTCAACCAAAGAAATGTGTCTTTGGTGTTCTTTCGGGAAAACTTCTTGGCTTTATCGTCTCTTTGCGTGGCATTGAGGTCGATCCATCTAAAGTCAAAGCTATCCTAGAAATGCCCCCACCCAAAAACCTCAAACAATTACGTAGTTTGCAGGGTAAACTTCAATCCATCCGGCGTTTCATCTCCCAACTCTCGGATCGATGTCAACCTTTCCATCACCTTCTTAAAAAGGACATTGCCTTTCAATGGAGTGAAGAGTGTCACCAAGCCTTTGAAGCTCTCAAATCCTATCTCTTGCAGCCACCCGTGCTTATTCCACCTCAGGATGATCGCCCTTTCTACCTTTACCTTTCTGCCACTGACCATGCTATAGGAGCCATGCTCGCACATCGGGACTCGGCACGTCGAGAACAAGCCATTTATTATATAAGTCGTACTCTCATGGATTACGAGACTAGGTATACACATGTAGAAAAATTGTGCCTAGCCCTATCATTCGTAGCCACCAAACTCGACATTACCTCCTGAATCACAAAATTTTTGTCATCACCAACACGGACCCCATTCATTATATGTATGCCAAACCACATCTAAACCAACACATCACCCGATGGCTTATGCTCCTCGCTGACCTCGACCTTGAGTTTGTACAACAGAAGTCAATCAAAGGACAAACTATTGCGGACCAACTTGCGGAGGCCCCTTTACCTGGGGAACAATTCACCAATTTTAATTTCCCCGACGAACTCATCGCCACTCTTTCACTCAGGGAAGAGTCATATCAAATGACCCTCTTCTTTGATGGATCCAAATGCCAGCGTGGCGGAGGAGCCGGCGTTGTTCTCATCCCTCTTGACGCTGAACCTATGCCTCTTTCATTCCGGCTTGATTTCCCCTACACTAATAATACAGCGGAATACGAGGCCCTTGTTTTGGGTCTCCAGGTTGCGTTACACTTAGGTGTCAAATCCATTAATATTTTTGGTGACTCTCAATTGGTAGTCAATCAAGTTATGGGCATCTACCAATGTAAGAATGAGGAACTTCAAAAGTACAAACATTATGTGGATTCACTTTTGACCTCATTTACTCGTTATTCTATCCAGACCATTCCCCGCTCCACTAACAAATTTGTAGATACTATGGCTTGCTTAGCCTCGCAAATTCTGCCTCACCAGCCCGACTCGACATATTCGTCTTGGTCCAACAACTCTTTGCCCCATCTTACTCAGCACCGGTTGTTTGTATGATAAATAATGTGTCTGCTAATTCGCAGGATACCTGGTACCACCAATTTCATGACTACCTTACAACCTCTATTCTCCCACCTGACCTTACTAGTAACGGAAAACGTGCTTTTCTTAAAAGTGTTTCTCGTTATGTTGTCATGGGGGGACTCCTCTATAAACGTGGCTTTGATGGCATCCTCCTTCGATGTCTAACCGGTGCGGAGGTCACCTATACCATCCAACAAGTCCATGACGGCATTTGTGGTGGACATTTTAGTGGCCTTGCCGTGGCTAAACGAATCCTTCACCTAGGTTATTATTGGCCTACTCTTAATAACGACTACTACGAATATGTTAAGCGTTGTGTTATGTGTCAACAACATGCCAACCTTCAACATACTCCTAGCCATCCGCTACAGGTCACACGAGATCTTTGGCCTTTCTCACAATGGGGTTTAGACCTTATTGGTGAGATTCACCCGCCTTCTTCACAATGTCACCGTTGGATAATCACAGCAACCGAATATTACACAAAATGGGTGGAGGCCATTCCACTCATTTCAATCAAAAAAGAAAAAATTGTCGAATTCGTTAACCATCACATTATCTGTCGTTTTGGTATTCCTCATCGCCTAATAACAGATAATGGTAAATCTTTTAAAAATAAGTTGTTACAAGACCTTTGTGACAACTTTGGTATCAAACTTAGTTTCTCATCACCTTACTATCCGCAGGCCAATGGTCAAGGCTGAATCTTCTAATAAAACCCTAACCAAAATCCTCATGAAAGTTGTCAATGAGTCCGGAAGAAATTGGCATGATCACATTCCCTTTGCCCTTTGGGCTTATCGTACTAGCATTCGTACCTCCACTAATGCCACACCATTTTCTTTGGTATATGGTACCGAGGCTGTCTTGCCTCTCGAAGTACAAATACCCTCCCTCAGAATATCTCTTCAGGATATTCTCACCAATGATGATTTCCGCCAAGAGCGGTTAGCCCAATTAGAGCTTCTTGACGAGCGTCGTCTTACGGCTCTTGATCACCTTCAAATCTACCAAAAACGCATCAAGCGTGCTTATGATAAACGACTTCATGAGCGTACTTTTAAGGTTGGTGATCTTGTCCTCAAAGAGAATCAACATGTAACCAAACTAGAAAAGAGCAAACGTGGAAAATTTGCTCCTAATTGGATTGGGCCTTACATTATCACTCACACTTATGGATCAGGCACTTATCGTTTAGCTTCGCTTAATGGTAAACCTGAGCCTGAACCCCTTAATGCCTTGCATCTTCGACCATTCTACTGTTGAAATTAGTGTTATATCACTTCTTATCTACCTTACGCTCGTCCCTTGAGCTCATTTACCACCGCATACACTTTGTTTCTTACATCTCAAAATCAAATCAAGCTCACATGGTTTGATTATCACCTCCCCTTAAAAGATGCCTTCCCCCTTTTAGTCTAGTCCATGACTTCAAAGTATCAAAATGACACATTCTTAATTAAAACACTTATGGGATTTTCTTGAGTCAAACTTCCTACAAAAACTAGATGCTTTATGCCCAACGGACATCTAGACCTCTAAATTATACAATAGACTGCTCCCTTGAAGGACAGCTATATGCCAAACTATTGCTACTATTATATATAGACTGCTCCCCCGAAGGACAAAGCTATACATAAACACCGCATCTGCTACTATAAATAGACTGCTCCCTTGAAGGACAGCTATACACAGTCAGCCTTTATCAGAAGCTTCTCGCATTGATCAGCTTCGTGAAGACCTCAAGAACAACAAAATACATATCCCATGTAGACTTCCCACATCGATCAGTCTATATCCAGCAAAATAAAATAAAAATAAAAGCAGTATTTCAAAACACTTTTGCGTCATGGACTTGTCTATTTAGGTTTGGTTCTCTTTTATCAGAATAATCATCTTATAATAAGTTCTCTGCACCCTCGCCCACATCAACCACCTCACCTCACCATTTGTCAAAGCAACAAAACTCAAGGGACGTGACGTATATCCGATATATTGTGATTATACCACTCTTTTCACCTATCGACTTCTCGCCTATGCAAGGTACCTAGGGATTCAAGCTCATCCTACATTAATATGTGGTTTGTTTAGCTCTCCTCAACTATGGGACACTCTTGCCTCTTTTGCTCGGCTCTAGGATTGTGTGTTGACCTTAATCAGGACACGATTCCCTACTACTTGGGAATGCTAACTTTCGCTTTACCCTACCAACACCAACAACATTACCCTACCAACATCAAATTTTTACCAACCAACAAAATTGCCTAACCACAACCAAATTGCCTGAATTCACCTCTCCCTGATCCTAAGGGAGAACTACATCGGTCTGAGGCCCTTCCTTGCTTTGTGCAATGGGCTATGTAGGCAGCACTTAGGAGACATGGGGTCTCCCAAGGTTAGCTCGACCATCCCCTACCTTACCCTATCATGTGTTGTCAATATAAATATTTTTTGTGTATTTCTATTTGCCAACGTTCCTCTTTATCCTTTTTTAAAAAAACAAAACAAAAACAACATTCAAAACACAACCATTCTTATTATTATCATCACTCAAAAGAACATACATCTTTAGTTTTATTTTAGATGTTAAACAAATACATCTTCTCTATCATCGACTCGCAGGTCGGCATCCTTATTTATTCTTATATTCCTATGAAGTTCACTCAGACTCTTACACCTCCTCCCGAATCAGGTGGTGATCGTGATCGTCGATGCCCCTCCGTGGGCCTCTCCATCCTCAAAGGTGCCACTGCCATTGGTTCCTCCCATTGATCCACCAACATCTCCTGTAACATACGAATACGTCCTCTCGCGTGGAGGAATCTTGCCTCCAGTCTCTCCACTCGTAACTGTGAAGCCTCTAACAATCCCATTGTCTCATTCACCTGTGTTTGAAGCTGGCGAGCCAAATCCTGCAGACGATCTCTCTCCGTTGTAATCACAGCTATGTCAGGGCACTCACGTGCACCTCGCAGCTCTACTACCCACCATACTCTATACGCCTCTGTCGTTCCCGCATCCATAACCCTACGATCGGCTGCTATCTCTTCTGGCCCTTCTGGAGGTGTAGGCCGGGGAGGTGAGAATGCTGCCTCGGCGTCGATCCTCATGTATGGTCTATATGTCATAGGAATATCCTGAACGAACCCAAATTGTTGCCGCACGTGATCTAGAGGAATCCTCTCGTATTCACCGGCCTATGCCCTGCGATCCACCTCAATCGCTCTACACCCCTCAACTCCTCAGCTATGTGCTCTGTCACCATATAGTTCCCGTACGGCCTCCAACAAATATCCTGCAATCGTCACCATCTCCCATACCTGTCTATAATACTCGATGTCATCTATCACGGCCGGGATCTCGCTTCTTGTGCATCTGTCTGGACCCATCGTCTGAATCCCAACCTTTGCACTCCTGCCTCTCCGACTCAATGGGTCGGCCTATTGGACGCACACAAACAATATGCTCATAGGCCCAACAATGTAATAAGTACGAACAATCCAGTGTTGTCCTGTGTTTTTGCTTGCATGCCCATAAACCCCTATATAACTCTGCCAGATATGCGGGTGCCCATGCGAATGTCACGCTCATTTCTATCATTTCCCAAATAACACTCATCAATGCTTTGGGAAATCTTCCACCTTCCGCCCTCGGCAATGCATAATACCCCACCGCTATCATTAATAGCACGGCCAACCTTGTTTCCTCAGGGTGTGTTGCATACATTGTACCATACGTAAATGATAAACCTCGCTGTGTCAAATCTCGTGCAGCTGACCCAAATCATTGTTATTGCTACCCACCCCGCACTTGGGCAACGCTTTGATACCTGCTTTTTCCTATCATTGGGAGTCTCAAAATACGGAACACATCTTCCAAAGTCACTGTCATCTCCCCTGTTGGTAGATAGAAGGTATTCTTTTCTGGATTCCATCTCTCAATCAACGCCTGCAACATAGCATGGTTACGCGCGATTCTTGAATAATAGCGGATTTCACTTAATGCCAACCGATTATCAATGCCCATTCAGCTGGTGTTACATCCGCTTGGATTAAGTGACAACAACGCTGGCACAGTATCATTCATCCTTAACCTTGCTGCTGCCTGCATACATCAAAACGACACGTAATTATTCAAAAGAACAAATCTCCACGGGTTTTTTCTCAAATTCTGGAAACTCATACAGTGACCGATATCGGTTATAAATAACCGATACCGGTTTGCAAACCGATACCGGTTACTTCCAAACGATACCGGTCACTGTCAAAATATACCTACCCTGCTTAAAGCATACACCTACGATAATTATTTTGCCCGTTTACTCCTATTTATACCTAAAAACATACATGCCCACCCTGTTTACCTACCCCGTAGCACTCATACCATCCCCAACCCTTGCCTATCACCTTTTTTCTCATCTTTACCCACTTACACTTCTTTCATCCTATTTACAACACATGCAAGAATCAAATTACAACCAAATAGTTTACCTCTCGGGATGCAGCAGCTTGGGGCGGAACATGTCTTCCCCCTCGTCCCTGCCTGCTGGATGCTTCTCCTCATTCAGCCATGTTCACCACCCTCTTCAAATATAACTTGTCTTTCTACCTTCTGAATCTCAGCCCACGCTCACTTCACCTGTCTCTTTCCTCCTTATCACTCAAATTCTTTCATGCAATTACCTGTAGCAGTTGTCAAACAGCGTCGCATTCGCATATTTAACGTGTTTCATGACTCTAAAAATAAGAATGCTAAAAATAAGAACTTAAGTTGCCAACCCAGCAGTTCTATTTTTAGGAAAATAATTCTTGCATAACCGATATCGGTTACATGACCGATATCGGTCATATAGCTACCGACATCGGTTACATAACCGATATCGGTCATGTCCCCCCTGTTGCTTAAACCTAAGCCTTTTTCTTCATTTTTACAAATTTTTGTGGCGCCCGTCCCTTTTTCCTGCATGAACAACACCATTATCCATATTTTTCATTAAATCCACATCTCATTACAATTTCATCAACATCATCTATCTACATTACAAAAACACACAAGCCATCAACTAACGATATCAAAAGCTATCAATCTATACACCATTTGGATCCAACTTAATAGCTACATACATTCAATTTCACAAAACCAGCGACAAAACATACAACATTTCATAATACAACATGTCAACTAAACTCATCATTTATATATACATACATACATCCCATCAACAAAAGACATCAACATCATTAATATATAACACCATGTAAATCAAACTCATCATACATTAAATATCACAAACCATTTTCAAAACACTTAACACATTTTTACGCACAACATGTGGGTCAAATCATCATATCTATATATATACAAAGTTTCAAATATACAATGTGCCCTGCATCGGGGCCTCTGTGATCTCATAATACAACAAAGCCGGCACGCAGGCCGCAATAACTATCAATAATCTCGACTCGGCTCGCAGGCCGGTCTCTCATATCAAAAACATACTCGGCTCGCAGGCCGGTATCAACTGTACAACCCGTACTCGGCTCGCAGGCCGGTATATACAATAAATGAATGAATAAATGAATACATAATATCTAGGCACGCAGGCCTCTATAAACATAGCCGGTTCGCAGACCGGTGCCCATATCCAATGAACCAATACAAAAATATGCAGGGACCCCTCAGCTCTCTCCACCGCCCTCTGCCTGTCTGCCTGCTGGTCCCTGTGCTGCCTCTCGCCTCCTGCCTGTCACAGACCCACCGGCTGTGGCTGCACCTCCCTGAGATCTCTGGCTCCGAGAGGTCTCTGCTCTATGTGCCGCATATGGCTGATAATCAGCCCCGGTACCATCAAGAATATCCTGATAGTACCGGGCCTCCGCTCTAGCCTCCATATAACGATCTCAAGCCACCGTAGGTGCTGGGGCTAGTCCCCTGACTCCTACTACCAAAGTGCCCCTATGGCTGTCTTTTGGTGCGCATTTGGTGGTGCACTGTGTGGTACGTGGTGATACTTGTACTGCGTTTGTGCGGTGCCCTTTGGTGTGTCTTCTTCTTGGTGCTGTGCCTGTACTGCACACACGAGCTTGGGCTAAGCTTGCGCCTGTAAGACACCTATCTGTGCCTGTGCAGCAGCAAGCTGCCCCTGTAATAACTGTACCTGCCCTCTGAGCTGGTCCCTCTCTGCTCTAACCGCTTAAGTCTGGCTGTGCGGGCTGTGCTCTCCTCGCAGCTCTCTCTCCGGCCCACCAAACCAAAAATGCTCCTGTGCAGCCGGCATCATCTACGGTATCATCTGCCGGCCTCTCAGCAACCCAATCTGGGTCCACGGGCTGTGGTGCAGGCAGTGGAGCCTCTACATCATCCCTCCAGTACTGAGGGAAGCGAGGTGGCTCATCCTGTCGTAGCCCCATCTGCCTGCGTACCCTCTCTAGGGGTATCCTCTCATACTCCCCGGGCCTCCGTCCCGCTATCCAGAATGTATACTGGATCCACTGCAACTGTGCTCGGGCTCCTCCGTGCGGGTGATGACCTCTATAAGGTCTCCATACAATATCTACCGCTGTCAGGCCCTCTAACATATATATGCCGTAATAAGTGACGCGTCCGCCTGCAAGCACTGCTCGTGGCTGGCCCACGACCCCCAACCACCTCTGAAAGCCGTATCTATAGATGACCTGTGGCCCTGGCTGGGGCAGCCCTACTGGTCTAATGCATATGATATGCTCATATGCCCAACAGTGTAGTAAAAACGTCGAGCAAATCCCGAATCGCCTCATCTGGCGATAGCCCCACAGCTCTCGGTATAACTGCACCAGGTATACTGGTGCCCAAGCATAACATGTGTGCTCCTCCACCATCTCATGTAGCACACCCATAAGCGCTGTGGAAAGCGGCCTCCCTCTGAGTCTGGGAGGGCGAAGCAGGTGATCCGATCATCATCAGCACGGCAAGCCGTGTCTCATGGTGGTGGGCTCGGTACATATCCCCATACGCGATACTCACACTGTGATATGTCAGTAGCGCAGCTGCATCCCCGAATACGTGTAGGATGTTGTCCATGGCTGTCTCAGCGTCAACCTGAAATACTGCCTCTCCATCAATCGGTAATCGAAGGATGCGATACACATCCTCCAATGTGATGGTCATCTCTCCAGTCGGGAGATGGAACACATTGGTCGCCGGATCCCATCTCTCGATGAGGGTAACCATCAAACTGTGATCCCTGTCAATCGACCATGTATCATTTGGACTCCGCCGAGTCCCACCTCGCACATGATACCCCACTGCGCTGTGGACACGTGTGGCCGCATCCGTCTCAACAGCGGGGGCATCCTGTCCCGCATCGTCAGCTGCTGACGTGCCTGCAAAACCAACTCACTACATTAGCCCTACTCTTTATCACAACATCTACTTATACCCTCTACACCCACCTATCTTACCCTAAAAACCTCTAAGATATCCCCCTCCCTCTTCACACCCAAACAACAACCTAAACCATACCAAAACACTCAAACAATACCACAACACCTCCACCACAACCCAAACCATATCAACACTCAAACAATACCAAAACACCTCCACCACAACCCAAACCATATCAACACACCCAAACCATACCAACACACCCAAATAATACCAAAACACCCAAACAACAACCAAAAATTCAAACCAACAACAAAACCCAAACCAAAAAAAAAAAAAAAAAAAAAAACTAAGGACCGGTACCGGTCACTTAATGACCGACAACGGTCCTCTTCACCGACGCGGCAGTCACTCATTATAACGACCGACACCGGTCACTCACAACACTCAAGTACACCCTAAAAACCTACCCACCTAGCCACCTTGGCCTATTTAACCTATCTACCCTCTCCTTTTTTCAAATCATTTCCATTTATTAATTATTTTATCAAAATCTAACATTCCTACCCAAAACCCAAATACAACATAATATACTCAAATCCACACAATGAGGGGTTTCGAACCTACCGGTACGACGACACGTCATCGTGGTGGGATGGGTGGTGGTGGTCCAGCTGGTCCAGCACCTCCTGCTCCTCCTGGCTGTGCCATAGCTCCACCTCTCCTCTGCTGGGTCCTCCACCAATCAACTGCTACCTCCTACTCACTCGGGCCCACTAATCACTCACTCCTCCACTCAAATAGCGCCACCTCAACCAACAAATGCTCCAATCTCAATAATCCACCTCAGACAACCCAAATCGGTTTTCAAATTGCAAATGTGACAATGACAGGCCGTATTTTTCTTTTTATAGGTTTTTGACCTATAACCGATATCGGTTTTATTATGCCCTAAGGAACCGGTATCGGTCCCCTAACCGATATCGGTCATAGATAATCGACATCGGTTTTATTCCAACTTCTACCCCAATTTCGGCCCTTATTTACTAATAGCCCTTTCTACCAACATCGCCTATATCCACCTTCGTTGACAACCCTTTGTTAACTTCATTGGCCCGACCCAAGGCCGCAACCAACCTATTTGGCCCGACCCACGGCCGCAACCAACCTATTTGGCCTGACCCACGGCCGCAACCAACCTATTTGGCCCGACCCACGGCCGCAACCAACCCATTTGGCCCGACCCAAGGCCGCACCTAACCATTTGGCCCGACCTAAGGCCGCACCAATTAAATACCATACCCACAATCAACGTTTTATTTTATCCATCCATCATGTACCTTTTTGTTCAATCGAGCTCACCTGTTCGTGTTTTAGCATGATCAGGGTCCTTGACTTGATCAGTCGACCAACTTTGCCTAGACTTAGACCGTGACGTTTATCTCAACCAAACCAACCATTTGGTACTGCCGAACATGCCCAAACGTTCCTGTACCTTACCCGTTATATACCCTGGAGCTACTTCCTATGCCTTGGATACCAGGATTATATCACCCTTGTTTGGATAAACTATCGACCTTTGCCTATGAATTGCTTGTTTGCTCTTCAAATCATATACCCTGGTCGCACTACTGCATTTCAACGTGCGTCTGCTTCCTTGGACCTACCCCACCCTCTTACCGTTATCTCAACACCATTTACCCTTTATCAACCCTATCCCTGCTTTCACGCTACCTCAATCTGTGATAGATTTGAGGGGGATTACCTATACCCTTAACAGGGGTAACCACTTCTTATTATTGTCCGTGCAGCTTTACAAAACAAACTACACGACAATAAGGGGCTAATGTAGACACCAAATTTGTGTCTTACGACCCCTTGTGACCCGCATCTCATTTCGCAACCTGACCTCACCACCTAAACCTTACACAATTATTTATTAATTATCTTATAATTAATAAATCCACATCGCCTTACCTGCCACCTCATTTTGCCACCTCATCATGACCTAGTCTTAACCCTAAACTAACCTAATTAAGACCTATAACTTGGTCCACATCCACACCCATGACTAATTACTCCTCACTCGCACCTAAAACCAACCTCATAATGACTTGACCAAGCCCACAACTAATCCCTCGGGAGAAAAGGAGGGAAAGCTGGCTATTTTACCAAAAATAGCCCGCTTTGACTGACCGATACCGGTTCCTACTCGACCGCCGTCGGTTGCGTAACCGCCATCGGTTCCCTGTAAATGACCACTTCCAACCAAAAACAAAAAAATCAGATTTTCATTTGATCGAGAGAAAGAGAAATCATCGAAAGGATCCGGATTTGCTTGGCGAAAGCAGAGACAAGTGAAGAAACAGGAAGAGTTTGCAGAGAAGGACATCAAGCCCAAGACTGCAACTGCACAACCAGAGCCCTGTGACACTCAGCTGATCATCGTGAGGGAAGACATCTCATCTTCTGATCGTCAGGACGTCCTATCTGAGTTCTACCTTTATCATCACAGTTCTTGGACCTGCATTCTCGTCAATAAACAGTAAGTAGAATCTTGTATGTTCTCTTTGATAACATTTCTTAGACTTTTTGAATCACAGCCGTCATAAGTTTATCTTAGATCTACTACCAGTGACATACTGCACTTAACCTTCATCCATATATCCTGGTATTGCCCTGAAGGCCATTTTATCACACTCTGAGTCTTCCCTATCCTCCTATTGTTCCCCTCAGCCATCCACCAATCTTAATAATCCCACAATCACCTTGCTGACCAATCTATACCCGAAGCACCTAGATTCACCTGACCCCTACGGTGTCGATTATCCCATATCGGCGGCGGTTCTCTAACCATGGTCGGTTATCCGATGCGGCGTCGGTCACTTTGTGACTTATACTCCCAAAACCTTTTTCTCACCTATTTGCCACCTAACAACCTCAGATCCAGTCTGGTTTATCCCTCTAACTCAACCTGAATGTATCAGCGACCGATGCTTGAACAAACAACGTGACGCTTTATTATTGATAATTTAGCTTCTATTGCTTTGTAACGAGATACCTAAATTGTGATTTTGCAATAGCTTTCTTTATTATCATTTGTGTTAAATTGTATTAAAAGGGAATTGACCACCTTCAAAAGGAAGTTTTATATTTCTGGGCCTAAGGCGAGATCCCTCATTTATTGTC
The DNA here is from genome assembly GCA_018340775.1 of Taxus wallichiana var. yunnanensis. Lineage (NCBI taxonomy): Eukaryota > Viridiplantae > Streptophyta > Pinopsida > Cupressales > Taxaceae > Taxus > Taxus wallichiana. Next base: position 345,396,177 of record CM031241.1, on the reverse strand, counting down.
TAATTAAAATATGGTGGTCTTGTATTCTTACTTGGAGGTAGTCGTTCCAAGACAAAAAGGAGTTCTTCGCGATCGATCTGATCTTTCTCTACGGTGCATGCGCGCACACCATTTCAACATTCAACAGTATTCCTCCTAGCCCTAACCCTTATCTGTTTCTCAAAGGAATGATAGGATAGAAGTAAGTCTATTACTGCAGAGCCGAAACATTCGTGCGAAACACTTGGGGTTATGAAGAGGAAGTCACGTGGGTGATTGGGCAAGGTATTACAATGGTTGGGTAAGGAGGATGGCTGAAACAGTGAAGAGGCTTCACTGTTGTCCCAGTGAACTTGGTTATCTATGCTGATCGCGGATCAATCCACGCTTTGTTGCTATCTACGAAAGGATCGAATTCACACTAAGGAAGTCCAATGCGAAGGTTCAACCATGAATGACGAATGATCAACCAACAACCAACAAATTATCTCACGAGTTGTGAATGGGTTTAAATAGGTATTTGGGTCCATCCCGACATAACCAGTCGGTTTAGGTGAACTAGCATCACTTTAGGGTTAACAGAGCGTCGGTTTAGGCAAGATATCTCGGGTTGTTCAAAAGTTGCGTAGGAAGTTATTCCGCCATTTGATAAAGATCTCTTCTTTTCTCAGGCGAAATACCAACCTTAGGAGTCTTTTAATATGAAGTGAAGGGATGGGTCTAATGTTAGGTTTGTTTTGGGCATTGGTTTAGGGTTTAGGTTAATGGGTCAAATGATGGGGGTGGTTAGGTGAAGTGTATTTAATAAAGAAAATTTTATTAAATAGGTGTGTGAGGGTGGTGAATTAATTTAATGTAACTAATTAAATTAATATGTGTGTGGGTAAAGGTCATTAAATTAATTAAAATAATTAAATTAATGTGTATGGAGGTAAATGACATTAATTTAATTAAAGTAATTAAATTAAAATGTGTGGGGTGTAGGAGGTAGGTGTTAAGGGCTGTGGTAGGGACCAAGGTGATTACGACATGATTTTGTGTCTACACCCTCAAAGGACATCTACTTGTCAAAATCATTGACCAATCCCTCAAAGGACGACCATCTATGTAAAAATCAAAATCTAAAAATAAAAATGTAGACCATACCCTCAAAGGATGGCTACCCATGTAAAAGGCTTCCCACATTGATAAATCTTCAAAAAGCTAAAAAGTCAAAGTATCCTAGGAAATCTTCCCGCATCGATGAGTTTTCCCATTATAGAAACCTTCCCGCATTGATCGGTTTGCATCAAAGTCAAAAATGTAAAACGGTGTAATTCCCTATGAAAGCTGTTGAAAGGAGAAACCTCTTTTCCCACACAACCTACATATGTCAACCCTTCTCATGTCCTAGGAAGGTACATCTTTTCACTTTATTTCTATGTCCAAGATCCTAAGTGTGACTACCCATTGTTAGTCATCTGTTAACATTCACTTTGTAAAGGCCAAAAGTGAAAGAACCTTTACTTTGTTGTTTCCCATTGTATATGTATCAAATCAATACAAAACAACCAATCCACATTTCATTCTTGACCATGGTTTTGAAAAAACATTAAATCACTTTAGCATCATTATCAAATACACATCATGTTAGGTTGTGGAGCCTATTTTCATGTGTGAAAGTGTTGAAGACTGTACACTAAAAGTACTATACACTCTTCATGTATTCTCATCGAGGTTTGGGGCGTAGCCCAGAGAAAATTTTTGTTGGCCTTGAAAAACATGCATGTTATTTTGGGAAACATGCTCTTCTCATATGGGTGGGATTTTTGACCCATAGGTTTATGGGATGGTTTTGGACCATGGTTTTCATACCCATGGTATTGTAAAAATGCTTAAGTAGTTGTCTACTTTTTTGGTTTTTTACATATGGCAGGGTTGATGTAACATTGTAGGTGTGTATGAATTCGGGTGTGAATTCTATATAGTTTTTTGAGCATAGCTCCAAATAGATCTAGGTATTGTATTGAGAGAGTGATGGCTTGTAATTAAATATGAGAAAGTTATTCTTGGTGGATGTAGCCCAAATTGGGTTAACCATGTTAAATCTTTGTCTCTTTGTGTTGTGTTATTTTTATTCGACACTTTTATTTCAGATCTGTAATATTTTCGCATATTAGTTTCTATTGTTACGATTATGTGAGGGATTGTTCTGCATATTTTATCCCTTATTTCCTAATAATTGGTATCAGAGCGAGGTTTGGTTTGCTAAAGTGTTGAATCACAGGGAAAGTTTAATCTTGAGTGGGATCTATGACATATGATAGAAGATCAAGGATTGATAAATTAAATGGGTAGAATTTTAGTCTTTGGAAGATGTAGATGGAAGATTACCTTTATCAGAAGGATCTTTATATTCCTTTATGCGAGAAGGTGAACAAAACCTTGAGCATGACAGATGTAGAATGAGCTTTCTTTGGATAAGAAGGCACTTGGTACAATCTGGATGTGTCTTGCATCTTTGGTATTATTTAATGTTTCAAAGGAAGACTACAAAAGAACTCATGGATGCATTAGGGAAGTTGTATGAAAAACCCTCTACCTCTAATAAGATATTTTTAATGAAAAAGTTGTTTAATATGAATATGTATGAGAATGGTTTAGTAGTAGATCATTTAAATGATTTTAATACGGTTGTAAATATGTTAGCTTCGATTACAATAGAATTTGATGAAGAAGTTAGGGATTTATTAATTATGTGCTCTTTACATGAGAGTTGGAATAGCCCGGTAATGACGGTAAGCAACTCGGTTCCAACTAACTTAAATTTGAAGTTTGAGGATGTTGTAAGGGTGATTCTAAGTGAGGAAATATAAAGAAAAATTTCCTGAATCTTCTACTTGAGGAATGCTTTGAAAATGGAAACTAGAGGGAGACAAGAAGAATAGAGGAAGCCATGGAAAATTGAAAGATCAAGCAAGGTCAAAATCCAAAAGCAAGATAGTATCTTTGGCTTGTGGAAAGTGCTGGGTCTGTAAAAAGGACTATTGGGAGCTTTGGGACAAGAAGAAACAATAGGAAGAAAACAAGGATGCAAATGTGGCAACATGTAATGTATGCTAGGATGCTTTGATTCTTTCTTTGCATAATATTGCTGAATCTTGGGTTTTAGATTCGGGGCTCTTTCCATGCTACTCCAAATAGGCATTATTTTGTTGATTATGTTTAAGGGGATTTTGGGCATGGTTTTCTTGGTGATGATGATCCTTGCAACATAGTTGGAAAAGGTTTTGTTTGAGTTAAGATATATAATGAGAATACATGGATATTGAAGGATGTCAGACATGTGCCTACTTTAAGATGAAATTTGATATCGGTGAGGTAGTTGGGAAGTGATGGTTGTCTTGTGATATTTGAGTGGGATCTTGGAAGGTTACAAGGATGCTCTTGTGGTGAAAAAGAGGTAAGAAGGTTGGAACCTTGTATTTAACCATTGATAGCACTAATGTTTTTAATCTTGTGGCTTGAAGTAGATACAACATTGTGGCACTATAAGATTAGTTGAATATGATCCATAAGGGCATGGAGATCATAAAGAAGGATTTTCTCGATATACACAACAACATGTCTAGAGTTTTGTGAGAAAGCGCATATATGGGAAACAAAAGCAAGTAAGGTTTCTCAAGGTTGGACCTATGAAGAAAGAGAGTAAGTTAGAGTTGGTGCATTTTGGTGTGTGGGGGGCCAGCTCGGGTATCATCTCTAGGGGGTTTAAGTTATTATGTTACTTTTATTGATGGTGCAACAAGGAAAGTTTGGGTTTATTGAGTTAGAAATAAATCTGATGTATTTGACAATTTTGTTAAATGGAAATCCTTGGTAAAGAATGAAACACATCTTAAGCTAAAATGTCTCATGTTAGATAATGGAGGGAGTATTGCAGCATTGATTTTGATGATTATTGTTCTAAGAATGGAATTTGTAAGAAAAATATAGTTCAGGAACTCTCCAAGCATAATGGGGTGTCGAAAGGATGTACATAACAATAATGGAACATGCTAGGAGCATGAGGTTATATGCAGAATTGACTCTTTCTTTTTGGGTAAAGCGGTGAGCACAACTGCGTACTTAATAAACCGAGGACTCTCAAGTGCCTTAGATGGAGGCATACTTGAGGAGGTTTGGTATGGTAAGAAAGTTGATTATTCATTTGTTAGCGTCTTTGGATGTGAGGTGTTTTTCCATATAGACAAGGATGATAGGACCAAACTAGAGGCTAAATCGAAAAATGTACTTTCATCGGTTATGGTGGTGATGAATTTGGTTTTAAATGTTGGAGTATTAAGGAAAAGAAAATCATTTGATCTAGGGATGTGGTCTTTAATGAGAAATTCATGTATAAGAAATAATTGTAGGAAAACAAGGAAGAATCCAAGAAAGAATATGTAGTGGTAGAGGATCTTTCGAATGGGAAAGTGACCCATGAATCAATTCAGAACCCACTCAACAGAACCCCAAACTCATATATTGAGGTCTTCTAGGGTAAGAAGAGAACCTGAATTTTTTTCTCCTTCTCTTTATTATTTATTAGTCATTGACAGTGGAGATCCATAGAGATTTGATGAAGCAATGCGGTAGATGCCGGGAAGAAGTGGGAGTAACCCATGTATGAGGAGCATCGAGGATCGATGGAGAACCGGACATGGGATTTGGTGAAGCTACCCAAAGGAAAAGAGAATTACAAAACAAGTGGGTGTACATATTCAAAGAGGAAGAATGAGGCAAGAAAATATACAAGGCCTGGTTGGTGGTCAAGGGGTTTGCACATAAAAAAGTATAAATTTTGATGAGATTTTTTTCCGTAGTAAAAATGAATTCTATTAGAACTGTTCTTGGAATAGTAGCAATATAAGACTTACACTTAGAATAGCTTGATGTAAAGACTACATTTATCCATGGTGATTTAGAGGAGGATCTATATATGCAGTAACCGAGGAGGGAAATGAGGTCAAAGGTAAAGAGGAGATGGTGTCTGGCTGAAGAAGAGATTGTATGGCCTAAAACAAGCTCCACGTCAATGGCATAAGAAATTTGATAGCTACATGATGGAGCAAGGTTATATTAGATGCCATTCTAACCATGGAATGTATAAAAAGAAATTTGAGGATGGAATTTATATGATCCTATGTCTATATGTGGATGATATGTTGGTTACAAGTAAAAAATGTAGGAAATATAAGTACTCAAGAAGCGGTTAAGTGACTCTTTTACTATGAAGGATTTGGGGGCAACCAAACAAATCCTTGGTATGAGGATATTTTGGGATAGGAAGGAACAAAAGATGACTTTATCTTAGGAAGAGTACATTAAGAAGGTATTGGAGAGGTTTCACATGCAGGATGCTAAACCAGTTGGGACTCCTTTAGCATGCCATTTCAAGTTATCAAGGAGATGTGTCCCAAGACAGAGCAAGAGAGAAACTAGATGTCCAAGGTACCTTACTCATTAGTGGTTGGAAGTTATATATATGTCATGGTGTGCATAGGCCTAATATTTCCCATGCGGTGTGAGTTGTGAGTAGATTTATGAGTGATCCAAGTAAAGATAATTGAAAGACAGTAAAGTGGATCCTTGATATTTGAGAGGACCATGTGGATAGTTTTTGCTACAATAGATTGTACACCACTTTGCGTGGTTATGTATATTTAGATATGGCTAGAGATGTAGAAAAAGGAGGAGCATGACATGTTATATTTACATTGTAGGTGGGATAACAATGAGTTGGATTTCCAGGACTACGAAGAAGCTAGAGGATTTGTCAACAATGGAGGTTTAGTATGTTGCTGCCACAGAGGCAAGCAAAGAGATGATTTGGATACAACAATTGCTTAAGGAGTTAGGGCATAAATAAGACAAAGGGATGCTACATAGTGATAGTTAGAGTGCTATACATCTAGCTAAGAACTTTGCTTTCCAATCTAGGATGAAAGATATATAGCTTAGGTACCATTTCATCGGGACAACTTTGGAGGAAGAGAAATTAAAGTTGGAGAAGATTCATACTAGTTAGAATCCTATATACATGATGGCCAAGGTGGTCAAAGAGAGAAACTAAAGTTGTGTTCAACTTTAGTTGGTCTTCACAGATGATAGTGAAGGGTTAAGAAGCTTACTTAGAGGAAAACTAGTCTCCAATTGGGAGATTGTTAGGTTGTGGTGCATTTTTCCATGTGTGAAAGTGTTGAAAAATGTACACTAAAATTTCTATACACTCTTCATGTATTCTCACAGGTTTAGGGTGGGCCATGCCCGAGTAGGGGTCTAGGGTGCGCAGCCCAGGAGAATTTTTTTGTTGGCCTAAAAAAATGTGCCGATATTTTGGGAAACATGCTCTTTTCATATGGGTGGGATTTTTGACCCATAGGTTTATGCTGTGATTTTGCCCATGGTTTTGATACCCATGGTATTGTAAAATTACTTAAGCAATTGTCTACTTATGTGGTTTTTTGCATATGGTAGGGTTGATGTAACATTGCAGATGTGTGTGAATTTGGGTGTGAATTATGTAGAGTTTGTTGAGCATAGCTCCAAAGCATATTTGTGTATTGTATTGAGAGAGGGTAGCTTGTAATAAAATATGAGCACGTGATTCTTGGTGGACGTAGCCCAAATTGGGTGAACCACGTTAAATACTATCTCTTTGTGTTGTGTTATTTTTATTCTGCACTTTTATTTTAGATCTGTAATATTTTCTACATATTAGTTTCTACTGTTGTGATTATGTGAAGGATTGTTCCACATATTTTATCCCTTATTTCCTAACACATCATACCTAAAACATAACTTTAACAATTGTCAATTCTTTCACCTCAACATTTATCAAAATTTATACCAAAATCTATTGATAACATTAACATCATACATCAACACAATCTTGAGCTTATCCCAACATTATATTGTTGTTTCGAAACATCACATTTACTCATCAAAGTCAACACTTGTCAATTAGATGTCTCCTCCAACATTATGCCCATGATTATTATCGAGAATCTGCATATAGTCCTTATAAGCCCACCTTTGTGGCAACATCAATTTCTATTCCTTTGACCTCATCAAATTGTCATAACATATTTTTCCATTAAGTCATATGTCTATATGACACGAACCTTTGGTTCCCCTATCATTTGACTTCTCGGTCTCATAAGCCCACCTTTGTAGCAACATCAATTTCTATTCCTTTGACCTCATAACATATTTTTCACCATTAATTCATATGTCTATAGGACATGAACCCTTTGCTTTCCCTATCACTTGACTTGCTGGTCTTGTAATCCCACCTTTGTGGCAACATAAATCCTTGGTCTTTTGATTGTCAAAACATATATTGTCATCGTTAATTCATATGTCAATAGGACACACACCCTTTGGTTCCCCTATCACTTGAATTCTTGGCCTTGTAAGCCTAACTTTGTGGCAACATCAAATCTTGGTCCTTTAACCTCACCAAAACATCACTGTCATCGTTAAAATTCATATGTCTATAGGACACAAACCCTTGGTTCCCCTATCCCTTAATTTTGTGATGACACACATCCTATTTTTACCTCATCTCGAGGCATTCATTTATCATCTTCCTATCCTTACATATTTCCATATATCTCTCATGATCAATTCCCGAGTTTTAGAGTAAGCACCTCATCATATAATTATGCAACATTTATTTATCACATCTCATTTTTGTCTTGTGGCTTGTTTCAAAAATACTCAACAAAAAGGGGAAAATGTAGACACCTAAAATTAACACCACTAATTTCAGTGTCGGCGTCTTCTAGGTGCAATTCATTATCACATTACACCCCTCATATTTATATCAACATCAAGCATCGTTGCGTTACCTCGCATAAATCCACATCCCTCATTAATCAACATATTACTTCCATACTCTTCATCTTAGGTTATACCCTCCATTTAATTAATTATTTTAAACAACACTCCATGATATAGATCACCCACTTCTACCCTTGAATCAATTACTTTAATAATTATGTCGCCTCATCCCCATCCCTAAAATAAATAAATAACATAAAATAAATTAAAATCAACACCTCATTCCCTAGGTCATATTACCCCTCCCGTGGTTAAATAAATAAATAATTCATTAATTAAATAAATCCCTCACACCCATCCTTACACCTCACACTTAACTTGGACACATCACTAGGACACCTCGTGAACCACCTAACTAATTTTATAACCTTCTAAAAATCTATAACTTATTTCTAACCCCCTTTAAAAAGCTAACCTCTTATAAAAAGATAGCACCCTCATCCTAAAAAAATCAATTCAGTTCTTGATTTTTTTACCTCCCTATAATCCTAAACACTTTCCAAATCTTAAAAAAATAAAACCAAAAATAGAAGAAAAAACACTCAAACTCAATCACCTGACGATTCCCCAAATCGTTGATGATTCTCCTCTCTTGTCAAGAAAATATATAAATACTAGCTTCAGGCCTCTATTAGGAAGGAGATGGTAGGTGGACATGATACTAAGGTCCTATATTGCATTCTTCTCACAAAGTGAGAGATCATTCAATACCGGTCAAAGCATCTTCAAAAGCCCAAACTCACAAAAACAATCTTCTTGCATCAACAATATTTCCCTCTAGATGATTCAACTCCAATAGCACGAGATTCTCTATATCAATGGAAAGGTCTTGAAATCAGATTTCGACACATTTTTCTTTTTTCAAAATGGAGCTACGGTTCTCAAGTTATGGTCAAAACATCGAGAGGGTGGTTTTATCATATCAAAGCTTCACCATTCCCCAAATCACAGGTGATTCTCCTCTATTGTAAAAAAAAATCTATAAATACCAGCTTTGGGCCTACATTTGGAAGGGGTATGGTATGTGGACATGATACTAAGGTCCCATAGTACATTCTTCTCACATCATAGACTTCTCACGAGTGAGAGATCATTCAATACCGATCAAAGCATCTTTGAATGCCGAGAATCACACCAACAATATTCTTGCATCAAAATATTTCCCTCTCAATGATTCAAATCCAATAGCCCAAAATTAAATACATGATTGGAAAGGTATTGAAATTAGATTTATGATGTATTTTTAGTTTTCAAAACCGAGCCATGGTTCTCAAGTTATGGTCAAAACATTAGAGGGTAGTTTTTATCCGATCCGAGCTTCACCATCAAAAAAATCATCATCCTCCAACCTTAAATTCTCTGGTAATCTCATCATTTTTCTAGCATTGATTATCTACATTTAATCGGTATCTATCTTTATTTTGAACATCATTTTTCTGTCTCTTTTATTAATTAATAATTTTTTCAAGCAAACTCATCTCGGTTATTAGCTTGTGCACATTTACAAGAATCACCAACGATCCCTTTAATCACCGACGATTCTCGCCTCTTAGACCTGATTTCAATTTTGATTTCCTTTCTGATATCTATAGCCCAATCCAGACCATTATTGTGCCTTTCTAAGTCTATATTGAGCCTCATAGATCTCCTTTGAGCCATCTGCTGACATTTTATCAAATACATCAACACCACTTACCTTTGTGAGTGCATATTTGTCCACACCTTTGTTCCTTTAAGCCATATTGTGATTATTCAAACTCCCTTTGGATCGGGAACCAACATAATACCAATATATAACCTTGAATCTCATATGTCCCTTTCCCTTTTCATCATCGGTTATGCATCTTGTCTATTATCATCATTTACTATCGGTACACTTTAGTATTATCATATTAATTTCTTGAATGTGGATAGGCATCCTCTCAAGTAAGTCCATTGACTTAAGGGATTGGAATTTTCAGAGTCGCCATATATTTTACCAACTCTATCTCATGTGAGTGTTTTTATTTGCAAGCTTACTTGCGGGGAAATGGATCCTTGTTCACATTCTTCACAGAGAATAATATCACACAATCCACATCCGTGGGTATCACGAAAACCCTCCATATTGAGGTTTGGAAGGTCTTATCAAATTGCTTGAAAACACAGGTTGAAGAGTGGTAATATTTATCTGAAAAATTGGATAGGCACCTGAAGGAATGAAGACATTGGAGAAGAAGAAACTTTCTATACGCATAACACCTTATCGACTAATTGGTGGATATTTGTAAAATTTGGACCATAATGAAGTCTTACACCGTAGTGTTTTGGAACATGAGAATGATGCCATTATGGAGAAGAATCATGGTGGAATAGCAGGAGGGAATTACGCTGGTGATGCTACAATGCATAAAATCCTTGTGACTAGAATTTTGTGGGAGATATTTTACACGGATACCAAGGAGTATGTGAAAGCATGTGATCATTGTTAATGCCTTGAGAAACCTAGACATAGAGACGAGACATCACTTTGAGACTATAACAAGTGTGGATCCTTTTTAAAAGTGGGCTATTGACTTTCTAGGACCTATTACACCACCCACACACAAGATTGGTGCATGCTACATCATAACATGTACATACTATCTAGCCAAGTGGGCAAAGGCCACACATACAAAGTATTTTCTTGTAGCTACAACAAAAAGGTTTCTTTAGGAAAATATTATTACCAAGTATGGATGCTCATTAAGCTTGATTAGTGATAGAGTAACTCATTTCCTGAATGAGACAATTTGAATTTTATTGGCGAGTTTATGGTGACACACCATAATTCTAATTCTTATCACCCTCAAGCTAATGACACTGTAGAATATTTCAACAAGATTTTAGGGCAGCCATTGAAAAAAATATATGATGTTGGAAGGAAATATTGGGATGATAAACTGTCGGTTGTACTTTGGGCTTACATGACCACTTATAAAAGGTTGAATAAGCCAACACCTTTTCAGTTGGTGTTTGGTGTGGAAGCATTACTCCCGAGTTAAATTCATATTACCATCCTTGCATATTACATGCGCAAGTGTATTGGGTGGTGAGCAAGCTATAGAGGAGCACATTGACAAACTAATCCAATTAGATGAAAGAGGAACTATTATACGTTGGATCCAAAATATTGAAAAGAAAAAAAAGGAAGGCTTGACATGATCGGAACATTAAGAATATGACTTTTATACTTGGAAATATGGTCCTTCTCAATGATTCCAAATTTGTGCGCCACCTAGGAAAATTGTAGGTACATTGGTTGGGACCTTTTGTAATAACCAAGATACTTAAATAAGGTGCACATTAGTTGTAGGTGTTGGATGACACCATGTTTCCTGATTACTTCAATGGGAGTAGGTTGAAGCCCTACTATAAATATGGCTTCTTAGTGTCTGTAATACGACAATATTGCCATTTCGATTAGACCTCCCTTTTATGTGTTTCTTTCCAGTCATTTTTATGCTTTGTTGTTTTCTTTCTGTTTTGTTGTAATAAGCGCACTTGCACATAGGAAGCTGATTACTATCTATTGAGTTCATGCGTAGAGGACCACACATACTTTTAGTGTGGAGTGAACCAAGTGCAAGTGTGTAGAAAGGATACTTTGTCGATACTTACAGGTGAGTTAAAGTGGATAAGAGATATGTGTGCATTGATATGGTGTTACGGTTTGTAGGTTGCGAGTATGGAAAATGAAAAATGTGTCATGAGGAATGAGAAGGAAGGTGATAATACAAATATTTCTCATAATGAAGACCATGTGTGAGAAAAGGATCACACTGTAATGCAAGGTAGGTAGTGGCATGGTGAACTACTTGGTATGAGGCATAGATGAATAAGTACTTTGGTGCATAGAGGCACACATAAGGAGGTCTATGACATAGGAAGTATTGGGGGCACCAAAAGGTTATGAAAAGTGAGTGAAAAGAAAGCACTTGAAAAGTATGGAAAAAATGTAAAAAACATAATTACGGTTGAGTACATTGGTAGGTGAGGAGTAATTAATGTGAGAAATTTTGAAAAATATATAAAATTAGTATAAGTGACTTCATTCTTACCTTTCATGTTAGAGTGTTTAAGAGCGATTGAAGTGTGAATGAGTACAAAGTGTGAGTGCAGATGAGAGTCCATTAAACATGTGAGAATTTGGTCATGGCCAAAGTGGAGCTCCTTTGAGAGAAGTGTGAGAGTGAGTAAAAGGCATGAGAAGAGGAGAAAGGGGCATCGATTTCCAAAGATAGGGTTTAGAAAGAAGAAATCGTAGCTAGGGCATGTGAGTTTGAGGAGATAGACACAACTAGAAGGTAGAGAAATCCAAGTATGATTTTAGAGTTGGACATGACACCTAAAAGAGCAGCTGCATGCGGACAAAAGGAGCAAAAAGTAGAAGGAACCAGAAGTGGAAGTAGAAGAAGCACCCGAAGAGATATTTTTCTAAAATGTAGTATCCCGAGGGTGTGATTATGGGGCATTTTGGGAATCCCATGTCTAGAGAAGCAAGGTGAGTGACTACAATCATCACACTAGTGCGAACAAAGATTAGATAGAAAAGGAGTTGATAAAGAAGACCAATCTATGGACTGAAGATGATAAACCCATCTATGATGATGAAGGGTATAAGACCTTGGAAAAAGTGGGAGTTTTACAAATTTATGAGTTTCCATATTTTGGAAAACCAGAGTGACTTTACCAATGGCTCATGTCAAGAGTCCATGAGGAATTATTTTACTTTGCAGGAAGGTGAGTGTGAATCAATAAGGTTAGGGTTAGGAGGAATACCGTAGAATGTCGAGATGATGTGCGCGTACCGTAGAGAAAGATCGGGTTTATTTGCGGAGAACTCCTTTTTGTGCAGGAAGGACTACTGCAAATAAGAACACAAGACCACAAGATTTGATTAAACAATAAATGAGGAAGCGCCTTGGGCCGGGAAATGTAAAACTTCCTTTGAAGGTGTGGTGGTTTCCACCTGCTAACATGAATTAACACAAAAGGCGTAAAATATCAATTAAATTACTTGGTTGAACCAGGTAGGGGAAAGGCTGTTTTTCTGGTTTTTGATCAAAGGAAACGATCGATGCCGGTTACCTATAACCGATGCCGGTTATTGATAACCGATCCGGTGGGTCTTCTAGGATCTTACGGGCTGGTTGTGGAGTTTGTAATGGCTGGTTTTTGGATAGTTTTTTAGGAAATGGGATGGTTAGAAACAAAAGAATGGCGGTTAGAGGTAATGGTACGTTGGATAATGGATCGAAGCGGATTTGGGAGGACTGTAATTCCAAAAGCATAAGAAATGTTATAATGGAGGACATGCAAGATGTAACTTACTGGTTTTGATGAAGGTGCAAGTTGATCTCCTTTGCTGTAAACACGTCTAATATTTTCACTCGTCTCTGCTTGATCAAGTGAAGATCTGGACTCTGTTCCTCGTTCGCAATGCCCTCGCTTGATCCAGAAATCCTTTGACTGATCTCCCAAAATGAAATTCCGATCCGTTGTTTTGGTTTGGGAGCCCATTTACGAGGCGATGGCGGTTTGCGTAACCGACGGCGGTCAGTAGAACCGGCATCGGTTAGGAAAAAGTAGGCTATTTTTAGTAAAATAGCCCACCTTCCCTTTTTTCCCGAGGATCGGTTGCGGGCTTGGTCAAGTGGCTAGAAGGTCGGCTTTTGGTGCGAGTAAGGAGGCATTAGTTATGGATGTGAGTCTAGACCAAGTCATGGGTCTTAATTAGGTTAGTTTAGGGTTAGGGCTAGGTCATGATGAGGTGGCGAAGTGAGGTGGCGGGTAAGGTGATGTGGATTTATCAATTCTGAGGTAATTAATAAATAATTGTGTAAAGTTTAGGTAATGAGGTTAGGTTGCGAAATGGGATGCGGGTCACAAGGGGTCGTAAGACACGAATTTGGTGTCTACATTAGCCCCTTATTGTCGTGTAGCTTGTTCTGTAAAGCTGCGTGGACAATAATATGAAGTGGTTTCTCATGTTAAGGATATAGGTAATCCCCCTCAAATCTATCACAGATTGAGTGAACGGGAAATCAGGGATAGGGTTGATAAAGGGTACATGTTGTAGAGAGGATGGTAAGGTGGTGGGGTAGGTCCAAGGAAGCAGACGCATGTTGAAATGTAATAAGTACGACTAGGGTATATGATTTTGACGAGAAAACCGGCGATGTATAGGCAAAGGTCGATAGTTTATCCAAACAAGGGTGATATAATCACGGTATCAAGGCATAGGAAGTAGCTCGGGGTATATAACGGGTAAAGGTACCGGAGCGTTTAGGCATGTTGGCGGTACCAAAAGGTTGGTTTGGTTGAGATAAGCGTCACGGTCAGGTGCAGGCAAAGTTGGTCGACAGATCAAGTCAAGGACCCTAATCATGCTAAAACACGAACAGGTGAGCTCGATTGAACACAAGGTACATGATGGATGGATAAAATAAAACGTTGATTGTGGGTATGGTATGGAAGTGATGCGGCCTTGGGTCGGGCCAAGTTGTTGGGTTGTGGCCTTGGGTCAGACCATAACGGTAGAGTGAGGCCTTGGGTCGGGCCAAATTGGTAGGGCGAGGCCTTGGGTCGGGCCAAATAGGTAGGTTGAGGCCTTGGGTCGGGCCAATGGTTAGGGTGAGGCCTTGGGTCGGGCCAAATAGGTAGGGCGGGGCCTTGGGTCGGGCCAATTGGTAGGTTGAGGCCTTGGGTCGGGCCAATTGGTAGGGCGAGGCCTTGGGTCGGGCCAAATAGGTAGGTTGAGGCCTTGGGTCGGGCCAAATGGTAGGTTGAGGCCTTGGGTCGGGCCAATTGGTAGGTTGAGGCCTTGGGTCGGGCCAAATAGGTAGGTTGAGGCCTTGGGTCGGGCCAATTGGTAGGTAGGCGAGGCCTTGGGTCGGGCCGAATAGGTAGGTTGAGGCCTTGGGTCGGGCCGAAATAGGTAGGCGAGGCCTTGGGTCGGGCCAAATGAGGCCTTAGGTTAGGTTGAGGCCTTGGGTCGGGCCGAATGGTAGGCGAGGCCTTAGGTCGGGCCGAATGGTAGGTTGAGGCCTTAGGTCGGGCGAAAGGTAGGAATAGGTAGGTTGAGGCCTTAGGTCGGGCCGAATAGGTTGAGGCCTTAGGGCCGAATAGGTAGGTTGAGGCCTTAGGTGAATAGTAAGTTGAGGCCGTAGGTCGGGGGCCGGACAAGTGAACAAATGTTGTGCGGCAAAAGGTGGGCGAGGCGATATTGGTGAAAAAGAGGCGAGGAGTAAGTAAGGGCAAAGAATGGGGTGAAAGTTGGGTAGAGAACCGATGTCGATTCGCATGTGGTGCCGATGATAGAGAAGATGTATTTGTTTAACATCTAAATAAAACTGAATATGTATGGTGATTTGAGTTATGATAATAATAAGAATGTTTGCGTTGTGACTTTTGGTGTTTTGAAAAAGGATAAAGAGGAATGTGATTAAATAGAAATACACAGAAATATTTATTATACCACACATGATAGATTATGGTAGGGGATGGTCGAGCTAACCTTGGGAGACCCCATGTCTCCAAAGTGCTGCCTACATAGCCCATTGCACAAAGCAAGGAAGGGCCTCAGACCGATGTAGTTCTCCCTTAGGATCAGGGAGGGGTGAATTTAGGCAATTTGGTATGGTTTAGGCAATTTGTCGTTTGGTAAAAATTTGATGTTGGTAGGGTAATGTTGTTGGTGCTGGTAGGATAATGTTGTTGGTGTAGGTATAGGTAAAGCAAAGGTTAGCATACCCAAGTAGTAGGGAATAGTGTCCTGATTAAGATCAACACACAATTCTAGATGCGAGGCAAAGCGGAAAGAGTGCTCCGTAGGTGAAAAGAGCTAAACAAACCACACAACGTAGAACGAGCCTGAAGCCCTAAGTGCCGTGTATAGACGAGAAGTCCATAGTTGAAAAGAGTTGTATGATCACAATATATCAGGTGTACGTTACGTCCCTTGAGTTGAAACAAATGGTGAGGTGATGTGGATGATATAGCTGAGGTACAAAGAACTTGTTACAACGAAAGAGAACCTACCCTAAATAGACAAGTCCATGACCCAAAAAGTTCTTTTGTATGAGGCTTTTATTTTATTGAATGTAGACTGATCGATGCGGGAAGTCTACAAGGGATATTGATTGTTTTATTCTTGAGGTCTTCACGAAGCTGATCAATCGAGAAGCTTCGATAAAGGCTGATTTGTGTATAAGCTGTCCTCGAGGGAGCTTGATCTATTTATAGTAGCAGAGATGATTTTAGTGCATAGCTGTCCTTCAGGGGAGCAGTCTATTTATAGTAGCAGCAATAGTTTGGCATATAGCTGTCCTTCGAGGGAGCAGTCTATATTTAATTTTAGATGACTAGATGTTCTTTTGGCATGAAGCATCTAGTTTAGTAGGAAGTTTGACTCAAGAAAATCCCATAAGAATACGGCTTATTTTAATACTTTGAAGTCATGGACTAGACTAAAAAAGGGGAAGGCATTATCAAGGGGAGGTGCGAAGTGATTTCGATTTTATTTAGAGATATAGAAAACAAGTGTATGTGGTGGTATGTGAGCTCAAGGGACGAGCAGTAGGCGGATAAGAAGTGATATAACACTAATTTCAACAGTAGAATGGTCGGAGATGCAAGGCATTAGGGGTTGGGCTCGGAGCTTTACCATTAAGCGAAGCTAAACGATAAGTGCCTGATCCATAGGTGTGAGTGATTATATAAGGCCCAATCCAATTGGGAGCAAATTTTCCGCGTTTGCTCTTTTCTAGTTTGGTTACATGTTGATTCTCTTTGAGGACGAGATCACCAACCTTAAAGGTACGCTCATGAAGTCGCTTATCATAAGCACGCTTGATGCGTTTTTGATAGATTTGAAGATGATCAAGAGCTGTAAGACGACGTTCGTCAAGAAGCTCCAATTGGGCTAACCGCTCTTGGCGGAAATCATCGTTGGTGAGAAAAGTTAGGAGGGATAGATTCAGGATCCATCGACTCCGTGGGTGATGATGGCAAAGTGGGTGATGATGGTTCGGTAGGGGTGACGTCGTCCTCTTCCAGAAGGCAACTGTCACGAGGTTCTTTTGGGGTAAGCGTTCCTGGAAATCCAAGACCACTACGATCATTATGTTTGCGTGTGGTGATGGGGATGAGAGTATGTCGGCCTTGTTCGTAAAGGCCAAAACCAAAGCCTTTCCACGCACAGCGAGTCAAGAAGGTGAGGGCGAAGCGACGATTTGTCAGGTATTGAAAATCGGATTGGAAGGGAACCACACCAAGAGGAGGTTCAGGGGTAATGGAGGATGCGTCAACACCCCCATACGTTAGGTTAGTGCGACAATGGGGTGGTCCGTAAGAGATTACCTCCCCCACGCGACGGTCGTAGGTGGGATGCGCATGTAATTGTCCGTACTCCTGCGGGGTAGGGAAAGAACTAACGTTATATAGGCGGTACTCCCCCAGCGTGAGGCGATGAAAAACATCTACTAAGGGGTCGGAGGTTGGGATGTTAGCTGCGGGAAGAGAAGTGGTTTGTGCGACGGTGGTTTCATCAGTTGAAGGCGTAGGTGCAGTTGAGGTGGATGGTTGAGGTACATTTGAAGAGGATGGTTGGGTTGAATGTATGGGTGTCTTAATTGGTATAAGCACATCGTTTGGGCGGTATAACATATTGCAAGTTTTGAAGGGGGGAGGATCAGCTTTTACAGTGTAGGACTTCCCCTCGTACTCAAATTTTATGCATCGATGTAATGTTGAGGGAACGCATCCCATGGCTCGGATCCAAGGACGACCCAGCAATATATTATATTGGAACTCTCCTTCAAGGACATAGAAGAGTTCGGGTAAAGTACGTGGGCCTACGCGAATGTTGAGGATCACGGTGCCTAAGGTAGAAGTAATAGCGTCATTGAATGATCGCAACATGATGGGGTTGGCACACATGCAACTAGAAGGGATGTTCATTTGTTGGAAGGCTTTTGAAGAGATGATGTTTAGGCTAGCGCCCCCGTCAATCATAACCCGACGTACTCGAATGTCTCGGACGTAAGCGGAAATGAAAAAAGCGAGGGTCGGGGTCTTACGCACCAAAGTCGATAATTTCATCTTCCGAGAAACTAACTGCAGCGGCTTGTTGTTTTGAGACAGAAGTGGTGGGGGAGATGGATTGTTTGGTGAGAGAGGAAACGTGATTGGGTGTTAGAATGGAGGCCACGGGCAGGGTTTCGTTGGGTAAAACCTCTATCCCTTGAAGGATCTCAACGAGAGCTTGTCGATGAGATTCAGAAGTCTGAATGAGATCATATAGTGTCATTTTTACGGGCGATTGATGAAGCTGTTTGATCATGGTTCGGTGGGCAACTCCATTAGAGACGGGATAGGCGGGTCGCGAATAACCACTTTAGGTGGTGGTGTAATCGGGATGGTTGAAGGAGAAAGAGATGCCGCAGGTGTGTTTTCTTTCGCTTTCCCATTGTTTTTCTGTCCTCGAGTAGCGACACTAATCATATTAATCTCGTAGATCTGAGATGAGGAAGATGGTTGGGATAATTCATGGTCTTCAAGAGGTGGGGTTGTAATAATGATAGATCTTGGTGAGGCGGGGATAGATGATATAGTAGAGGGAATTGACGCTAGAGGTCTTTCCCTTCGTAAGTTGTCTTTCTTAATCTTTCTATCCGGGAGAGGTGACTGACGAAGGATGGTTTTTAGAGCTTTGCATCCCTCCACATCATGTCCTGGTGTGCGGTGATAAGCGCAGATTTTAGACTCATCGTAACCCATAGGTCGGGGTTTAGACGGGTCATAAGGTCTAAGTGGAGGTAGGGAAATGGTCGCATTCTCCACCAACATAGCAAGGATTTTGGCGTAAGATCCTTTGAGGGGGTCAAAATCGGATGAGGGTATTGGTTGTGTGGGTTTTGGTAATGTTTGGGCGTGGTTGGTTCGTACAGGTGGTGGTTTAGCCGAGGGGTGCTGACACATGTTTTTCACTAAACGTGGTTTCTTGGACATAGAAGTTACGTTCAGCTGGTTAGATGATGAGGCTACAGATGGCGTGGTAGCGGGAAACAACCACGGAGAAAGGGGAGTGACAGAAAATAAATCCTTTGATGATGGGATTGGTTTAGGGTTGATAGGTGGACCGGATACGCGGGGTAACGATGTTGTGATACCCTTTGATCTCTGTATAGGTGTAGAAGGCGTAGGTCGTTTTGCAGAAAACAACGGAGGTATGATATATTGGTGTAAAGTGGAGGGATGAGGTCCCAATATGGAAGGTGGGTGTGACGATGAAGGTTTTAATTGTGATAGAGGCCCGGATTGCGTTCGTCTCCTAGGTGGCGGAGCGGAGTTTATTTTGGATAGATCGAGTCGCAGGCGGGTGTGTTAGGATTGGGCATTGGTGAGGTCCCAAGCGTAGGGGAAGATCTGGTTAAGTTGATAGAAGTGGATGGGGCATTTGGTAGAGGTGAGGGGGTGAAGGCGAGAAGCAGGGGCATTTTAAGCACGTAAGCACTTCGGGTAGATGGTGGAGACATCGGGATCAGTCATTTGCATTTGAGTAGAAAAAGGGGTACTCAAAGCGTTCCCATAGGGCTGTCATCTTACGTGGAATGGCGGTCTCAGTGTGATTTGTAATTTTGGTACGGAAGAAAAGTGAGTTGTAATTCCAGTCCATTGCGGGTGTGACACGGGGAGGTAGATGAGGCCTTTGTATCAATAGATGTTAAGGAGGTCAACCGGTTGTTGAAAAGATTTAGGCGATGAGGGACTAATAGGTAGGAGGGCGTGTTCGAGAGAGATCTGTCATGTTAAAGAATGTGGTGATGTTAGTGTAAGAGATTTCTCGTCTAAGGATGTCAAAAGGAGTGGTGAGCCTTCCTCTTGTGTAGCAAGAAGTGGTAGAAGGGACGTTTGGGAAATAGATAAATTAGATAGCATCCGCTCACGATCTTGTAGGGATGTGGTGTAAGAAGACTCATTGATGGGAAGGGAAGCACAGGCGAGTTAACTCTTCTATGGGTAAAGGCGATTTCGCTTTGGCTTGATGGTGGTAAAGGAGGTTCGGGCTCTGTGTTAGTGAAAGGCTTGATTCAAAATTTTCTCGATAGAGGCTTTTGGTGAGAATCGAATCTGCATGGATCTCATGAACACTCTCCTCGGCTAAGATATCCTGGTTGACGTTACTGTTGGACGAGTGATTCGGGAATGGCTTGTTGAAAATTTTCAGATTTCGGTTAGCAGGGGCGTTAGGATTATCGAGTGTTATATCCCCTGCATCAACCATTTCCTGCACTATGTTTTTCAACATCTTGCAGTTTTCATGACTATGTCCTTTTACGCGGTGAAAGTTACAAAAGTCATTTTCTTTGTACCAGGAAGGTATTGCGCGAGTGGAATCAAACCCGGAATGAGGTTTAACAGGAGGTAAGGTAATGGCTCCTGCTTTGAGCAATTTTTCCAAGATGACACCATAGGTTTCTCCCAAGGGAGTGTAGTTGATGGGTTCGGCTTTGTATTTATAGGTGGTTTTTGGTGGAGTATTGGACGGTGGTTGGGATTTGACCATCACCGCGTGGACAGCTCCTTTTGATTTAGAAGAGGTGGACGCGTGAGGAGTGGTGGTATTTGGTTTATTGGTAGAATCAGGAGTTCGGAAAGTGGAGTTCTTGTTCTTGTGAACCATGCAATTTCTCTTCCTCTAAGGCTCGAATTTCTAATTTTGAGCCATAGTAAAACCTCGTCGAATGTACGGAAAGTTTGAATTTGGAGGGTAGGGGAGATGTGCTTAGCGCAGGCCCGCGTAAAGAGTTCGATAAGTTCGGTTTGAGGCAAGGCATACGTAAGTTGGTTGATAAGGCCCCGCCATCGTCCAACGAAATCTGCGATAGATTCGTCTTCGAATTGTCGGATGGCATAAGGTCGGTGATAGATACTTTCTTGGCAATGTTAATGGAGAAATGATCCAAGAAAGATTGGGCTAGTTGGTTAAAAGAGAAGATTGAGTCTTTGGGTTAAAGCACTTTGTACCACTCAGGCGCAGGCCTGATAAGGACATGGGAAAGGTGCGGAGTAACAAGGCATCATCATGGGCAATCAAATAACAAGCATGTCTAAATGATCGCAAGTGTTGTTGAGGATCCTCTTTCTTGTTAAAGCGAGTAAACTTTGGCAACTCCCATTGAGGAGGATATGAATGAAGAGGGGACGAGAAGGGTGAATGGGCTCCGACAAACTTGTTCGTATGTCAAGCTACGACTTCACGAGAAAGCGGAAGCCTCAGGTTTTGCATTTTGTCCATCATTTGCTTGATGAAATCGGTGGTTGGATGAGATGATGGTGCACGAGAATAGGGATGTCCCATATAAGGTGTTGAGGTTCTTTGGATACGTGTATGGGAATGAAAAGGTAGGCGGAGCTTGAGAAGGAAAGCTCGTTTGAATAGGTGGCGAGAGAGTAAGTCATGAATGGAGTGGTGCGAAAGAGAGATGAGATAGGGCGGTTGGTGGTAGCGATACGTGGGGCCCAAGAGGTTAACAAAGGAAAGCTAATCGGGGTCGTATGAACCCTCTGAAGGTTTGTCGGATTGGGAGCGGGGCTAGTGATGCGGGAAGTAAGGTATTGTTATCGGGAGGAGTGGGAGCTAAATGAGCAGCTATACTAATAGGCATGCCCATAAGGAGGCTGACCATCGGGTGTACGGTCGGGGTATGAGACAAATAGTATTTATGCAATGGCTTGGGATTAGCATCCGAAATTTGGCAAAGTCCTTGTCTCCCACAGGAATTTGGGGATCTCTTTGGTATCGTAGGGTTCCCTATAGAATGTGAAGGGGTGATTCGGGCAAAAAAGCAGAGCAAGCGTGTGAAACCATGGCGGCGGCTTGCTTTCGAGTGATAACAACCATGGACAGCAGTTCACGGTAAAGTTTCAATCTATCAAGAACAAAAACAACCTCAAAATGATGAATTTGGCAAGTTGCTGGTTTGTCGGGGTGATGGAGCGATGGCGATATCGGTTTACTAACGGTGTCGGTCGAGAGAAAGCGACGTCGGTCCCTTAACCGATGCGGTGTCAAAAATCTAGGATAAGAAGATACGAAGGGCTGCTAATTTGATTTTTAGCAAGCGTTGAGTATATTTATCAACTTATTGATCACAAAGACAAGCAGTATGGCAGAGAAAAGCGAGCAAAGCAAACAAGCAGAGATGCACACGCAAATCCAGAGATTAACCTTAGGGTTAATTTTAATTATTGTGGGCTTATGCCTTTAGACGTAGAATGATGTCAGAATCCTAAACAAGAGACTTAGGGGAAATGTCAAGTTGTTTTGGCTTATAAGGTTACCTCAATCGGGCGGAGGAATACCGCGGAAAAAGGGGGGATGTTTGAGCTGTTGTGTTAATTGTGAAGTGATTCGGTATGTGTTGTGCAGTGAATGTAAGATTAATTTCCTGTCAATACCGTGGATATCACCCCCACGTGTACGACCTGTTACTTAATCTATGTTCACTAGAATTGAAAAACAACAGGCAGGAATGCAATGCATGTGTTTTAAAACCCAAATCGAAAGTGATATTCGATGAAGCAAAAGAGATGACTTTTACTAATGCAAGATGCAAAAACAAAGCAAGTTCTTTTACCAGAATAATAAAATACCTTGTGAATATCTCTAGAAGAAGAAAACAGCAAGTATGCTCCCTATATGAAAGCAAGCAAGAAATAAAGATAAACCCAAAATGGGTCCCACCGGGCGTGCCAAAATGTTTCACTCGGAAATGCTTCGTTCCTTATAGAAACAGATAAGGTTAGGGTTAGGAGGAATACCTGTAGAATGTCGAGATGATGTGCGCGTACCGTAGAGAAAGATCAGGTTGACTGCGGAGAACTCCTTTTTGTCTGGGAAGGACTACCTGCAAATAAGAACACAAGACCACAAGATTTGATTAAACAATAAATGAGGAAACTGCCTTGGGCCCAGGAAATGTAAAACTTCCTTTCGAAGGTGGTCAGTTTCCCTGCTAACGTGAATTAACACAAAAGACTGTAAAATATCAATTAAATTGCTTACGTTGAACTGGGTAGGGGAAAGGCTGTTTTTCCTGGTTTTGATCAAAGGAACCGATGCGGTTACCTATAACCGCTGCGTTTTCGTTACCGATATAACCGATACGGTGGGTTCTAGGATCTTCTGGGCTGGTTGTGGAGTTTGTAATGGCTGGTTTTTGGATAGTATTTTTAGGAAATGGGATGGTTAGAAACAAAAGAATGACAGTTAGAGGCAATGGTACGTTGGATAATGGATTCGAGGAAAGCGGATTTGGGAGGATTGTAATTCCAAAAGCATAAGAAATGTTATAATGGAGGACATGTAAGATGTAACTTACTTGGTTTTTGATGAAGGTGCAAGTTGATCTCCTTTCTTTGTAAACATGTCTAATATTTTCACTCGTCTGCTTGATCAAGTGAAGATCGGACTCTGTTCCTCGTTCGATGCCTCTCCTTTGATCCAGAAATCCTTTGGTGATCTCCCAAAATGAAATTCCGATCCGTTGTTTTGGTTTGGGAAGCCCATTTACGAGAGGAACCGAT
This sequence comes from Taxus wallichiana var. yunnanensis, assembly GCA_018340775.1. Taxonomy (NCBI): domain Eukaryota; kingdom Viridiplantae; phylum Streptophyta; class Pinopsida; order Cupressales; family Taxaceae; genus Taxus; species Taxus wallichiana. Next base: position 345,372,720 of record CM031241.1, on the reverse strand, counting down.
GGCGGTTGCGTGTAGAGCAATGATCAGTAGGAACCGGCATCGGTTAGGAAAAAGTAGGCTATTTTTAGTAAAATAGCCCACCTTCCTGTTTTTCTCAGAGGATCGGTTGCGGGCGGGCTTGGTCAAGTGGCTAGAAGGTCGGCTTTTGGTGCGAGTAAGGAGGCATTAGTTATGGATGTGAGTCTAGACCAAGTCATGGGTCTTAATTAGGTTAGTTTAGGGTTAGGGCTAGGTCATGATGAGGTGGCAAAGTGAGGTGGCGGGTAAGGTGATGTGGATTTATCAATTACAAGGTAATTAATAAATAATTGTGTAAAGTTTAGGTAATGAGGTTAGGTTGCGAAATGGGATGCGGGTCACGAGGGGTCATAGAGACACGAATTTGGTGTCTCTGAAGGCCATTACAGTTGAGATGGCATATAAAAGAAGGACGCGTGATGGATATCTCAAAAGTAACTGATACTGTTGTTAAAATTTCCACGCATATTTTGACCAAGATCAATAACCAGGAGAGATGGGGCCAAGTGAACAAGTGGCTCCACATTGCAAAGAAAATGGCGAGAGGGGACAATCTATAATCTTGATGCATTCATCACGAAGGAATTATTGAAGAAGTACGTGTAGGTTATAATATTACATGGGGCACGATCCTTTTGTTTATTGTGTTTGCAAAGATTGGGGTCACATATGGCCCTAAGGAAAAGATGTGGAAATACCCAAAAACAAGAATGCATTGGCTGAAATATTCACATATTATAGTTATTTATGGGGTCATAAATGCTTACAAATTAATAAAAGGAACGATAACCAAATCGTACACCAAGCCAAGAACATAGATGCTAATCAAACATCACGATCAATAAGATGAAAGCAATTCACGAATAACTTTATATAAACCTTTGCAAACAAATGAGCAAAGTAATATCATATATTATTATGGAACTCAATGAAATACAATGAGAATGGACCTTGCTTATATAGGCAAGGAATAACAATCTAAGAACCATTCAAGGTAATAGATCAAGCCATAAATCATGGAAAGAACTAGTCATCAAAGAACTATTCAAGTCCATAGATTTATGAGAGAACTAGACATCAAGGATCTAGTCATTACCATGGATCTAGGAAAGAACTAGTCAATACCATAGATCAAGGAAAGAACTATACCTAACAACTAGATAATATCTCCTAATATCTAAATAAATAAAAAGAAATATACACACACATAAGTGGGTGAGGATAAATACAATAAAGGTAAATAATGTACCTAGGTGAACATGAGCTAAGGTAAATACCTACTCTAACACCCCCTCAAGTGAAGCTAGGGGACAAAATAGAAGTGGCATGTCCATAGTATGAGTCTGGAAACTAGGCCTGATGAGGTACTCATGTACAATATATCCATGAAGAAATCTTGAACCAAAAGAAGGAAATAATCCTACTAGAAGGAAAGAGAAAGAAGAAGAAGGAAGATGTTCTCATGAACACCCCCAAGAAAAACTTTGAAACCCTAAGCATTCCACGCAAATCAAGGTAGTGAGGTGATGCAAAAGGCTTCGTAAAGATGTCTGCGACCAATCTGTTGAGTGGAAGGTACTCCAAGCAAAGAACTCCATCCTGAATGTGCTAACTTGAATGAAGTGGATGTGTATCTCAATATGCTTGGTCCATTGGTGCTCAACTGGGTTGAGAAATGTGAATTACACTTTGGTTATCACACCAAAGTACAATCAGTGAATCTTGTGGGAATCCAAACTTTGTCAATAACTAGCGAAGCCAAAGAATCTATTGACTTGCTCATTGTAACTGCTGCCCTGTACTCTACCTCTAAAGATGAAAGTGCAATAACTTGTTGATTTTTACACGCCCAAGCAATTGGAGAAGAACCAAGATAGAAAAGATAGCTAGAAGTAGAACACATGTCATCAATAGAACCTACCCAATCTGAATCTGTATACCCAACCAATTGAGTAGAACCCTAGTGTAGTGTAGGCCAAAGTGGGAAGTGCCATGTAAATAGCGCAAAATCCTTTTAGTAGCCTGCCAATGACTACTATGAGGAGAATGTGCAAACCAAGATACAAGCCCTACTGCAAATGAAATATCAGGGTGAGTATGGGTCAAGTACATGAGACTCCCAACCAACTACCTATACAACGTAGGATCACAAAGTGGTGTGGTACATGTGGATGTAAGAGTAACCCTAGAATGAAAAGGAGATGGACTTGGCTTGCAATCAGCCATATCAAAGTGCCAAAGAAGATCATGGGTGTATTTTTGTTGACTCAAATGAATCCCTAAATCTATCTAAGAAATATGCAAACCAAGGAAATAATGCAATAACCCAAGATCTGTCATGTCAAATTGTGTAGAAAGATCCCTCTGAATACTCTAAATGTGGGAAGAAGAGCTGCCAGTAAGTAACAGATCATCAACATACAAGACAAGTATCACAATATCCTCACCAACATGCTGGAGATACACTGTATGATCAGAGTGGCAATGGAACAAAACCTAGTAGATAGAAGAAAATAATCCATCTTCTCATACCAAGCCTAAGGGGCTTGTTTGAGACCGTAGAGAGACCTTTGGAGCCTACAAACAAGAGAAGAATCCTAAACAAATCCAAAGAGGCTACTCCATGTATATTTCCTCTTGTAGATCTCCATGTAAGAAGGCACTCTTCACATCCATTTGGTATACGGGCCACCCTGTGATGTAGCAAGAGTAAGTACAAGGCATACAAAATCCATCTTGGCAATGGGTGAAAAAGTCTCAGAGTAATCAATACCTTCAACTTGTGAAAAACCCTTTGCAACAACAAGAGCCTTATACTTGTCAATGGACCCATCTACTGTGTATTTGGTTCAGTATACCCACTTACACCTAACCATATTTCTTCCTTTAGGAAGAGATACCAAATCCCAAGTATGATTCTTCATCAAAGAAGAATACTCAGTTGCCATCGCATCATCCCACTCTTGTATCCCATGAGCCTTTGAAAAAAGATTGTGGATCCTCATAAACTGCTTGACAAAAAATTCTAGAACTAGTAGAATGTGTGTGATGATGCCTAGTGGGTGGAAGATCCTCTATGAAAGGTGTTACCTCAGAAACTGTAGTACGAGCCCACTTAGGCATAGTGACTACATCAGTGGGAATAGGATCCTCAACGACATCTATATCCTCCTCATCAATCTCCTCAAAGAAAGAATCCTCAAGATGAGATGAAGAAGAAGAAGGAAGCATGGAAGAAGAAGAAGAATCATGAGGAGTGAAGTGCTCATCAAACTAAACATGTGTTTGAAAAAGAACATCATGTGTATCAAGATCTAAAAGACGATAAGATCTCATGTCCTCACAATACCCTACAAAGATCAAGGGTTTACTCTTTTATCCAAATCTTTCCTTTCTTCTTTGGCACAAAGGCCCAAGCATGGCTCCCAAAGACTCGAAAAAAATGAGACATCTGGCTTAGTGTTGGACCAAGCTTCCTCTGGAGTCAAATGCTTAAGTGCTCTATGTGGTGTGTGATTCTGAATGTAGTTAGCACAATTAACTACTTCTTCCTAATAGATAGGAGGTATATCTCTAGAATGCATCATATAGTTAGCCATTTCCTTCAAATTTCTATTCTTCCTTTCTGCTAATCCATTATTTTGTGGAGTATGAGGAACATAATGTTGGTGAATAATTCCTTGAGTTGCCAAAAATTCAGAAAACTCATTGTTGAAGTACTCCCCCATTATTAGTACGAAGGTTATTTATGCAACTAGAAGATTGTTTCTGACCAAAGCCTTGAAGACTTTGAAGTGTGAAAAAACATCACTTTTGTACTTGAGAAAATAAACCCAAGTACGCCTCAAGAAATTATCAATAAACATAAGTACATACTTAGCTCATTGAAAGATGGGGTAGGAAAAACATCACATCACTATGCACAAGCTCAAGTGGTGAAGAAGCTCTATTAGAAAAATTATTAGGAAAAGGATCTTGATGTTGTTTCCCTAATGCACAACCATGAAAACTCCCTCAAGACAAGAAACTCTAGGAAGACCATCTACCATACCATGAGTGCTCAACTCCTTCAAATATCTGTAATTGAGATGTCCAAATCTTTCATGCCAAAGCTTACTCTCTGAATCTACATGAGAAACCAATCCTAACCCTATAGAAGAAGTGTCATCAAAACCCTCAAAGTGATATAGTCTAGAACTATGATCAACAATACCCTAACAACCAGTGAATGAGGCTCCAACAAAGTTCGTACTTCTGCTCCATGTGGTGTAAAAGTCACTATTTTTCCTTTACCAGAATGAAAATTTGATATACGAGAAAGCAAATTTGTAGTGATGTTAGAACATATAGTGCATCTTGATACTTGCCACCATCAAGTGTATATCACCTTTTCCTCAACATAAAGAAAGGAAGAATCTCCAACCTCAATTTTGGAAGTAGAACTCAAACCTAGAGAAACAAAAGACTCCTTGGAAGAAGTCATGTGATGAGAGCACAGAATCTATAACCCAATTGTGCCTGTGCAAGTGGTGGTGAGATCTCCAACAACATTAAGTGCTTTGCCATGTTGATTAGAAGGAGGTGGCGTGGAGATATAAATTTTGCGTTTCTTGATTAGCATCCTTTAAGGCTTACATTCGCTTATAACACCTATGTTCTTCATGATTACTACCCCACAAAAAAGAGCATGAACGACTAGACTTATTCTTGGATTTAGAAGACTCCTTGGGTTTTGAGTTGTTTTCTTTGGGTTTAGGAGCATTTTGAGATGGAGAAGGTGTGGATTTGGTTTTACTATTTGGTTTTCCCTTGCCCTTAGGATTAGATGCAACTAATGCCTTTTGAGAGGTGGAAGACTCAAGGTGAGACAATTTGGATTCTTCCCTAGTAAGTCTTTCACAAAATGTTTCTAAGTTAGGCATTTTGAATGTGTCACCTAAGGCATCCATGCTAGAGAAAAAGGTAGAAGAAAAAAATTGGAATGGTCCTCTCAACTTGGATAGAATCAAGTAAACACACTCTTCATCTTTCTTATCTCTTCCACTCCCCTTCAATTGTGTCAAAAATGCTTGAACTTGGTAAGATAGTCTATAATTGTTGAAAATCTTCAGGATTAAGAGAGGTGATCTCAATTTCAAGTTTTATGGATCTCATATGATCCACCTTACCAAATAAATCCTCCAATTTCTCCCATATTTTGAAAGGAGAGTTACACTTTTCCAAATGAAACAAAAGACTGTCACTTACATAAGTTCCTATCAAACCCATACACTCATCAAATTTGCATTTGTACTGAAATTTATCATATTCTCTAGTGAACATTGGTTGTTCTGAAGAAGTTAAAGCCCACAATCCTTTCCGCTTAATTATTGTTTCCATTCTTGGTTTCCATGTGTGGTAATTATGTGTTGTTAATGGCTCAACATGATCTAATGCAGAAGTAGATAAAGATGTCATCCTAAAAACCACCAGAAAAAGAAATGCAAGAACCAAGCAATGCAACAAGAGCCCCCAGATTTTGACACTTTATAATGAGTGCATGTTACAATATGACATTTTATAATTATAGTGAAATTCTCAAAATAAATATTTCCAATGGAAAGAGCATAAAAAACTATGTAATTTTACAAAAACGGTACTCAAAACCAAGTTACCGATCAAAAGATACAATTTGTTCAATATTATGCTCTACTATTTATTTTAGTTGCCACTAAAAAAGAATAAAATGCTCTTGCCTTCACCACACAAATAAAATGAAAGGGGCTGGAGTTAAGCACCTACTAGTAGGAATCGAATCCAATATGTTTCTCTGCACAACAAAAAACCAAAAAAAATGACTGCCTCCCGAAATGGTCGAGTTTACAGCCGATCTTAGGGTTTTTCTACCTTCCAGATCCAATGGAAGCCTCTGTTTTGCATAAAAATGCATGCAACAACAAAATACGAGAAAATCCCAAATATATGAATATATAAAGAATTTATTTGCAAAATAAAACTTACAGACGAATGTCAATAGCAATCTCACTCCTTTGATACCATAAAAGGAACGATAACCAGATCATACCAAGCCAAGAACACAGATGCTAATCAAACATCACGATCAATAAGATGAAAGCAATTCACCATAATAACTTTACATAAACCTTTGCAAACAAATGAGCAACAATATCATATATTATTATGGAACTCAATGAAATACAATGAGAATGGACCTTGCTTATATAGGCAAGGAATAACAATCTAAGAACCAGTCAAGGTCATAGATCAAGCCATAAATCATGGAAATAACTAGTCATCAAAGAACTAGTCAAGTCCATAGATTTATGAGAGAACTAGACATCAAGGATCTAGTCAATACCATAGATCTAGGAAAGAACTAGTCAATACCATAGATCAAGGAAAGAACTATACCTAACAACTAGATAATATCTCCTAATATTTAAATAAATAAAAAGAAATATCCACACACATAAGTGGGTGAGGATAAATACAATAAAGGTAAATAATGTACCTAGGTGAACATGAGCTAAGGTAAATACCTACTCTAATAGTTAAGACGAGAGATGTAGTATAGGATTATGCATGAGGCATTTGAGCATGAGTGGTACATACCAAAAAAAAATTGCCTATGGTGTTGGATGAGAATACAAAATTTGTTGTACTAGCATTATACGCATTGGGAGATTTTTTTATGAAGGACAGAAAGAAGAGCCCTTGGTGAAGTTTCCATTTGTGTTTACACCGTGCTACTTCCGAGCTTCGGTGAACATATTTTCAGACACATGGAAGTTGAGATTCAATGCGAAAAGGTATATATTGCAACTACTACATGCTTCAAAAGACTTACATATATCCCTGGTAAGTCAACTTATACTTAAACTATGATATCAGATTATATCATCATAAAATCCATGACTTTAGCAATTGGGAAGATAGATGTGGCTAAGGTATACATCTACCTTAAGCCTAAGTTGGTTAATGGAAGATACATTGAGGATGAAATTAGAATCACGGAGCTACCAAAGAGAAAATAGATAGTCATGACTAGAGCAAGGTGCGATGTCACCCTCCTAGGAGAGAGGAGAAAGAGGAGCCTAAGGATGAAGAGTAAGAACATGAGGATATCGATGTGATTGAACATGACACCAGAAGATAATTGAATATAGGCAAAAATGAACACACATAGATACTCTTGTAAGGCGTAAAGAAGAAGAGACACAAATTGACCTTGAGGCCGAGGAGATAGAAAAAGAATAGAGTTACGCACATGACCAAGGTTAAAAGAGAAAGTTGAGAAGATAAACCATGGAGTAAAGTGGTGGCACGATACCCTCCGAGGCATTGAGGAGGTCACCAAGAACAACACCAATCAAACCAAACCTAGAGAAGAATACAAAGATAAGACACAAGCTCATGAAACATAATGACAACAAGGAAGAGGGGATTTTATATGGGGATGTGTTTAACATAGAGCCATCTCCTACCATCAATATAGTTGGGGAGGAATCCAGGGAAGAGGAGGCCCATTGAGATGAATAATTGCTCGGTGAGCGTGAGGATGAAGGCACCATTGGAGGAGATGATGAAGAAAAGGAGAAGAGTATAGGAAAGCCATCTTGGGCGCATGGGGAAGCTTTGGGTGGAAAAAGGCATGTTCTCGGGCACAAAGATGCATATACCCATAGGAAGGATAAGCGGTATCGAAGGGGAGAAGAATTCGTACAAACATCAGACCTAGGGTATGTTAATGACATTAATAAGATCATTCGCGTGAGGTTACAAAGTACACCTACTAATGAATAGTTATATGGGAGGGAGATGATGGACCCGAGGGTGAAAATATTCTTACTAAAAGATGTTGAGATGGATTATGCGAGACAAACATGAATGAACCAAAGTTTAACGTCGGTGAAGAATCAAGCATAAAGTGTAGGATGAAGAAGGTTCCCAAACAACCCATATAACAATAAATCCAATTGAGTTCACAAATGAAAAGGCTAGTAATGCCTTGATAAAAATGGTGGAAAAAGTGGCTCAAAGAATTTTGGATAAGGTCTCTGCACTCAAAACATTACTAGAAGACAATAAGAATAAGGAACAAGAAATTGAGTAATTTCCGAGGCTCGTGATAGGGTTATGAAGTGTAAGAAGGTTATTCTAAACTGCACTACCGATATTGAAGATGAGATTTTGTAGGCACATCCAAAATTTGATGAGGGGACATAGAAGATGTACCCACCCGACCTTGCATTTTCTGAAATATTTGGTTCACATACTACTTCAGGAGAAGTCGACCATGCAAGGGGTATCTCAAGTAGACATTGTGACAGAAAAGGAGAAGAATAAGAAGATTATAACGTGTAGTATTGTGGAGTATGACACCATGCTACAAACATTGAAGGATGAACTAAAGAAGGCAGGTTGGGCACTGAACAACTACCAAGATCCAAAACATGTCTTTAAGGCATACACAATCTAGGAAGAAAATGAAGTGCTCATGGCTAAGAAGGATGAGGCACTTGGAAGAGAGGAGAAAATAGCCATGATTATGAAGAAACACGACATGCTTAAGGTAGTGAGGGAGCCACATGAAGTAGAGATAAAAGAGTTGGGGTCGTTGGGGCGTGAAAGATGGAATTTATGGAGGGAATGATTTCAAGCCTGGCTAGAGTGATAAGGGAGATCAAGCACAAAGGGGAAGATATGACTCTAGAGGAGATGGAAGAGATAGTTGGGAAAATCCCAGATACAATGAAAAAGTGGTTGATGGATTGGAATGAACAGGAGAGAATGATTAAAAAAGAGTACCCCGAGATTCTTTTATCTTGATTGAGCCGAAAATTCTTCTATTCTTTATGCCTTATTCTTTTATATTCATTCCTTATTATTTTCATTCTTTATTCATTGTGTCTTGGAGAGATAAGTCGAGAAACCCCATTTATGTGAATGAAAATGTAATTAGTGGGGTAATGTTGGATTGAAAAAATAGATAAGTATAAAGAGCACACGAAGGAATGAGGCACGTAAGTGAGGCATGTAAATGTGCACAAGGACCAATAAAGTGGCATGTGGAAGGTTTGCGCCTGTGAAGACAAAACCCATGACTTAGCCAATTTTGTGTATTACGGGCTAAAAATATAAAATTCAAGATGGAGTGCCAACTAAGCAAAGTCTATTTTTGGGGTAAATCACATGTAGATTACGAAGATGAAAGGTCATGTATGGATTGAGCTATTAATAGGATTAAAGAAATTCTTATTTATAGGATAGTCTATTATTAGCTGATGTACAAAAGCATGCATGTAGTCTATTTTGAGCATGTGGTCTATTTTGATGAGGTATGGGTGGTGAAGGGAAAGTCCCCACCCCTATATATCTATTATCTGTGATTGTTTTGGCACCACATCCTATTGTTCATGTCTGAGTGCCGAGAGTATTTGTATGTGAGGTTATGGATTAGGGTTTTATGTTTGTGCATGTTCTAACACCTAGTTATGGTGATGTATTCAACTTCTATTATGTAATACTTTATTATAATGGATTATGGAGGTTGGATTATGATCATTGACATGTCTGAATATGGTGAATTCATGGTGCAATTGGTACTAATTGTTATCTGATTTGTTATTCTCCATATTATGTGTGTTTCCAATTGAATGCATGCATTGGTTTAGTATGAATGAATGAGTACTTGGTCATATATAATCATGTATTTTTATGCTAACATCTTGAAAAAATAAAAAGGAGGGACACAGTAGCCTCACACACTTGTGAGCATTTAGATATGTTTGAATGAGGTGTCGGCATGCCTATCAATTAAGTGAGACAATAACAGACTACAAAGTTGTATGTTTTGTATGTATCGAAATGAATTGAATGGAAGATTATTATTTCATGAATAATATTGTGTTTTCCTGAGTAACTCTATCCAAATATTTTCATTTGGCACAGAGTGACGTTCATCCTAAGAAATTTGATCCAGATAATGGAAGCACAATAGCATGTAGGGGTAGTTAATTATTCTTTTGCACTGAGGATGGTAACACTTTGTAAAATTGTTTGAGTGTTAGTAATATATTATCTATAAAGGTTTATATATATTATCAACTTAGGGAGAGTGTGTTGGAGCTTCTTAGTGGTTCCTAAATATACTTTTGCTATTCGTATTCAATCATTGTTGTCCTTGAAAATTTCCGTTAACGTTAGTTAGATCTCTTTGTGTCTAAGCATCCAATCGAGATACACCAAGTTCTTGCACATCGATGGTCATCGTTCCATTCACATAGTCAAGTGTAATTATATTGCCTGCATCTAAATTAAAAGGTATGTCATTTGGGTTGTACAGTAGTTTGAAATTCCATGCTTGGGAAAGACTTAATCTCAACTAACATAAGCCAGAATCTTTCTTTTCATAGACCGTATCAGGTGATATTCAAGGCTTTGGAATTAGAGAGCTTTGTATTGAATCTACATTGAAGATTTTTCGTAACGTTAGATAAAGTACGTCAGTGTTGTAAAGAGAGGATAAATTCTTTGCATTAGATCTACCGCGTGTATTTATCCAACCCAATAGAAACATTTAGGAAAAAAGGATCTCGTTTTCTTGACAACTGGGCGATTAAGAGGACTTCAACAACTTGTGAATCCATTCGCTAGCAAATCTTTACAATCCACATGTTGAATTCATCAATCATGCATGAGATTTTATTCATTTAACATTTGGCCATTCCACATTATTATTTTCTACAACAGGAGCGTTAGAATGTGCATCATTCAGAGCTCCTGGATTCTTATATGTGGCAGCTTGGTGATTATAATACACAATTTTATTCTAGGTACTTTGTTACGCATGGTTTCTCTTGTTTGGAGAAGAAGTACAAGTCAAGGATATCATCAAAATGCAGCCATATTTCATTTCTCTCATTGAAATGTCGGCCATGATATGTCGTCAAACTTCAATTGGATTGTTATGATTATTCTCCATAACAATATCCATCTATCAAACAACACTCCACGAAGCAAATTCTACGGAACATGTAAGTCAAAGGTCTGCATTTATACGTGAGATTACTTTCTCCAACTAGAGTCTATTTAGTATCTGCTTTTTTGTCACATTAGTGCCAAGTCATATAGTGAATATTTTTTAATAATTTAGTCTAATTTCTCATTGTCTTTTAATTTTCCTTATGCCGAGTCAATATTAGTGTTTAATTATTTATTAACTTGTGTCTTCTAATTTAGTTTATGTATCAAAGTATTGTTCAATGTCACTTTAGAATTATATAGTCATATGATTTGATTGTAGTTGCAATCAATTTTTTTTAATAGTGTATGTCTCTAGTTATTAAGTCAAAATATAGTGATATTGTCATTAACAAGTTTGTCGGGTTTGTCATTCAGAACGTCAATAGTTGTGTCTACAAACAGAGTTAAAGTCATTATCAAAAGTAAAGTCTTATTGTCATGTTGTGTCATTGAAGTCAAGTATTGTTCTTATGAAATTTGTATTGTTAAAATTGTAAAAAGTCCATAAAATAAAAATGCCTCACAGACGTATTTTGGTGTTACCCAATGTCTAATAAAAATTCACATCACGGGGAAGTTATAAAAATAGTTGAGATTCATATCCAAATCAGGCTAAGCTAACAACATGAAACTGGAGGACAGAGGCATAGGAGGATGGAGGTAAATCAACGACCTCTCATCGAGTCACCGGTGTGGCCACCTAACACTCGTGGTGGCACTTTTTGGTGTGATTTTACTTTTATTTCAAAGTTCCTATTTCCGATTGTGTGCAGTGTGAGTTGAATAAGTGGAAAATTCACATTAAGGGGAGGAACATGATCTCAATGTTCCATTTCCATTTCTTCCTCTTCTAATTTTGTATTAAGTGAGCAATATTTCCTACATAATTTCTTGAAGGAAAACATGGTGGACAAACGAAAGCATGAGAAAAAGAAGCATTGTGATATTTGGGTTGATGGTTTTCTTGTAAAACCATCCTTGCAAGTGTTGGCTATCCTTGGAAAACCATCCTTGTTGAAGTTGTTGGTTGTCTTGAAAAACCATCCAGATCATGAGCACGCATGTGTGACAAACCGTGGAGGAAATGCAACTGTTTTTCTCCCACGTTTGCACTAAGGGGGGGAATATTAGGAAATTATATTATTAGTGCTCACATTATTAATATTACATTAATTGTTATGTTTTTTACTATCTATGTTTATATATGAAGTTGTTAATAAATAAATCATGTATATAGGAAAATGTGAGATATTTGTGGGATGGGTAGTTCAAGTAGTTTCCTAGATTCTAGGGATGTAAAATCCCACATATATGGAGAGTTGTATGTTGTGTATGCATCTAGAATGAATTGAATGGAATATATTTTTGCTTATATTCCCACAGGAGAAGGCCATAGCCTTTACAAAAAAACATATCGAATCATCCACAGATATTAAAATCATCCAGGACTCTCGAGAAAAGTTGCACTTTATCATGCGAAAAACCAAAAAGGTTTATACCAAAATCATACATTATACAAGCCGATGCTCAACATGAGCCAAAACTAGAGAATATTAGACATTATCAAACCGAAGAAGGAACCCAACTATGCAAGTAGAAGAAAACGTTTAGAGTCATGAATCTATGCTTGAAGATGACGTATTTTCACTCAAAATCTCCATCTATGAATCACTTCTTGAAAAGAAGAAGACAAAGAAGACAAAGCAACATAACACTCATACATAGAATCGAGGCATTTGTAGGAGGCTCCAAACCCTAGTTCTCAACAACCGCCTTAAAGCCATTGGAAAGAGCCTAAATATCATGAGCCATTACATGTACATGAAATTGCAAGATCACAACCCTCTCCTCCAAATCCTTGGTTCCTTGTGCAGGGAGAAATTTCCTCAAAAATTCAAGAGGATATTAGTAGAACTAAACCCTTGCACAAGCTCAAACACATTCTTCCTACCCACCAAATGACATGGATCCAACATGAGCTTTAATAATTTAGCAAAAATTGCTACCTCATCTTCCTCAACATCTACACATTCAACAACCGACCAAACCTACTCAAGCTACTTGTGCATGGCTGTATTTGTAACACCCTTGACAATTGTTATTTTCCTCCTTTACATTTCAAGTGTTGACATGTGATTTTCCTTATAAAGATATGTTCTTTTGATTTTTGGAGATCATGCTTGATATGGATAAATCATCTTTTGTTCTTAAGATCCTTTGACTGAATTGGAATGGCTTCCTTGAATCCATTTTTCACTTCTTGTAGGTGAGTTGCAATCTGGTTTAAGAATTGTAAACTTATCTATTAATCTGACTCATCCTTGGATCAATTTTAGTGATCCAAGGAATGTTTTAAATCTGCTATGTGAATGAATGGTAAATTGACATTCCATGAATTAAAAGACGTATGACTAAACTATGATTGATTACAAGTTCTTTGATTGTTGTGTGAATGTGTTTCTATTCAGTTGTATGTTGTGTTTGGATATTTCCAGTTTGATCGTGGCAAGAAAATGCTGATGCAAACAAACTATAGCATGTTCACAGCATAGGAAACATTCTAGTTCCTAAAACTAAAGGGACTGTCCTACGGAATCCTAAGCTAGGTAAGAATATATATACTACCTAGCTATGTTAATTAATTAAATTTTATCCTAACCTAAGCTTTTTACTAAAGGATTATGGAGAGGTTTCTAGGTTATTGAAATTACCCTAAAACCTAATGCTTTATGGTTGTGTGATGATCTAACCTAATGCCTAAAAACTATTGTGTTGGAATTAATCTAACCTATGTGGAAACTACCTAAGGTGGTGATTTATTGATTGGGTTATATCCTAAGGTTACATATCCTAAGCTAACCTAAGATCTAACCTAAACAATTATGTCTACCCTAAACTAATGGGCATGAAGGGGGAATTGGTGGTCGCATGTATCATAGGCGACTGGTTCCAAGGCATTTAAGTTGTTGATAAGGTTTTAATTGCATAGAAGTACGCCAATTTTGGTAGGGGCTAGTTGACTTGGCAGAGGATTATGTGGAGGTGTCACTAAAATGGAATTCCTTGTTAAATTTGATTTGGCATTCACCAGACTTGGAAGGCGTGGCAAGGAAGGATAGGCAGGAAAATAGGAATTAATGGAATTTATTGTTTTTGGTTTTTGTGCTCAAACCGTTTTGGAAAGCATGCAAACGGGATTGTATGGGGTCATTTCACTTTGCATACCTCATGATTTTTTCTCTGCATGCTCTCTGGTTTTTCAAACCAGTAGATTGAACTGCACTTAATGGCTATTCTTGAGATTTTAGACCTATTTTCGGTTTGTGGGATATATAAGAGGCAGTGTGGAAAAAGAATGTGGTTGTTTGATCTTTCATGGAGAAGAGGAGAAGTTGTGAGCTTGGCTGGAGGTTCTCTTTGATTTGGTAGAAGCGCTATCAGGAATGATAGGCTCTAATCTTTAAGATCTCTTGCTTTCTTATAAATGTTTCATTAAAATGATTCTGCTCTTTTGAGATTCTTGGATTGCTTATCTTATCTGGTTATTTGCTTGTTGGGTTTATTAAATCTTGTGATATTGGTTTTGAATCCTGGGTAAATGATGTTCTGTTTGGAAACTTACCATGTGTAGTTCATATAAAAAAAAGAATGCATGCAAAAATGTATTTCTGTAACTCACTTTTTCATTCTGGAACGGGTAATGGAAGTATTCTGTTTAATTAATATTCGTTGTTATTTAGATATGGTTTGAGTTTTGAGAACCTTGGGTTCTGTCTGATCTTGTTGGAGTTTGTGTTTTGTTTGATCGTGAGCTTGTGTTGAGCTTGTGTTTTAGTAGAAATTGTATTCAAGCTCGTATTTGGTTTGGAACTTGGTTCTGGTTTTGTGTTTGTTGAGAACTGTTGATGGAGGTTCTTGTTATTCTGAACCGGCGTTTGGAATCTTGGATAATCCTAGACTATTGTTGAAGTCTGTATGTAGCTCGGTGCTTGTGTTTTATTTCCTTATGATAATCTGGACTGTTAATGTCAATTCATAATGTACACGGTACTTGTATTTTATTACTCGTTTTTGGGCTCAAACTTTGGTGAGAAACTTGAGTTCCTTTGGGGATAATATTTGGCTTCGCGTTTTGATAGGAATTTGTGTTGGAGCCTCTAGTTGTTCTAAACCAGTGTTGAAATCTTGGGTAACTCGGGACTGTTGTTGAAGCCGTATGTGGCTCTGTACTCGTGCTTTACTCTTGTGGTATTTTGGACTGTTAATGGAAGTTCATGATTTCACCGCACTCTTATCTTGTTATTTGTTTGATTCTGAACTCTCGTTGGAAACTCGTGTTTCATTTGAGATAGGAATAGGACTCCTTGTTTTGAATATGAACTGTTAATGGATATTTGTATCTTATACTGCCTCATACTAAGATACTGTGCATATCTGAGCTCATGTTGAGTTTTTGTAATTCGACACTGTACATGAAATTTAGTACTTAGTGTTTGGAAATAGTAGTAGGAACGATGTGTCGGTTCTGTTCTGGTATGTTGAGTTTTCTTTGTTAATGATTTAAACTTGGATGGGAACTTGTTTCCCTGAATGAATAATTACTTGGGTAGTCCTGTACCTTTGTGAGAAGCTTGTGTTCGTCATTGTGCTTGGATTTTGTACTTTTGAGCTCTGAGATGGTAGTATTATTGACATGTTCGATTTGGTTTTGGTATTTGAATTGGGTTTTTTAACTTCTTAAAGAGTTTAAAACTCAGAACTTTTCTAATCGAACTACTTACTCAAGGAAATCTGGGAGAGTAGATTAAATCGAGCTGTTTAAATATCCTTGGGATTTAACTGGAAACATTTTCTAAGGATAATGGGATTTCAGTCTGAGTTTGTTGATACTTCTGATCATGTTTAACTTATTGATCGGTTATTTTTCTATCTCTTGTTGGATATAGTAAATACACCTTGTGTCTTTATAAAAGAAAGGAATGTGATTCATTTAGAACAGACTGTGTTTTAGAATTTATTTGTATTTCATTCTGGGTATGGAATTGAAACTCGTGTTCATTGAAAGTAAAGAAGTGTAAGGAATATGGCAGTGTGCTTTCTTATTATTGGATAGATCATTGGTTGAAATTTTCTGTTTTGATTCTCTTTTTATATAGAGATTTCTTTATGAGTTGTTTGGTCTTCCTTTACCCAATCATTTGTAGAAATGATGTTGGAAGAGATTATATTATTCGGATTTTATTGAGCTAGAAATGCCAACTTGTTTGGCAGATTATTGTTTGACAAGACTTTACTTGTTTGGTTTGAGATGAGTAAGTTTGTCTCTTGCACTCTATCTTTTAAGAATTCTCCTTGGATGAACTCGAGTAGAGATTAACTCCTGTATGAGTCTACCTTGATTTTTGAATGTTGTTTCAGATCTTTAAAAGTTAACTTCTATATGTGGAAGTAGATTTAAACTTGCAGGTAGACCGATTGATTCTCTATTCCTTCTTGGATTAAATGGAAATTTTGAGATGAATATCTTAAATGTTAAATTTAAGGTAGTTGTCCTTTAAAAGAAACAATTAAATCACATTTTGAATCTGTTCTGTTTCTCGAGATGTGTTGTGTTTGGGCATAGTTTGTAATGGTTCTTCTTCTTCTTTTGTTTAGGAGTTAGATGAGTCATCCTAATAAGAACCATGCTTTAAACCCTTCCTTTGGCTTGAAGCAAAGATAAATGTTGTATTCTTTTATGAAAGATTGGGAACAATGAGATATTATGATCTGTTGTTTGCCTAAGGATAATTGATAGAATCAATTAGACTCTATTTTGTAAGGCTGATATGGTGGATTATATTTTGTCCTTTTCTTGAAAGTGAATTCAATTGGTTAAAATGTACTTCTTTTCCATTGCTTTTGATATATTGATTATATGATGTAATAATTGTCTCATTAAAGCGAGTTGTTTTAATGGAACAATTATTGGAATGCACTTCTTTTTAAAGGCTTAGTGCTTATCATGCTCAGTTCATTGAACTGACCCATGCTAGCAATTTTTGCAGATGGACTTCGTAAGTGATAAGGAAGGCAAAAATTATGTGATGCATTGGTTGATTTAAGTCTGTTTTTGTGAAGAACTCTGAATCATTCTTGAGATTGTATTGAAAAAGAAAAGTAGTATTCTTTTGTAATGAAGGTAGTTGTTATGTAGCATACCTAAATGTATAAGTTTTAGAGATGAATTAAATGTTGAGAATTTATTTACATTGGATGTGTAAATTATCTTGTACTTTCATTACATAGATGGAATCCTATCTTGTTGTTATACTCCATATTATGTATATGCTTAATGGGGTATTCTTAGATAAGTTTGACAGTGGGAATTGGAATAATCTCCCTAAATAGGATGCAACTTCCTAAGTTACAGAATTTGATGGTCATAACTAAACAATTCAATATAGTAATATGATGTGGAATGAACATTCAGTAATAACTATTGAATTTGTAAATGATTTATAGGGGTGCTAGGCCCTAACACTTAATCATGTAAAGGAAGATTCTTCCTCTATCTTAAGAATGTAAATAAAATGGAAGAAGTGATTCCTAATCATTAGAATTCGTTTAATAAAGTCTACTTAGTTACAACCTAGATGGTTGTTACACTTCCTTGAATGGTTAAGTCACAATAAATGGAACTTATGATGTTGATATCCTATTATGGTTGACGGCTTGTAAAGTCCATTAAATAACATTAAAGACAATATTAAGCTAAGAAATTTATTTAACAATCAATTGAATCTATTGTAGAGAAGAACTTAAGGAGTGTTGGATTAGGGTTAGGCAAGGTTGCTAAAATCTATTTTTAATAATCCAAATTAATTGAATTTAAAATAAACTCCTTGAGGTATGTACATCTCAATGAGGTACATTACGTTTCAGCAGGATCTTTGGCACATGCTAACTTCGTGGTTGTATCTTCGAGAATATTAGGATCTTCTCAAGGATACAGTGATGCAGTCAACATGTGGCAACACCCTTCTGCATTGATCATCTAGATCTACACACATGGGACTTGATCTTAGTTTCTCTCTAGGTCTGGTTAGTAACATGTCTAAGATATGGGGTAGCCCCCTAAAACTCAGGATACCTTGGCACATGGGGTTGACTTAGGTTGACCTAGTATGCCAACTTACCCTAAGTCTTAGTGAGCCTCTCCCTATCATAACATATGTTGTTAACTCAAACTAGGGTTAAACCTTGGGAAAGTGGGTGTGAAGCTAATAAAGGACATTCTAGATAACAATAGAGTGGGGTGAAGGATGTATTCCAGATTGACGAGTAGTATCTTTGTCAAGGAATAGTAATACAAACAATATGTTATAAATCTTTGGCCAAAGTATCGCAAGGTTGGTTGCATTGTCCTATGTCACCTAGTCTAATGTTCATGATGTAGATTAATATTGGTAAAAAATATTCAAATAGGTTCCTTAGATAGATCACTCAATACCCTGAACAGGGAAAGAGAACCAAGTATACGAAAAAGTATTCAATACTTAATGTTAAACATGAATAGATCGGTAGCACACCGAGTCATTACAGCTGCATATGGTTATCTGTTATATGAATGGTTGATAAATAATGTGTGTTCTAAATTATGAATTTAGAACAGAGAACATTATTTGTAAATTTTTATTTTTTAATTTTTCTCTTGTTTCTAAAATCTTAAAATGGGAATGTTACAAAGATTCTTATTCCTTCCATTCATTTATTTGATGAAGGATTCCCCCATGGATTCCATAGTCGGGGCCCGATGCCTTTTTATACTTGGACCTCCTACCAAATTACCACCGTCACCATGCAAGCTTTGATAGAGCCACAACAAACCAACTGCAAGGAAGACCAAAAGCAGGAGCAAAAAGAAAGCACAAGGAAAGAAATAGTTTCCACGTAACCCCTCTTTAAAACACTTGAATCCATAAAGGACAATAATTTTTTCACACGCCTCGACTCTATGGAAATACAACCCAAATCTGTCACATTACTCCCCAATGCTCAAGGAAAAACACTTAATAATAGGTGACATTTGTAATCTTATTAACTTGTTGTTTGACACCATTCATGCGTCCTCAATCATAAGAGCACGGAGGTCATTCAAGACACTCAATTCACAAGAAAGTATGAAAAGTTGATTGATTATTCTAAAGTCTAACCCCTTTGTTGACCAAGTAGTCGACACCTTATTATCATCTCTTCGAATGTGAGAAAAATTATCATCTAAAAAGACATTTAAAAGGGCCAAAATATTCAAAGATATAGCCTTTAATTGCATGATTTTGGAGCCCTACCATAGAACATATTTAGAATGGCTAAAGAATCACCTTTGATCTAGATTCGAAGCCAATTTTATGCTTAGGTTCCCTTAAGACAAAGAGCAAGGCCATACCCTCTACAAATTTGTTAGATGAGACACCACAATCCACGGCCAAGTCTAGAATAGGTTGGCTTTCTACATTCCCTGAAAATGCATCCACATCTCACAAAACCTAGGATGCCTTTAGAGGAACTATTGAAATTCAACTTAATACATCCCTTGGGAGGAGGGATCCACCTTACCATTTTTTCATCCTTACTCCATTTATTAGGAGGATTGAAAGGAAGATTATTATTTTGTGAATAATGTTGTGTTTGATAACAATGGTATAGCTCGATACCAAATGATAGAATTGAATTAGATTGCAATGACCAAAGAGAGATAGAAGCCTCACAAATATTATTGATCATGAAATCGATTACATAACAATGCAAGAAGCGTAATATTTATAGATATTAGACAACCTCATATGGATAGACATGACATCCTATCGAGGCACCAACTACGAGATGATAAGACCCATCTCACATGCACATGTAATTACTACTAATACCAATATTGAATGTTATCCAACATAACAATATGAATGCAAGTCACTAGACTAGAGTGCACATGTTGCACATTATTAAATAAAAGACAATGCAATGAAATGCAATAAATATGCCTATGCTAAATTATGCTAACATTCCCCCTTAATTTTGCATAGTTTCCAATGAATTGGAGAGGAACTCTCAACAAAGTGTGAATTTGTCACGTGCAAGTGACTTAGTGAAAACATCTCGCCTTCTGTCACATTGCTGTTGATGAACTGGATCTATATGTTGTGCTTCAAGACATGCTTGCATATGAAATGAACTGTACTTCAATATGCTTGGTTCTCTCATGAAATACTAGATTGCAAAAAGCTTCGAACTCCTTCATTATCAACATAAAATGGAGTAGATTTCTATTGTGGTAGAAGAATTCCTTCCAAGATTCGGCATATCCATATTGCTTCACAAATAGCTTCACCTACTCAATACTCTTCTTTTGTAGAAGAGCGTTAAACAAAGTTCTATTTCTTGCTTCCCATGATATCGGTCCGGATCCCATAAAGAAGATGAAGCTTGATGTTGACTTCCTATCATCCATGTTTCTTGCATGATCTGAATCTGAATATCTTGTCAAGAAGAAGTTGTCATTCTTCTTGTACTCTAGACCAAGGTTAACTGTACCCTTTAGACATCTCGGTATTCTTTTTGCTACTTTCCAATGACATATTTTCGATTCTTCCATGAAGCGTGATAAATAGCTGACTGCAAAGCTGATATCTAGTCTAGTATATGTCAAGTAAATGAGACTCTTGATCAATTGCTGATAGAGAGTTGCATTCACCGGTGGTGATGAATCAAAATGAGATAACTAAAGTCTTGCTTCCATAGGTGTAGCAATAGGAGTGCGATCCATTATCCTAAATTTCTCAAGAGTTGTCTTGGTGTATTTTAACTACGACACAAAGATATGATTCTCTTTTTGCCATACTTCCAACCTAAGACAATAGTGCATGAGCCCGAGATCCGCAGTGTGTCGAACGATCAATTAAAATACTTCTTTGTTGTATCAATCATCTTCACAAAACTACCTGTAATGACTAGATCGTCGACATGAACAACCATAATGAAAATCTCCCCCTTGCTTTTGAGGTAGAGATTGGGGTCATAAGGATTCCTTTCGAATCCATGACTTATGAGATGCTCATCAATTTTGATGTACCATGCCCAGGGTGCCTGTTTTAGGCCATATAGAGATTTTATGAGTCTACATACCATCATCTCTTTTCCTAGTATTACATAACCCTCCTTGAGTCATATAGACTTCTTCTTGCAAATCTCCATTAAGAAAGACACTTTTCACATCCATTTGGTGGAATTTCCAACCAAATTGTGTAGCTAGAGAAAAGATCATCCTGATTGTCTTGATCTTGGCTATGGGAGCAAATTTCTCCTCATAATCAATGCCTTCTTGTTGTGCATACCCCTTTGCTACAAGCCTTGCTTTATACTTGTCAAAAGTCCCATCTGATTTGTACTTAGTCTTGAATATCCATCTCGCATCCAATGGGTTTCTTCCCTAGTGGAAGGTCGACAAGTTACCATGTGTTGTTCTTCATCACTGACTAATACTTTGAATCCATGGCATCTTTCCAAGCTTTTGATTATAGGGCTTCCTGAATTGTAGATGGCTCAACTGTTTCAACAACTCTGCTCATTAGGGCATAATTGACCTCTTCACGAGCTTGACTGTGAGTTCTAGGTCCAGGATTGGATGATGTGCTAGGTGCTTCATCCAAATTTGCATCTCTTATTAATTGAGTATACCATTTAGGTAACTTCTTAGCTGTTCCATTGGCTTGTGGTGGATCCAAGTTTTCACCATCATCCAATTCATCACTGTCATCTTCAGTGGGAACATCAAATTTTGTCTTCATAAGAGGTGTATTCGAATGTTTGTTGAGTCGTTGAGTGGAGCATCTGCTTGTTTCTTCTCAAAGAAATCAACATCCCTACTTGTGTATACTTTCTTTGCTTTTAGATCCCACAATCTTTACCTAAGTGCTTCTTCACCGTATCAAATGAATATCAGTTTCTTAGCTTTCATATCCAACTTGTTCCTGTTCTTCTTGGGTATATGCATGCTAGCTTTACACCCAAATACTATTAGGTGTGCAATTGGTGGTTTCGATTTGACCATGCTTCTTGAGGTGTCACTCCTTCAAGAGCTACTATGGGCACTCTGTTCAACAAATAGACTATAGTTCTTGCAGCTTCTGCCCAAAATGTCTTTGTTAAACCTAAGTCGTCAATCATACATCACACCATTTCCATGATAATATGATTCCTTCTCTCAACTATACCATTTTGTTGTGGTGTGTGAGTAGGAGGCATTTGTTGATGAATCCCATGAGCTTCTAGGTAAGTCTTGAACTCATTGCTTGTGAATTCCCCCCCTCGATCTGAGCAGAGAGTTTTGATCTTACGACCAACTTCATTCTCAACAAGTGCTTTAAACTTTGAAATGTCTCAAAGGCTTGAATCTTGTTTCTTAGACAATATATCCACATATTTCTTGAGTAGTCATCAACATAAAGCATGAAGTATTAACATCCTGGAATGACTTGGTTACATGGGCCCGCAAAGATTGGTGTGCACCAAATCAAGCTTTCCCTTAGCTCTATATGTGTTCTTCTAGAAGGTTACTCTGTGTTGCTTTCTAGCTAGGCAATTGTGACACTTGTCAGTGTTGTGCTTGAGTGTAGGCAATCCTTTCACCATGTTACCCGTTTGAAGTGTTTGGAGATAGCCAAAACCGATGTGACCATATTTGTGATGCCATAGTTCGCAGATTGTTTGTCTTTGGCCACTAGAGCTTGATCATCCTTATGGACAAAATCAAGTTGGAACATGCATCCCACATTGAAGGCTCTTGCTACAATCTTGGAACCTCTTGACTTATCTCTTATCAAGCACACTTTTTCTCCATTATTACTATCAAAATCCAACTTCAAGTTGTGATCAAGGAGTTAGCTAACCGATAGCAAATTTTTGGTCAACCTGTACATATAATACATCTGTAATTTTGTAGTTATGATTTCAAGAGGTAGTGAAATGTTTCCAATCCCCTTGACATTGTATGATGATTCATCACCTAATGACACATAGTTCTTGTTAGGTGAGTCACGTAGTGTGTAGAAACAATCCTTACGTCGAGTCATGTGTCAAGTTGCACTTGAGTCAACATACCAGATATCTCGTGTGGAATTGTTTTCTTCATCAAATTGAGCAGAATACATGTGGTGTCCTTCATCTAAATCATCCTCATGTTCGGTAATGTACCCTTGTTGTTTGGGTTTTCTTTGCCAATTACCATTTTTCTGCCCTTGATTGTTGTTGTTGTTGGACTTCCCTTGATTTGAATTGTTGTTACCCTGTTGGTTATTGGGTTTTGAATTGCTTGATGAACCCTTTTTGTAGGAATTATACCAACAATATTTGATGTCATGTCCCCCTCTATTGTAAATGGGACACTTCTTGGTGTTGTCTCGTTGACTTTGGTCCCTTTGTTGATTTTGATTTTGTTGGGACTTCTTGTGATTGGACTGAAATTTCCCCTTTCCTTTATGATTGGAAGATAGTGCTTGCTCATCTTCATGATCTTTGTTGTTCATTTCCTCTTCTTGTTGGATTAGAATTGACCATCTTCTCAAAGGTGATTTGTGTGTTCACTTATATTGATAGTTGTCACAAAGATTCTGTAGGAAGGAGGAAGTGCTCACAACACAATTGGTACGAGGTCTTCATCACTTACCTCTTTTTCCAATGCCAATAGAGATGCCCTCAAAGTAGCAACTCATCTCAAAAAAACTTCAACCTTCTCATTGTGCTTGAACTTGAGAGTATGCAGTTGTGATAGTAGGTTGAGGATGGCATTCTTGTTATTTGCCTCATAGACTGTGCTCAACTTATCCCATGCATCCTTAGCCGATGTGGCATCTCTAATGTGGGGTTGCACATCATCCGTTACGCCAAATAAGATGATCAACTTGGCCTTTTGATTGGCCCTGTCAAATTGAACTTGTTGTCTTCCATCATCAAGTGATCTTGTTGTTGTTCCATCTATAACCGTCCATAGGTCTTCAAACTCAAGTAACATCTTGATCTTCGATTTCCATGCAACATAGTTGTCTCCTCTAAGCAGTTGTGAATCTGGCAATAAGAACTTTGGTGCTTGTGCACCCATTTCTGTAATCTAAATTTCTGAAACTCGAATTTTTGACAAAGGGTAAGGCTCTTATCACTCCAGGTTTATGGTCTCCCTCTCAATATACCGTCAGTGATATACTAAACTTTTCTATATATGCTCACTTACAATATACCCATCGGTACATGGAAGAAGATCACCCTTTCAATATACCCATCAGTACGGAAAGAGGTGTTAATGCACGTGAAAGAATTTAGTACGTGGTACGTAGACAGTATGGAGAGGGGTTTGTGCAAGCACAAATAGATGGGAGGGCTCAAATGTGTGTGTATTGTGTCCTTATTACTCCTCGTCAATTTTATAGGGTCGATGCCCAAATGACATTTAGGCAGATGTGTTAGGTGTTAAGTGCATTAATAGTCACGATTGTATCACCCGTAAGTGCTTCCCAGAGGCACCGTATATACCGAACGTTGCTATGAGATCAAAGATCTCGTGTGATAGAACCAAACATAAAATAAAAAATTTATATATATTTTTCACTTTATGCACCAAGATTAGTACAAAATTCTCCAAAAGTATATCAAAATGAAGTTTTTTTGTTCCCCCTCTTTAGAAAAAGGGGTCTAGAATCACAAAATACACAATTTAGGCCAAAAATATTTTTACACCTAATAGGTGTTTTTCCGCTAAATTTAGCAGTGGCTCTAAATGTGTTTAGTGAGTTTCTAAATTTAGAAATCTCCTAAAATTTAGTAATTTCTCCAAATTTTCCAAAAAAATAATTTAATAAAAATATGGAGAGAGTGGGAATTGAACCGCTGACTTGTTTGTTCCCAAGATCCAAACAAACAATCTGAATATTGTTTTCACCTTTTCTCACAAACCGTGATCTGGGTTTTTCTAAAATTTTGACAGCAGCATCATACAATATTTTTATTGAAACCCACAAAATTTCAGAAGAATCAAAATCTTGGTTTTTGAAATCTTACCAATTTACCGGCTAGATCTAATTTTTTTCCAGAAAAAATGATCCAACTTGTAAAGACTTTTCGTCACATGTAGAAGCCGAATGTGAAGATCATGTAAACTGAAAAGTTGTGCACCTCCTTATTATATTTCAAAAAAAAAACAACACATCAATCCAACATTGTATGAAAAATTTACGTCTTTTTTCTAAGAGCTATCTGCTGGAATTTTGTTGACGGGACTGCTTCAACCTTTGCTCCCGAATTCTTCACACCTCCACTTTCAGATCTGATTTTTTTTTCACTCTTTTTTTAGATCTGCAATTTTTTCAAGATCTTTCTCCTTTTTTAAGATCTTTTTTCTCAGATCTTTTTTTTTTTCAAGATTTTTTTAAAGATCTCCAAATCTGAAATATTCCGCCAATATGTTGGATCAATTGGCTATGCCAATGACTAATCAAATTTTTTTTTACCTTCCAAATAAGTGGATAGGTCAAATTTTAGTTGAGGGATGCTTGGAAGGAATGGAGGCTATGGGATGCTTCAATGGCTCTCCTTTGATGCAGATCTTCTTCTCCAATGGATCCTCTCCAATAGTGCTCCTCTTCAACCTTGCTTGGATAGAACCGCTCTGATACCAAATGATAACAATGGTATAACTTTGATACCAAATGATAGAATAGAATTAGATTGCAATGACCAAAGAGGGACGGAAGCCTCACAAATATTATTGATCATGAAATCAGATTACATAACAATGCAAGAAGCGTAATATTTATAGATATTAGACAACCTCGAGATGGATAGACATGACATCCTATCGACACCAACTACGAGATGATAAGACCTATCTTACATGCACATGTAATTACTACTAATACCAATATTGAATGTTATCCAACATAACAATATCGAATGCATGTCACTAGACTGGAGTGCACATGTTGCACATTATTAAATAAAAGACAATGCAATAAAATGTAATAAATATGCCTATGCTAAATTATGCTAACAGTGTTTTCTTGAGTAACTCTATCAAAATATTTTCACTTTTAGCCACTTCAGCCCTAATTATCTTATGACATTATGATCAATGTGCCATGTTTGAAACCCACTTTTCACGGTCTACTTTGTCTACACTATTGCTTGTTTACACTATCTTCTATAACATGATTGTCTCTTTTTCTACTAGCACATATTTGCAGCCACTTTGTTTGCATGTGCCTTGGTTTCTACCATGCACATCCCCCTGTAGGGCATCAGATTTAGATCAATATCCGGTCCTCTCCTTTGGGCTGCATCCTCCTAGTGACGTTGCATGCACCCCAAATGAGGGGGAATACATTACATTTATCATTCACCCCATATAGTAGCTTAGAGATTCAATACATGACTACACAATACATGAACAAAACAAAGTTACGGTCATAGAATGGTCTATATTCTGATTTGGGTCCTTAGTTTAACATAGACAATAGATCCCAAATATAGATATAAGCGCTTGGGTGCTCTTGACCTTTCCTGGGAGCCTATGACTAGGAGGTTACTGATAGTTACTTTCTCAGATTGACACAATTTTTAGTAGTCCACAACATTTTTCATAGTACAAGAAAAGTCCTCTAACAATCAAATGCATTCTATCTCCTTTTTTATATTTCCTTGGATCAAACTGGAACAAACATATAACAAAGTGAGATCACAACATCTACAATGAAGCATAAATTCAGGATGCGGTCATGAAAGGAGAATGACACTAGACCTTTCTCCCCAACACTCTTCTATCATGGCATGGAAAATATGCATTTGATTAGGTGGATGTGGCATTAAAGGTGGGTTTATGTTTTTACCCACATAAAAGGTTTTATAATATTTTTATAAAAAAGAGAGAAGAAAAGTCCACGTGAAAACAAATTATGGTGGATAAAGCCTATTAAAAAGGCTTGCATATAATGTGGGATTTTTCCCCACATAAATCTGCTCCATCCACGTGAAGAGTGGATATTATTATGGGGTTGATTTTTGTAAAAATATGGCTTAAGCTTATTTAAAAGCTTAAAAAAGGGAATTAATCCCTATTAATCTACTCAAAGCCTATTAAGGCTATGATATTATTTGAAGCGGATTAAATATTTGGTGGCTAAATTATTATTATGCCATGGAGAATTTTTGCTAAGTCCAATCCGTAGAGGATTATTATAGGCTCTTTAAAAATAAGCCATGAATATTATCAAATATCCTTATATTTTGGGCTCTAATCAATATAAATAGGGACCCGGGTACATTGTAAAACACACAAGCCTTAAGCTTATTAAGCTTTGTAAAGGCATTCGAGGTGTTATTAAATATAGATTCTAAGCTATATTAAAGGCCTTAATTATTTTTATTGGCCTATTATTTATTAGGCAATATTTGAAGATGAAGCTCTGAGTTCTCTACAAGAAGTAGTGATCCATGCTCGAGCCATGTCAAACAACCTGGTGAAGTTCGAAGATGATCATGGTGATGTAATGGAGACATTACAGAGAGATATAAATGCTTATATCTTATTAGTATAAGCATGATGACCTATATTATTTGTTATAGGCAATATGAAAAATGAAGAAGTCCTATATTATTCATTATATGCACATGATAGAAGTTCGATATTATTGTTATTGGCATGTTGATAAAGTAAGACCTATTTATTTTACAAGCATATTGAGGACCGATATTATTTTTATTGGCAAAACCTATTATTAAAAAGTCACATTATGGTTTGGGAGTTATTACTTTTTTAACTCACCGATAAAGAGAATTCTCAAGTTGGAGCCTAGAGATGTCATGGAGCCGAGGGATGTGACAGAGCATTAGAGAAGCAAGTAGAGCTCAGAGCCTTAGTACATTGGATGTATAGTTAGATCATTAGATTTAGAGGAGGTTCATTATTCAATATGAGCTCGTTGGTGAAAATTGATGTCTGCGACATATGAAGACTTAGCACCGCACAATAGAAGTGTGGAGGTTTCTGGAAGAATACTTAGCACTGTACAATAAAGGCGTAGAGGTATTCATGGATAGAATACTAGATCAAATCTACTAGGGTAGCCACTTGGTGTTCAGGTTCTTGTTCCATTTTTATTCAGTATTATCATGATTAGATTGTATTATTTGTTACAGTCATGGAAGTGGATAATATATCTGTTCTATTATGAACTCGGAGACATAGGCTTTCTGTCAAACTCGTTATCAATCTTTGTGCAATGTGTTTTTAATTATTGCATTGTTTAAGGTTGATTCTAATGGGGTAAGTTCAGAAAAGAAATTAAATCCTATAGGGGTCTGTGGTCGAGTAAAAAAATTGGTCAATTTTTAGATCAAGTTGGTATTAGAGTTGGTTGTTCTTGTCGGAAAACCTGCTATTCTCCAAGCGATGAATGCAGTGAGTTGACACTGATGGCATCATCTTATACTTGTGGAGTCCAAATTGGTGGGATAGACTGAGGGACAAGTTTATCATCCTTTTTCTTGCATTTATATTTGGATTATTCCATTATATCTCATATGCAGATGAGAGATCGTTCGATGATCTAAAGGGTACCTATTGAGGTAGCCTAGTGACACTTGAGGATTCTATAACTGGTAATAAATCTAAGGTGTAATAAAAGTTTTTGTATTTTTTTAACTATTGTATAAGGCTTTTAAGCATTATTTATTGATCTTATTACGTTGAAGGTGTTACCCTTATGGGAAAGGGATTTGCAGACATTCATATGACCGTGTCAAATTTGATGGTTTTGCTATTTTTAACAATTTTGCTTTTGCTATTTTTAACAATTTTACTTTTTGCTTATTAAAGTTGTTTTTAGCTATTTTGATCGGCAGTTGTATGTTTTGGGCTTTTGGTATTTAGGGTTTTTGGTATTTTTTCAATTTATAGGGCTGCGGGAATGGGCATCGAGGTGAGGAGAATTTTTGATGGAAACGATGATAGGTAGATCATCGTCACGAAGCTTTGGCAGGCTCTAGAGAAGCTCGACCTTCCGATCTGCGCCCCGAGTTTAAGCACATGCACGACCAATGATGCCCTCGAATTTGATGGCTTTTCGATGCTGCAAAGATCTCTGGTTGATAATTTGTTTAGATTTTGACGGTGTGGGAGGAGGATTTAATGGATGCAAGTAGGATTTGTGATGGTGGATGCATAAATATATCATTTTTTTATATGCGGAGGTGAATATCCACCGACCGAAACCCAGGAGATTCTTTTATTTTTGCCTTTGCTTTGTAGCCAGATACTATGTGGTGATGCGAGCACAAGAATCCAGAAGCCTCCGTATATAGCCAAGGTGGAGAAGATTAAGTTCGACAATCGCAACCAGGTCCCCTCCTTTTTCATTTGAAGCTATACTTATATTGGTGTGTATTGAATTTAGGGTTTTGGAAATAAGTTTCTCTGTTGCAATTTTCTAAATATAATTTGTTTGTTGAGAATGGGTGGCGATGATAAAAATGCATTTCTAACACCTCTTGTAGGAGGGAAGCTCTGGTTTCCCGTTGAACACATGCAAAATTTCTGAGCCTATTTTCTTCATTCATTTATATGTGATTCTTTTACCCTTTGAAGAGGTATGAAACTTTGTGTTTGCACATTGAATGAACTGTTCAAAAAATGCCTAAAATTAACGGGGTTATTTGTGTTTTTTAAAAGCTATTTATTTGGAAATATTTAAGTTGTTACCTTATGTGCAAAAGCCATGCCTTTTAGATATTTCCAGATCTATTAATCAGATATGTATGCAAAATTTAGAGATTGTTCTAGATCAGACAAAAACTGTGCCTTTTAGAGATAATTCTAGTAATCGATATGTATGCAAAATGTGGATGGATGTGAACTGTTTGACAAAATGCCTAAAATTAACGGGGTCTATTGGATTGTAATGATTGCAGAAATGTAAAAATGGGTTTGTTGAAAAATCCTTGAAAATTTCAGGAAAATACAATTGGTAGGTTTAAAGTCAGGCTCTACAACCTTTGCCGCCATCTTTCCAGCCTCTTTCAAAATGGGAGCTTTAGAGCAGGGTATGGACAACCATCAAAACATAATGGATTGTGCGAATGGTGGTACTGTGCATGACTATTCTGATTTAATATCACCCTAGGTCAAGGAGATTGCCAGAAAGGATGTTTGAGCAAAATGATAGGTGGGCGGAGGAAGATGTGCTTGTAATCTTTATTTGGAAAAGTCTTCTTGCCATTGTAAGGAATTGCCTTGAAATTGGCACTACAAGGAATTGAATTCAAATCACTGCAATGGCTGCATGTGGATCCTATGCTGTCAAAAATATTTAAAAAAATATGTATGATATTATTCTTTTTCCATCTTATCATGCCACTATACCCCTATCTGTATCCGTATCTCTATCTCCATCCAGCTCAAAAGGGGAGGATGTTACATGGGAGATTCTCCATGTTTTGTATGTTTGTAAAGATTTAACAAATATTTGTAACTCATGTATATTATTAATAATAATAGAAATTCAGCATGTGGAATTAAATGCCAAATGTGAGAAGTGTGTAGTGTGGTTAAATAATATGCTTGGGAGGAAACCAAACTTACACGAGACTTTATGAATGTGTTTTTCCTTCTAACTTACATGAGAGGCAACCAAACATTTTATCACTTCTTAAAATTAAATTTTCTAGAGGCTATCATTTTCATCAAAACTTAATTTTCCAAAGTATCGCAATTCTCATTTTCATCAATTGCTTCTCCTTTTTACTTTAACAAATTTAGTGTGCACTAATCTACCAAACATGTCTATCGAGTAATTTAACAAATTATTTAACGAAATATTTACCATTGCATGATTTGAATATGCAATTGTTAATGGGATAAATCAAGTACTATGTTATAATATGCTTGGGAGGAAACCAAACTTACACGAGACTTTATGAATGTGTTTTTCCTTCTAACTTACACGAGAGAGGCAACCAAATTTTTATCACTTCTTAAAATTAAATTTTCTAGAGGCTATCATTTTCATCAAAACTTAATTTCCAAAGTATCACAATTCTCATTTTCATCACTTGCTTCTCCTTTTACTTTAACAAATTTAGTGTGCACTAAGCCAAACATGCCTATCGAGTAATTGTTGTATATATCTCCCTCCTCGGGTAAATATAGACAAACAGAAGAATATGGAAATCAAAGAAACTCAAAACCTGACATTTATTTATCTTTCCAATGCATTCGCATCGGCGCAGTAAGAAAATGTTGACATGAAAATGGATGCATGGTGTAGGTAAGAAAATTTCGACATGAAAATGGATGCGCCCTGGCGCAGGTAAGAAAATGTCAACATGAAAATGGATGCACCCTAGCGCAGGTAAGAAAATGTTGACATGAAAATGGGCGCAGTAAGAAAAGTTTGACATGAAAATGGATGCACCCTAGCGCGAGGTAAGAGTATGTTGACATGAGGATGGATGCTGAGGTGTACCTTCGAGAGGTGCAAAATTATGAGTGTTGACACCTGAACTTGACAGAAAGCAAACCCTGACGAGATATTCAAATGGCCATAACTTTTCACAGGGAGCTCGGATTCATGCAAGGTTGGAATTTTCGGAAAGCTTACAAGGTCCTCTATCCAACTATGACTGGATATATTTAATTGGGTGAGAAAAATTTCTTCAAAAATGCAAAATACAGTTCACCATTTTTTGGGTTTGCTAAGGTTCTCACCTACCGCCATAATGAGATGAATTAAATACACTTGGAGGTAGTTGGGGTAGATTTGGAATTCCTCTCTCTTCCCTCTCTCATTCTTCCTATAAATTGTAAGGAGGGGATTCTTTCTAAAGGTTGGACATTCTTGTTTTGCCCCTCCCTTCTTCTCTTTGGTAGGTGAATTTGTGGAGTTCAAACCTCCCATCTAAAACTGTAATGCAACTTTGCCTCTTGGAATTTTGTAGTGTATTGTATCAATATTTGGAGAAAATAATGCATGTTTGTGGATGATTCTCAACCCTCTCTGTGTTCATTTGCATCCTCTTGATATTTCACTGCAAATTTTTATCTGTGTATGATCTTGCATTACATTTTAATGGTTTGTGTTTATTGGCAAGACAGATGTTTCTTCATTCCTCGGTGCATCACCTTTGTTAGTTTAGGTTTATTTTTATGCATCTTCTTACCCTGTCTCCTTGGCAAGTTAGATTAGGTTTTTGAGTAAACCCTCTGCATTTTTATGTGTGCATCTGAACAGAGGAATAGGAACCGGCCTTCATCCGGAGAGCTTTCCCGATTCACAAGGTCCCACACTTGGGAAAAGCTCCATGTTATGCAATCACACTGAGAGTCTCAACCCATTGAGTTGCAGACATTGTGAGTGTCTTTGTGATTCACCATCAACAGTAATTTAAAAATTATTTAAAAAATATTTACCATTGCATGATTTGAATATACAGTTGTTAATGGGATAAATAAAGTACTATGTTATAATATGCTTGGGAGGCAACCAAACTTACACGAGACTTTATGAATGTGTTTTTCCTTCTAACTTACATAAGAGGCAACCAAACATTTTATCACTTCTTAAAATTAATTTTTCTAGAGGCTATCATTTTCATCAAAAATTAATTTTTCAAAGTATTGCAATTCTCATTTTCATCACTTGCTTCTCCTTTTACTTTAACAAATTTAGTGTGCACTAATCTGCCAAACATGCCTGTCGAGTAATTTAACAAATTATTTAACAGAAATATTTACCATTGCATGATTTGAATATGCAATTGTTAATGGGATAAATCAAGTACTATGTTACTCCCGGTAGGTGTAATAAAGTGAGAAGACTTTTATGTTATTGGTAATGAATATAATGCTTCTGAGTTGCTTTAGTATGAGAGAACTAGATTAGTTATCATAGTTAATGACTGTCAAGATGACTTCTCTGAGTAGAGTTCTTTTGATGCGGGATTGCATTAAAAAATAAGTTGATCTTGGAAACAGTGGTAACATTTAAGTACCTAAAGAGATATCACATAATGGCAGAGAAGATCCTCTGCATTTATTAGCAATTTTCATGGTTTTATAAGTTTGACCTCATATTTTCATGTTTGCAGTAAGCCAACAAACGACCTAAACTGTTAATGCTCTAATCTTGTTTTAAGGCCTCAAGATATAGGCAACTATACAAGTTTCAAGATATTGTAAGCATTTTTTAGCACCACAGGATATGGAAAGCACAAATAGTGTGGCATGTGTATTTTAAAACAAACACAAGTGGTGAATTCTAAAACATTCATTGTTGGCATGTGTATGTGTCTTCCCTTGGGATTTATCTTATAATAAACTTACATGCAAGATTCCTTTCAACATTGGATTTCTGCAAGTGGCTACCCTATACATATAAGGGCTTCCTACAATAGATATGCATTTGCAAGTCAATACTAGTAGATGTTGTGTATTCTTTTAATAGCCAAAGCTAGTAGAAACTATATTTTAAAGATCCAATAAGAACATGTGGTTTCGCAAGTGTTGTGTGCAACCGGAAAGCAAACAACAACACAGTCATGGAAACAGTTGATACAGAAGTTGCAACAACCTGTAGGGATCTTGGGATTGTATTAATTTTGTGAAGTCAAGAATGACAGTGGTTGGGGATTTAACTAAAATTTGGAACCAGTTTTTAAATGCAACATGTCATGCTCAGGAGCCTTCAGTTATCTCTCAAGTATCAATATCATCCATATTCTGCTATTGCATTTTTGGGAACATGTTTTCCCAATATCTATGTCATTTCTATTAAACAAATAACATGTCAGTAGCCTTAGGAATTGTTTTGGGAGTAAGTGGAATTGTATAGACATGACATGGTTACTTCTAAATCTTTCTGAATTTATTTTCTGACAAGATGGGTACCAGTCATGGCATATCTTATTTGTCAACTCATTTTTATGTTAATTGTATGACATTGATTTTGGAGAAAACAATGTGGTTCACTGGGGCTATGAATGTATATCATGAGACAAAGTTCTCCATAATAATACTATATTTTCAAAGTTTTTGTTTCCTTAGAAGAAAAGTTTGATATGCAAAGCTCTTTGTGCCCAAAGAAGATGTTTCTAATGGAAGGTGGGCACTTATTCAAAACTTACTTTCAGATCATTGTCAGTTTATGCTCATACCCTTGTATTTATAGAGATATTCTAAAATATGGTACTATTTTGTTATGGAAGATACAATGTTACATTTGGCACATTGTAGAAGTGGATTTTCTAAATATATATTTTTGGTTCATTATTTGTAACCCCTTCTCATGGAGTATTATAATTACAGACTTACAGAAGACATGAACATCCTCATGAAGCATTGAATCTGTTTCACCAAATGCAACTAGCAGGTAGCCAACTTGAATATCAATTCCCCTTTGCGAGCATATTGCCAACCTATGTCAAAATAGGGGATGGACATTCACCAAAGAATAATAGATATGAGACTTTTTCCAGACTCCACAACCTTTTCCATCATCATCCCAACCTATGCTAAAATGGGAGCTTTAAAGGGACAGGGACATCCATCAAAGTATAATGGAAATCTAATTTTTGTTAGATGTAGTTGCAAGTGTTGTGGTAAACATGCATGCAAAATGTGGAAGCATACAAAATGCATGTGAACTACATGATAAAATGCCTCAATGAGATGTGATCTCATGGACTTAAATGATTGCAGGATATGCATAAAATGGGTTTGTTGAAAATTCCTTCAAAACTTTTAGGTGAATGCATTTGGCAAGTGCAAACCCAACCTCCACAAACTTTGTCAGCATACTCCCTTTCTATACCAATATGGGAGCCTTAGCACAAGGTATGACCATCCATCAAAGTATAATGTAAAGTGTATTTTTGTGTGCAAAATTACTTAAAGAGATGTGGTATCATGGAATGCCATGATTGTACGATATGCACAAAACATCTCTGACAATGATGCTCTCACTTTATTTGAGGAATAAAGCACTTTGGAATGTACCCTAAACATTTAAGCTTCATTTATATATGCTTGCATATTTTGTCTTATTTATGTTTCTTGGAGAGATAATATGTTAAATCACTTAGTCATTCTTTCAATCTACTTTGACATCAACACTTCACATTCACTACATTCTCGAGAGTGAGTGTTAGCAAACTTACATGTCTCACTTGCATTTGTATTCAATTATTACACAACTAACTATTATTTAACATCCCTTCTGATGTACTTTGCAACATTTGATTTGGCTTTAATAGAAAATCAGAATTGTCAATCACACCCCTTATCAACATCAACAACAAAAGTAATAACTATCCCTCTAAATTAAATAACATATACCGTTCGGCATTCACATTGCATTGTACACATGTGATTACTAGTTATAAAACCAACAAACTATTATGCTAGGTAGAATGTATTAATAAGACCCCTTGTGGGAAATGTTTGTATACATCTAACCAATCAGGGCACATTAGTAAAGACCCAATTTTGGGCAATGTTTGTACTCTTTTATACTTGCATTAGTAAGACCCCTTAGAGGGAAATTATTTTGGTGATTTTTCTAACACCATGATATGCAATATATTTTGTCCTTGTTGAGTTATTTTTCTAGCAGGAGGAGACAAATGAAGTCAATCCACGTTGTGATGTAGTGGAAAATAAAAAGTACATAAGCCATTAAATAAGAGAAATATTTGTAATAGAAAATTGAGCTCATTAGTGTCATCTCGATTATCATTTGGTGTCAAGGCATTGTGACCATACATCCGAATGGTAGTTGATCATCATAGACGTGGTAGTACAAGCATCGGGATTGTCAAGGTGTAAAACCCTAGAGGGTAGATGTGGTAACCAAGAATAGAAAGAGACTTAACACCATAAAGCGGGAGCGTTGAGGTTTGGAAAGAGACTTAACACCGTAAAGTAGGAGCGTTGAGGTCTAGAAAGAGATTTAGCATCGTAAAGTGGAAGCTTTAAAGTCTGGAAAGGAGACTTAGCACCATATAGTTGAGGTGTGGAGATATTCCAAAGATTATTAGAGTGGTGTAGTAGGAGGCAACAAACCCAATTACCACAGTCCTAGAGATTGAGCCATTAGTTGTTTGATTGTGGATTTGGTAGTATACTACGTATATCTCTTCTCAACAACGTGATTTTGGATTCACAAGATTTTTGGGACAAAAATTCTTTCCCATTGGGGAGGTGTGATCCGTAGAAAAATAGAGAGGAAATTTTTTCCCTAAATCTCCTAGGATCACTATAGTATGGAAGATCACTTGAGTGATTTTTGGTGACTATTTGAACGCTGTAAATGAAGTCCATACGCACATCTGGTGGCTAGTCAAAGTTTGAGAAACAAATGGTAAACATTTATCAATGAAAAATGAATGATTTTTAATCATAAAATGTCAACACCAATTCATAGAGATCACCAAGACCTTTCTGACACATTTTGAATAGACCAAATTTGAGTCCGTATGTGAAAGTTATGACCGGTCAAAGTTTGGTTAATTGGTGGTCAACAACCGAAGGATGTGCTAAATGGACAAATGACATGGTGACACATGGAAAAGCTTCATTTGATCGGGTGAATGTGTCATTATAGGTGGGTTTATGGTTTTTACCCACATAAAAGGTTTTATAATCTTTTTATATAAAAAATTAAGAAAAGTCCACATGAAAACAAATTATGGTGGATAAAGCCTATTAAAAAGGCTTGCATATAATGTGGGATTTTGCCCCACATAAAGCTAATCCATACATGTGAAGAGTGGATATTATTATGGGGTTGATTTTTGTAAAAATATATCTTAATCTTATTTAAAATCTTTAAAAGGAATTAATCTCTATTAATCCGCTCAAATCCTATTAAGGTTATGATATTATTTGAAGCAGATTAAATATTTGGTGGCTAAATTATTATTATGCCACGGGAATTTTGGCGAGTCCAATCGTTAAGGATTATTATAGGTTCTTTAAAAATAAGCCATGGATATTATCAAATATTTTAATATTTCGGCTCCTAATCAATATAAATAGGGGACTCGGGTACATTGTAAAACACACAAGCCTTAAGCTTATTAAGCTTTGTAAAGGCATTTGAGGTGTTATTAAATATAGATTCTAAGCTATATTAAAGACCTTAATTAAATTTTTAAGGAATTATTTTTATTTTACCCGATTATTTATTAGGCAATATTTGAATATGAAGCTCTAAGTTCTCTCCAAGAAGAAGTGATCCATGCTCGAGCCATGGCGAACAACTAGTGAAGTTAAGATGATCATGCTGATGTAACATAGACATTATGGAGAGATATAAATGCTTATATCTTATTAGTATAAGCATGATTTTTATATTATTTGTTATAGGAAATATGAAAAATGAAGAATTCCTATATTATTCATTATAGGCACATGATAGAAGTCTGATATTATTGTTATCGGCATGTTGATAAAGTAAGACCTATTTATTTTATAGGCATATTGAGGACTGATATTATTTGTTATCGGAAAGACCTATTATTAAATAGGCACATTATGGTTTGGGAGTTATTATTTTTTAACTCACCAATAAAGAGACTTCTCAAGCTGGATCCCGGAGATGTCATGGAGCCGAGGGACGTGATAGAGCATCAGAGAAGCAATAGAGCTCAGAGCCTTAATACGTTGGACGTATCATCATATCATTAGCTTTAGAGGAGGGTCATTATTTAGTATGAGCTTGTTGGCAAAAATTGATATCTACTGACATTTGGAGACTTAACACCACACATCGGAAGCGTGGAGGTTTCTGGAAGAATACTTAGCATCGTACAACAGAGGCATAGAGGTATTCATGGATATAATACTGGATCAAATCTACTAGGGTAGCCACTTGGTGTTTAAGTTCTTGTTCCATTTGTATTCAATATTATCATGCTTAGATTGTATTATTTGTTACTGATCATGGAAGTGGATAATATATCGGTTCTATTGATGAACCCGAGACGTAGGCTTTCTGTTGAACTCCGTTATCAATCTTTGTGTAGTGTGTTTTTAATTCTTGCATTGTTTAAGGTTTATTCTAAAGGGGTAAATTTGGAAAAGAAATTAAAGCCTATAGGGGTCCATGGTTGAGAAAAAAAAATTGGTCAATTTTCGGATCAAACACGACATAACACATATGCTTTACCCCTAGGTCACTTCTCTTCCTTAGCTTCCACACTTCATTTTATCACTTCACACTTTTTCTTGTCTCTTCGAATGCTTTCATCCTCAATCTACATGGTTATCAGTATGCATATCTTATCTACTTGATGTTATCAAGTATTCACTCTAAAAAATAAAGTGGAGGAAAATGTAGATGTAAAATCACACACGTGGGTACACTTGTAGGTCCTAATCACATACTACTATTCATATGATTCCTAAGAAAGAAAAATAGTAATTGACTATTGTCTTTGGTATCTTTCTTGTATATTATTACTTTCACTCGGTCTTTCACACCCCACATCCCAATCTAATCTTCATTTCTTTATCATTTTTATTCTGAAAACCAACACCTGTAGGACGCTAGCGCCCAAATGCCCCGATCCCCTCTAGGCATCCCCGAACTCTTTATATCTTACTTGTATCTTTGGGCCTCTTATATTTTAGGCATCTTATTTTCTCATGGATTAGTCAATCATAAAGTTCAAACAATGGAATCATATAAATACAAAGATATGTGACCATAATAAAGGACCAAACACTAAGCTTATATTATCATCACCTACGGTTACATCCAAAGGCATTCTAAGAGCATCAAAGGCATCCATATAACACTCACTTAAGGGACAAGGGACTGAATTTTCTAAATACATGCATATGAGGGAAGTTCATTTTTCCATCCACACATCTATTTACATTCTACATCTAGATATCACTAACAAGTGCATATTACACAAGAGCTTCCTAGGGCACGATTCTATCACACACACACAAGAACTACATGGAGTCTAAAATGTAGTGCAACACTCGGTTGTAAGTTCATTTGTAGGTGATCTCCGAGGTCGGTTTGATTCCCCATTTGAATATTTTTTTAGGATTTGGTGTCGCTTGGGGTTTTGTAGGATATCATTTGTTTGGCAGTTACCAATCAATTTGGCGATCATCCAAAGACACATAGATGACCAAAAATGAAGGTTAGAGACACTTATATGACAAAAAAACCAATTTCGAGATCTTGCATGGTCACAAGCACCTAACATGAGGTCTCTAAAACTTAGGCTCCTTAGTCCTATTCCAGGCGCCCTATTTGAGCTCATTCGGTGATTCGAGGATTTTTTGTGTGTGTGATTGTGACAGTCTACTCCTCATGTTCATCAATTTCTAGTCCAAAATACTTCAGGATCAAGTGCGAATTAACTAAGTCTTTATTTCCCTCTTTTACACTTAGGGTTTCATATTTGTTTGGCTTATTTTTATGTGTTGTTATATTCCAACAATTGTTTATTATTTATTTATCATACATGAATTTGTAACTAGGGTTTTATAAATTCAATATTTGTTAAATCATCAACAAACACAAGTACAAAAACATGTAAAAGTCACATATGCTTAACTCCTAGGGTCCACTTCCCTTTTCCTAGTCTCCATGCTTCACTTTTCCACTCGGCATGCTATTCGCCACTCTTCTCTACATGATCATAAGGTATGTCTCTTCTATCTAATTCATGCTATTGAGTCTTCACTCAACAACATAAATTGGGAGTAAAATGTAGATATAAAATCTATACACTTGGGTATATTTCTAGGTCCTAAAATGATGCTAGCATTTACTTGATTCCTAAGCGAGAAAGCTAGTAATTGACAACTCCCTTTAGCCTTTTCCTTTGTCTTATGCACTTTTAATGGCTTTATACATCTTGCACTCTTATTGACATTTGATTATTTTATTTTTTATGGCCTTGGATACTAACACCCTGATTGGGAGAATAGCACTAGTCACTCTTGTCCTCCTGGGCACTCCTGTCCTTATTTACATTTTTCTTATCCTTTTGGACCCCTTTTGATTCTTAATTAATTTTTACTACTTTGGGTCAACCTCTTAGTTGTCAATTACAAAATTTGAATAAGGGAATCATATAAATACATAGTTATATTTTCAAAATAAGGGACCAAATACTAAGCATTAAAAACTATCACCTAAGATTACATCTAAAGGCACAAAGAGTATTAAAGGCATCCATCTAGCACACTCACTTAAGGGACAAGGGTTGCATCACTTCTACATACAAAACATAAGAGGGGAAGTTTATTCTATTCCATCCCACACATTCTATAAATCTTCTACAGTCTAGATCTAGCCTACTATCATTGTATAACTTGTATAAGGGACTCCTAAGGCACCATTTCCACACACACACACACACACACACAAAATACATGAACACACACACACACCCCAAAACTACATGAACTAGGATGTAGTGCAACACTTGTAAGATCACTCTTTGGGTGATCATCGGGGTTATTTTGACTCCCATTCGCATATTTCTTTTTAGGTTTGATGTGGTTTGTGGGTATGTGCAGGTAGCCATCTGTTTATAGGTTATAGGTAAAAACAAAGATGTTGGAGCAAAAATAGAGTGACAAATAGAGATCAACATCAAAGCTCCTCTTGTACAAGAAATATCATATCTAAAACATTTACACGTACACTAGCGCCTAGAACAAACACTAGACTTGGGAGTTCATGTCCTCTAGTGGATGCTCCTATCTCGACACATTTCCAGATTTCAAAACTTCCATTCATCCCTATCGACACTATTATCACTCTGCTCTAGTAGTTTTCCAGCCCATACAACTTCTAGATCACTTGTAAATAAACTAAGTTCCTATATCTCTCCTTCTTACTTAGGGTTTCATATTACACATGCTTTTTTGTTTGTGTCTTACTGTATATTAGCATTTTTACATCATTAATTACAATAGTTATTATGTAATTAAGATTTAATACAATTTATATTAAATCGATGACACAAAACAACTTATAGTGACTAGACAAATGAAAAGTAATTAAAAATTAGTTTTCACATTTTTAACAAAGACACACACATGAATTTGTTTTAAAAAGGAATATGCTCCATCAAATATAATACTTTACCCTTTTACAAATGACCACTTCTATTAATATTTTAAAAAGAATTTTACTTTGGAAAATGGGCTCCACTTATAAGTGAGATCCCACTACTTCAAAAGTTATTGTTGGATTGGGAAAAATGGCTAAGTATGAGCCACACGTGAAGGTACGTGTGACAACATGGAAGAAAAATATACACAAGTGTCGGAAGAACACGAAGGTGTATGCGGGTGTATGAGAAGAGGTTGCACAAAAGCAGAAAGATAGGGGATAACTAAAATTATAGAGATCAACTAAAAATAGGAAAAGCACAAGTTGGTGTGATGAGCAAGACAAAGCTATAATTGGATAAAAACATGGATAAAGAAGCACTAGAGAAGGATAAAGCACATGCAAAACATTGGATAAAGATAAAATACACATGGAAAAGATAACTATATATAACATGTCGTAATGATTAAGAAAGTTATTAATAACATGGAAATATGACATCAATTTGACTACAAGGCGTAGACTAAAGATACATATAAACTAAGCATAGGGTAGTCTATTAGTATATTAAAGCATTGTATAGTGGTGAAGTACAAGTTCCCAAAAGCTATATATATATTTTTCATGTCGTGTAATGAGTAGTGTGATATGAGAGAGCTGCAAATAGAATAGATAAGTATGTAAGAACTTGTTGTATAAGTGTTATGTTAAATTTTTAATGTTTTGTGAGATCTTGTTATGTTTCGTAATGGAAATTTTTTATGGATTGCTAAGATTAAGAGATATGAATGTGGTATTATTATCATTCATATCTTGTTGTTGATTTTATATTTCAGATTTTATCCACACAAGTGGGTAGAAGATAATCCGTATGATGAACTATACGAGACATTCTTCAATTTTGTTCTAGGAAAATTGATGCATGGTTAATAGTATACTTTCATGATAAAGTGATTAGATTAGGATGGAGGTACATGTGGAGCCAACATAAGTACCA
Source organism: Taxus wallichiana var. yunnanensis (assembly GCA_018340775.1). Lineage (NCBI taxonomy): Eukaryota > Viridiplantae > Streptophyta > Pinopsida > Cupressales > Taxaceae > Taxus > Taxus wallichiana. Next base: position 345,330,519 of record CM031241.1, on the reverse strand, counting down.
AACACTTGTTGATCTGGATGAACCATGGACGTGCACTATGGATCTTTGGTGGGAAAGAATTTTGAGGAATTGCACATTGGAGTACACGATATCAATGTATTCATGTCCAGAGGAGGTATAATTTTAGTTATTTCATGAACCCAAAGGATATTACTTACGCGCACTCCCATTGGTTATCAAGATTTTAATGGTTGAAATTGAATGTGAGAATATCCCTATGGTAGGCTTAAACCCCACCATGCATAGGGTGAGGAAAGGGAATGGGAAGGATGATGTTGGGATAAGTAGAAGACACATAAATAGAAGAGATAATTGACATATATAATGATGCATGAGAAATGAAAGTTGAAGAGGCACTATGAATGAGAAGAATGGGGCGGTGGAAGTTATGAGAACCTTGTAGAAGGTAAGGGACCACATGATCATTTCCTTAGATATTAGGGAAGCGCAACATAAGAACCCCATTGAAATCAAATGATGGAAAGTTTGATGAAGGATTAATAACCATTGACGTGTATTTGACCCACCTGGACTCGAGCCCTTGCGTTTAGTGTTGAAAATCTAGAAGTTGTTATAGAGGGTCATTATAGTGAAGGGGAAAGGAGGAAATCAATAATTCCCACGTTGGGAAGGAGATACAAGTAGACACATATTAATATTGGATAAGGAGGTGTGATAGATAAAGGTGACATATATGACAACATCTTGACTTGCTTAATAGGTGTTCTTTGTCTAGGAAATAATTTTTGTTTGGGAATAACATTACAAATATAATATAATGATAGACTACTAACACATTATTATTAGGAAGTAACATTATAAGTGTGAACCCAACATAGAGTGTGGGTAGGAAAATAAGTTCTACTTCAGTTGCACAAACTAGTTCAAGATGACTAAACCACTAGTAGGAGAAACCCACCATTTCCGGGAGGCTCAAGAACTTTGCCGCATGGAGGTAATCTAATTTAAACCCATGACATGGAAACATTCCTCCTCTACAACCATAGATTTATTATGAGATGCCACTTCATCTACCAAATTACAAGGAGTGGAAGACACATAAAATCACATGCATAAATGCAAGATCTTGTGGAGAGAAAAGGGAATCACGTATCCGGCCAGGAAGGTGATTCAGTTAACGACCAATTAGAAGGGTGCACACATAGCTGGTATAGAAGTATGATCCCCATCAGAAAATAGTAGACTATGATCCTTTGTGCACAAATTTAATAACCGAGTTCCATATCCCAAAATTTGAGCTGCAGAGCATCAGTGCGCTCAAGGACATTAAGCAAGCCTTGTTTGAAAGTGTCAAGGAGTATGACATGCATTTCAAGACTTTACTATCCAAGATATTTTATGATATACACCAAATTTAACATGCTCGGTGATTTTTAGAGGATTACCGATGTCATTCGAAAGATGTTACCACATAATACATTCATAAATCCACATGAAACCCTAGAGTTGGCATTGTGTGTAGAGGAAATAGGAAGCATTGACAATAATTTATATGCGGTGAGCCCATTATTTGAAGCTTAGAATGCATCCATGACTACCCAGTTGGAAAAGTTGTCTATCAACATAGCACATGATACATGTAATGGACTATGGTACACAAATTGTGATGTAGAGGGGAATTTGAGGATAACTTTCCATGAAGAAATGTGAGCGTGTTTTGGAAACTTTATTTTTTTCCACAAAAACCATGATGTTTGAGACTTTCCACTTATGTAGTGTGCCACAAAAATAAAGTATCAATGCATTGTAAGATTTATGATGCACATACTCACGATATAACCAACTATCACTTTATTAAACACATCCATGAGGTTTTTAAGAATGTGTTGCACCAAACTAGTGCCAAGAGTAGTTCACAGGTGCATAGGGATATAATAATGGTAGAGGCAATAAAAACAATGGAAGATTTTTGGGAGGATACCATGGAAGAGGATGTGGTGGTCATAGTGGTAGATTGATTTAAGGGACATGCTACATATGTGGGTCACCAAACCATTATCATCATGAGTGTCTCGAAGAATTAATTCTCTCGTATATTGTGGCAAGGGGCATAAGGTTGAAGATTTCATAGATTTATATGTGCACATGTGAAAAAATAAGAAGGATAAGAGTGCAAAAATGGTTCATGTTGATTACATTTGGAAAATATAGTGGTGGCCTAAGAATTTGCTGAGGTAGTGCACCAATCATTATTGATCACTATGTACAAAGAAGATTCATGTGTGCACAAAAAGGTAGAGAAAAGCCACTCATAAAGGGGAAGAGGTGGTTTCATCAATGAAACATCCAGATTTGGGAAAAAAAAGAGGTATTTCAAGAGACCATGTGTCTAATCGAGAGCTACATTGGGAGATATGGTGCCTAAAGGAACAAGCGTGAGATATAGAGCATGCAAGGAATATCAAGGTACTTGATAAGGAGGTGATGATCTTAGGGAAGTCTGTAGGATGTTCTATTATGAGAATATCATACCTCTTTTAGGAAAATGGTTAAGATAAAAGGTTATGCACACAATATAGAAAGGAGTGCCAAATCCTCCATGTAAATCTACCACTGTAGAATTATGAGTATGATAAGGAAATCACTTTGGATGTGGTTATTGATGGTTGGTTGGTAAGAAATATTTTGATTGATACAGGTGCAAAAGTTAATGTGCTTACCTATAGAATAAAATGTCCACCATTTCATTTATCCTTTAATGTTTTTATATAGAAAATAAAAACGAGGTCATGCCTATTGATAATTTGAAGGATGTTAGCATCACCATATAAGGGAAAAATTAAAAGGGATTTTGAGGCTTTGGAACCGGTAGAAGCAGACAATTTTCTTGCAATATAAGCCACCCTTGGTGTTATGTAGATAATGCATACCTAAAATTTAATAAGCGGTATATCATCTTTGAGAATGAGGAAGAACAAGTGGTAATCCCGATGGATGACACCAATATTGTACCCTACAAGAAGCTATTAATGAAGAGGAACTCAATTAGATATACATGGAGATAGTGCGCGGTCTAGAAAATATTGAGCTAACAATGGAGGGAGTGATTAATTGGGGAGATACACATTTTTTAGTGAAACTACCAACATTTCCTATGATAATTGGGCTCATGGTACTTATGAAATGGTTTGTCACAAGTGTCATGGAAGAATAACATGGGTGATCAAGCCATGAGCAGTTGAGTGGATAGGAAGAATGACACTACCAAGGTATACTAGGGAGTAAAATCCGAGTCATTCTTACATGAACTAGAGGAGAAGTAGAAGGATGAAGGAATTAGGAGAAACATGTTGGTTTACTCCTTGAAGGGAACAACTACATTGGTGGGATGTGAACAGGATAATCTACTTGGATGGATTAAAATAAGGGTTACTTTCTTAACAATGTTTTTCAAGAATAATCTTCCTTCTCAGATACCAACTTATGATGGGAAGACGTCCCCTTAGAGTCACATAAAATTCTGTGAGAAAAATAGTTAAAAGGCATCGATGTACTAGCCCCATCACTTTGGGTTCATAGGTTTTATTCTACACTTTGTAGATGTGTGCACACATGGCACATACATGCAAAGTTCAAGAAATATATAACAAGTTGGCTCAATTTAACCTAAGGTATCATGCACATCTTTGATTATTTTTCTACTAAACCTCTTGTCCATGAAGTGTTATAGTTAATGAAGAGCATCACGTTGCAAGATAACAAAAGGTAGAGGAAATATTGACCTAGATGTATGATGAAAGTACCCTTGAAGTGTGTGTGAGTGATTGCATAGGGTTGGATACTAATGAAATTATTATGGAGCGCACTTGGAAAAAAAGGGAGAAAGGGAAGTTTGTATACCCGATAGATGATGATGAGGTTGATAATCTCAACATAGAGCATACAGAAGGTGAATGAGAATTCCTAGATATGGCTAATGAACAAGCATAGACATATCATTTGTCATTATACACAAATAAGGTGAATATTGGGATTGAAGATGTGCCAAAGGAAATAATGCTTAGTGATTATTATTCTGAAGTAGAAGTTGTAAGGATAGTGGAATTATTATGCAACTTCCAAGATTTGTTTCTAAGGGGATACTATGAGTTGAAGGGAATCTACCCATCACTTGAGGAAATGAGGATAAAACTTAAAGAACATGTGCAACCTGTTTAGAAATAACCTTGAAAAATGAATCCCAACCTACACGTGGAAAGAAGATGAGATTGACAATATGCTAGAAGTAAGCATCATCAAACCCATAGAAGAATATGAATGGATCATCCATATGGTAATCAACATCAAGAATGGTGGAAGAATGGGATATATGTGTTGATTATAGAGTTCTAAATTCTTCATGTGTAATTGATCCTTTCCTAACACCATTCACATAAGAAATACTTGAAGGCATTGTAGAGGGTGCGAGATCTATTCCTTTACTAATGGTTTCTTAGGATATCATCAAGTTCAAATCGCATGCGAGGACAATTTTTGTATACACAATCATGTCTTCTGGGTTGAATAATGCACCGACAATATTCTCGTGTATTGTAGTACACATATTCTAGAATTTTATTCACAAGTTTCTTCAAGTATACCTAGATGATTGGATAGTGTATGGGTTAGAAAATGTCCACATTATTGTTTGAGATTAATTTTCAAATGGTGCAAGTAGCTAAGTATATATTTGAACATTAAGAAATGTATCTTTGCAACACTATTTGGTACACTATTGTTGGGGCACATAATTTGTAAGGAAGGATTGTTGGTTGGTCCAAAAAATTAGTAATCATTTTGGGACTGGAGGATCTATCGATCAAAGTGAGGTGCATAGATTCTGTTATCACCAAATCAAAACACCCTCCGGGTTACACAAGTGTGTGTGCTTGAGCTTACAATGTATTTGGATAACATGGGTACTATTCCAAGTTGTGGGACTTTCTACTTGAGATAAACCTCCGAGAGAAAGCTGGTTCTTGCTCCTAAACTACTACCAATATCTACTCTAATGCATGCAAAACTATCTTTTCCTAATATAACTTTCCAAGGGACTAAGGAGAGAGAGAGAGTGCATGAAAACAAAGCCTACACTAAAGTGGTGATACACCAGAAAAGGAAGGTGTGAGAATAGTCTTCCAATGTGTGAAAAATAAAGCAAAGTGCATATTAGAAGGGGTGATAATAGTTCTCCACAAAGTATAGAAAATGTATTCACAATAATACTTCATACACACAAAATGATAATGAATCCATGCAAGATCATAAAATAGACACAATATACTTGTAATTAAGGTTTAAGGGGAAATAAGAATGCAAACAAACACAACAGGGGAAGATACATCCACAAACTTGCATTTATTGCTTCATGATGTGCACATTCAATCTATTACAAGGTAAGGGCCCAGATCACCATGTAAGGAGTCACTACAAGGGCTGCATAACACATTGGCTTCATAAAACCAATTTTGACATATTTTTTCTACTCAAAACTATCCCCCTTTACAATGAGCCCAACACTCCAATTTATAGAATTCTGGGAGGAGAGAGAGAGGGAAAATGAAAACCTAGAAAAATGAATTCCAACTACTTGAAATATTTAATAAATGAGGTGAAATGATGGTATGTTTCTTACAAAAGGCTCCCATACTATCCCATAACTTGTAACAGTAAAAAATGTCTACCCATGCTTCATTAAATGCACTCCTAGCTACCAATAAAACATAGTTAAGAACCTATCATGTTTTTAGAAAAATCACCATATAAAATCCATCAATCTATGAATTTATTGATTTTATGCATCGGTCTCAAAAAGACAATTCCATCGAGTCCAACTTGCATGATTTTGTTGAGAAATGCAAAAGTTATGGCCTTCTGAGTGTGATAAACTATTTTGAGTTTACGAGGGATTTCTTACATTTCATGGGAATGGGAATTTAAATTTATTGGATCTGGATATGTTTCTTTTATTTTCACCCACCTACCCTTATTAAAAATAAGAAATCTAGTTTTTGTGGTGTAGAGGATGTTGTGGCCTTTCTGAAAAGTCAAATTTTGTAAAAAACGGAGCTTTGGGTCAAAAGTTATGACCATTTGAAGTTCAGAATCAGTGTTCTTGCAATGTGGGTATGGCAGGTTTTGTGTCCCATATATCCTGGGACATTCGGACCAAGATTTCCACCTTTGCTGATTCCTTCTTATTTTCAGGTATTTTGGGTTTTGGGGCTCGAGTTGTGCCGTGTGTGTTGTGTGACTTGGGCCAATTTTCTCCGTGTCGCCGATTCGATATTTTCTATTCTTGAGTGTCCACCATTGACTAGGTCATCGGGCCATTGAATCATGCCTTATACGTAATGCTTAGCTCTTTGTGCAAAAATTTCATGTTTTCATGTCCCATGCATGCCAACATACCCAAGTCGCCCCGTGGATCGCACAGACAAAAATTCTGCCTTTTCTGCATTTATTTGGCTTGTGGCCATTTCAAATTTTTAGGTCCCGATTGTCTGTGTGAATTTTGCTACCTGAGGACATGTTTATCCTCCTTAACTACATTTCTTTGAATTCACTTCATTTCCTTTATAAATCAAGCAAATCAAGATTTTAGGGTACTCATGTCCCAGATGGAACTTGGGATGCATGGGACACCTAGACCCGATTTATCCACAATACACTACTTCCTTAGCATTTTGGACTGAACCTGTATGAAAACCCTGATATGATCCATCCATATTGGTTCCATCTACAACACCTAGACCTGATTTACACTAAAATAGGCCCTTGACTTCATTTTTCAAATTTTTGCAATTTTTTGCTAACTCCTTGGATTTTTCTTGCAATAGGGAGGTTAGAGAAAAGCTAGGGATCCCTCAAAACCTGATTTTGGGCATTGAACCATTTTTCTTGCTCAAGCCTAAAGAAATTGTGCAAGTTATCAAAATTACCTTAGAGGGTGAATTTTGGATACATGATTCCTTGGGAATACATGATACTATCCAAAATTCATTAAGGGTAATGGCAGTATTGATACATTGTTGAAGGAGTTATTGAAGGCTAAGGGAAAGTTCTATTAGAGGGAGGCACGATAACATGCATTCAAACCTTAAAAAAGTAGCAACTCGCACCCATCTTATGTTTTCCTTCATGGAATCTATGTTTTCATGTGCATGTGGATGCCTTTAAAACAACCATGAAGACAATGTTAGCTCATCATAGAGAAGGGAATATAGATCACCCTATTTTCTTTGCAAGCAATAAGTTAACACATGTTGAAAAAAATTATATAAGTACAAAGCACGAGATGTTGTCTATGGTATACACACTTCACAAGTTTAGGTAATATTTATTGGCCATACCATTTTTCTTCTATATTGATCACCCGACACTTAATTAATTGATCATAAACAAGTCTTACAAGGGTGACTTTGTAGATGAAGACTCTTATTCCAAGAATTTTATTTTACTGGTCATAGTCAAACCTGGAAGGATCAATCTTGGACCTGATCATCTCTCAAGGATCAATTCTAGTGAGGATGCATAGAGCACAAAAGACACCATGCGAAATGCACAAAATTTTAGGCTTCAACACACACAAATTGATTCAAAGGATATCGTAGTATTATTGCACACATGTGTATGCATGATAAACAAAGCTAAGTTAATTACTAGAACCTAACACCAAGTAGATTCAATAACTAAGCTAGTTCAACATAAACATCAAGATAAAGCCATTAAAAGGAAATCTTAAAATAGTGCATAAAACATTAAAAAATCAAATGTAAAATGTCCTTGATTATTTAGATGGGATTTAGATATTATATACTTCTTTAAGTAAACCAAACATAACTACGTATAATCAAATTGATTTTTACAAGGAAGAGAAATATATCTCACAAATATGGCTTAATTGCCATTTTTGGTTCTTCTCTTACTACTCTTAGCCAAGTAGAAAAGGGAAAAGGTTGCTTGATCAATAATCCTTCCAAGTTTGAAATGCTCTTATCATATGCAGATGTCTTACAAGGACATGGTGTAAAAGGTGTAAATGGGTAAGGTTCTTTATATAGTTTTCCAAATTGGAGAAAATTTCATTCTCATGAATGTGGGATAAAAAGAAATTTTAGGATTAGAAAGTGATAAGTATGCTTAGGAATGGTTAAGTATGATTAGGGAAGATTAATTAGAATTTGCAACTCATGGGAGTTGGGTGTGATTTAAATTAATCAATTAGAATTGATTAATAGACCAAGTTAGGCTTGTAAAAGCCAATTGGAGGGAAATTAGTGGAATTTTAATGTATTAGAAAGGGGGATTCACCTAATGAGAAGGTAAATTCAAGTTTGAAAGGTTAATTAATTAATTAATTAGAATAGGATTATAACTAACAAAGTAATGTTAATTTGTATCCAGAATGAGGATGAGACTAGTTAATTAATGAAGTGTCATTAATTGACTGAGATGGGAGGAATGTTAGCTAATTAGTGAGAAATATGTTAATTATAACCAAATGATAGAAAAGAGGATAAAAAGTGTAATTTTAGTATTAAAATTTGCATAGTTAGATTTAGGTGTCTACAACAGGTATGACACCTGAGGAATGAAAATACTAGAGAAGAAGCAATTAGCTATTCACATTACTCCTTATTAGTTAGTAGGAGGTGAATTGTAAAAAATGGGCAGAGATGAAGTGTTGTGTAGATGTGTCTTAGATCATGAACACAAAACTATTATGGAGGAAACATATGGTGGGATAGTAGGTAAACATTATGTGGGCATGGCTATAATGCGTAAGATACTCTTGGAAAGCCTTTGGTGGGAGATATTATACAAGGATAATAAAGAGTTTTTCATGGAAAGTGTTTATTTTCGAGAGAATAGGAAATTTAGGCACTATGATGAAATATCATTTGCTACCCATAGAAAGCAAAAATCTTTTGAAATGAGCGGTTGATTTTGTTGGACCAATTGTACTAAATGTCGGAGGAAATACATGAGATATATTTTAACATATACATATTATTTGAAAAGATGGGAAAAACTACACCTACTAAGGATTATACAATACCTAAAATAGTGCACTTCTTATGGGAAAATATCATCAGTAGGTATGGCTACCCATTAAGCCTTACCAATGATAGGGGAACTCATTTCTTGAATGAGACTATTAGAATATTGTTGGTAGAGTTCATGGTAGCTCATCATAAGACAACCCCCTATCACCCACAAGCCAATGTGTATTAAAAAACTTTCAATAAGATATTAGGACACACTTTGACAAAGATTTGTGATATAGGAAGAAAGGATTGGGATGAAAAAGTATTAGTTGTACTATGGGCATACAAAACTACCTATAAGAGGTTGAATAAAAAACACCATTTTAGTTGGTGTTTAGCACAAAGGAAATATTTCTAATGGAATTCATGTTACCATCACTACATTGTGTCTTTGTTGAGTTGTGGAGCTAAATTTTTCACAAGTAGCATGCTTTATAGGTTTTGGTTTACATAGTAATCGGTGTTAGTGGGGGTAAACCGACATTGGTCACCTTGGGACCAGAATGGTTAGAAGGGATGAAGCTGTCATCGGTTTCTGTGCATGAAATTTTATATTTAATTCATGGGAATTATATCTAACTCTAGTTATAAAGTGAATCTAAAGGTCATAAATGCATAACTAAGATGCCCAAAGTTTGCATATGCCTATATAATCTAGAAATCTAGGGTTAAAATGTTATAATGAGAATGACCGAGTTAGATAATTGATTCTCCTTCGTTGAGAGGATGAAGAAGAAGAAGAAGAAGAAGAAGAAGAAAATGATGGTTACATAAAGCTAGAGATTTCATGGAGAGAAGCTAGACAAAAGGAAATAGCAAAACACATTTGAATGGTGAGAAGAGTGTAATGTCTTCTCTGTATTTCCTTATATATTGTTTTCTTTGATCATTTGCACAATGGATTCAACAAGAGTGTCATAAGGAGTCACTTTAACTCCGCTCTTCCAATATGATCCTATTCCCTCTTGGGAGAATTTTATCTACTTAATCATCATTGTGGCACGCATTAGGGGCATGGCTGATTGTCTTTTTTTTCGACTTTGTGTTGCATTTTTGATGTTTACTTTTTTGGACCACTTATAAGTAGTGTGATTACATATTGGTTCTTATATAACCCTAGTTCTGACACCTACTTTGTATATTGGGTTTTTTCCTTTTTATCTTTTCTTTGTTGTGTGTGTTTGTTTATGCGCATCTGGGTTAACCATCTTGATTCTTTCATAATCATGGTGATAACTCTATTGTGTAACAACAAAAATTAGGTTGCTCTAAAAAATTACTCTCCAAATAATGCTCATGCTATGAGCATATTCCTTTCCCATCCTTGTTATAATTCCATTCTTTCTACCTATCAAGTGATTTTATGCCACCTTTTTGTGTCATCCACCAACTTGATGGGGCATTCCTCTATCATTCCGCTGCAGGGCATCCTAATGCTTCATAATTTTTCACTCATCGATATGTATCGTCTACTATCTTTAAAGCAATATTACTTTGCAATAGAACTTTAAAGAGGGGAAAAAAATATAGACACCCCAAACTTACATTCTGTTTCCACTTGTTCTGTATTATTCTAGTACACTCTATTATTCACCCATTTGAGATTAATTGATTAAATTAATTAATTAATACACATTGTACCCCTTTGGATTAATTAAATTAATCCCATGTACCCTTTGTACCCCTTTGGATAAATTAATTATTATTTATTAATTAAATAATTAATTAATTAAGTGTGTGCACATCCTAGTCATCTTCCACTTGATCAAACTCCACCTAGACTCCACTTATACTCCACTTATACTCCACTTGGACTCCTTATCCTTATCCTAGTTAACTGCACTTCTATAATCCTAGAAAGGTGGGAAATTAAAATGCATGTACAACCACCTTTCCGGATGTAGATTTTTACAATTAATTTATTTACTACCCTCGACAATATTACAACTTCCCACAATGCTATTTTTATCATATTCATTTATCCGTGTATAACCAATTTAACTTATTTTACCTCTATAAATTATAGGCTTATCTTCCTTAGAAATCCTCTTGATTTTGACGTACACAAACTCTGCTGAATTCTTTGTGTTGATAGTATTTACATTCTATATTTGGAGAGAAATCAAGAGCATCCAAAATCATCTATGATATTTCATTTACAAGGTTTCACAGGAGACCCTTATTTGAGGTTTGCATTGAATGTTATTAGAAGGTTTGCAAATTATTTGTTTGTCTTTCATTAATGTGATTTTTCATAGCTTACAACAACAACCTGAAAGGGTTTGGTTTTGTTTACACATTTGTGAGTTGTCTTATATGCCCAAAGTACAACATAGAATTTATCATCCCAGTATTTCCTTCCAACATCATAGATCTTCATCAATGTATGTCCCAATATCTTGTTGAAATCCTCATTAGTTCCATTGCTTTGTGGATGATAGGGTGTTTTATTATGACATGCCACCATGAACTCAACCAATAATATTCTGATAGTATCATTCAAAAAGTGTGTTCCCTTATCACTTTTCAAGCTCAATGGACATACATGCCTATTGATAATTTTTCCCATAATAACCTTGCTACTATAGAGACCATGTAATCCTTTGTAGGTGTTGCTTCTTACCCCACTTAGATAATATGTACATGTTATAATGTCGCGCAATCCAGTCCTATGTGTAGGTGGGGAAATAGGACCAAAAGTCAATTTCCATTTTCTCAAAAGGTTCGCACTCACTATCGGCCTCAAAGGCATTTCATCCCTATGCCAAGGCTTCTCAAGGCATTGAAAATGATTACACACCCTGGCATAACCTTTACATTCCTTATATAGTGTTTCCCACCCAAGACCAACCAAAAAAATATTTCCGGGGTAACATTACCTACATAATGTCCTCTTAATATTCCACCATGAGATTCCTTTGTTATAGCTTTGCACTCATGTTCAAGTACACACCGATGCAAAATATCATCACAACCTAACTTGTATAAATATCCACTGATTAACATGTAAGGCGTGTCACATATGACAAGTTGTTTATTATCTAAGATCTTCATCCCTTCAGGTGCCACACCGATATCCAAAAATACAACAATATCTTCTAAGATAGAGGGTTTGTAATTAAATTTGAATAGTTGTGCATAAAAATTATGTCCTCAATGCTCTGTGCATCTTTTCTTAAGTTAATTCTTGATAAGTGATCCGGTTTGGAGTTACTCTTTCCTGGATTTACCACCATTGCAAAGTCAAATTCCTAAAATAAAATAATCCATTGGCATATGTGCCCCTGTAAAATAGGCTTATTAACCAAGTACTTAAGTTCCATGTGATCTATATAAAATATAAATGGAGTTACTATACGAAAGAAAATGGGCACATGACCTTCTTTCACACTCGACCTCCCGAGGTCATGCCGGGACATTTGGTGTGGAATGTGTGGATGGGAGTGTATGTGGTAATGAGAAAGCTAACAAAGCAACCTTATTTCCTTGATACGTAATATTAAGATCTCGAATCTAGGGAAAAGAAATCCTCCCTAACTTGGAGTGACATAATAGAGCGATAAACTATAATGGCCACCTTAAGACTCTAGTAAATGTTGATCTCTGCTGAGACTCTTTCATTAGTTGTGAAATATGTGGAAAATTATCTACGATGCCTCATATGGATATCCAAACAAGATCATGGAATTAAGACAAAAGCCATGAAGAACTGCAAGGCCTAGGGGAGGTTCTATGGTCTAGTATAGAAAGCCTTAGCTTTGATCATCTGCTATATTTAGTATGGAAAGTTGTGTGATGATATCCGGTGGAAGTGGTGATGATCTAAATACCAATGTATGTAAACTAGTGTCAATGTTTAACTGGTCCATAGGCCCGTTGGGTTGCGGGATGCGAGGATCATAACCGTGAACTCGTGGCGGTTGCAGCTGCGGTCCTTATATGGTCATACGTATGGTCAATACTTGTTGCGGGGAGCAATCAAAAATTGTAAACCTTATCGGCTACAATGTTTAATGTGATCAATTGTTCTATCTTTTCAGCGTAACTTGTAGGTGTGCGTAGAACTGTCAAACATAAACTTATATCGATGTCAGTTATCAGTTCATGCCCATTTGGTTGTGGGACCAATGGATCACAACCTAGTGTCTTTTCTTGTTGCAGATTGTTGATGGTCATGCATTGAGTTGAATTGGATTAGTAAAACAAGCTAACTATCAAATAAAATCTAAACTATGTTTCTGGTGTTTTTCCCAGCATATTTGAGAAAAAAACAAAAGTAAACTAATCTAACAAAATAAATCTTTTTGATCTTTTTATGAGTTTTAACAATACTTCTAACCTACTAATTGAAATCAAATACAAATATTTAGCCGGTTGTAGCTAACTACTTGTGCAAATGTATGAATCTAGATCTAAACAATTAAACCTAATTAAATCAAAACCCTTGAAACCCTACCTCAGAGATGAAGAACAAATCATAACCCTAGAAGAGCTATTGTTCCCCACAACTTCCTCAACAATGTTTAAGGAGAAAATTTCCTAATGATTTGATTTACTTTGCAATTAATTTGAATGGATAACTAACTATTCTATTTGAGATGAACCTATAGTGAATAATTTATAATTAACTATTATAAACAACCAAAGAAAACAAATAACTAATTCCAACCTAGAGGAGTAAGATCTTTAGCAAATATAGTTATATTGTTCTTGTCCCCTCAAAGTGTCCTTTCTATCTCTCGTGTGTCCAAACGAGTCCAAGGAATTGGGAATGCGGGAACAACAACAAGAGAAGGCACTTGAGCAATCACATTTTGATGGAAGTTTCTAGTTGCAATGTAGGTGGAAGAGAGATGACACAAGTGAAAAGAGCTTGGCCATGCAATTTCTAGCAGGATTGTGGAAGCAATACTATGTAAGATACACAAAAATTCTCAAGCCATTTTCTTTAACACAAGCATTGAATATATAAGAAATGGTTGGGAGGTGAATTCATGCACAAGGCAACCTAGAAGTGCCAAATCATTGGGTGAATAGGCTGTTCATCTAATTAAATCTATTTAAAAATAGAAGAGGAAGGGAAAACCATGCAAACATACTATTTTTAGGTGATTTGGTTCACAAACGCGTCCTAAAAGTCAAGTTAAGTGAAGCGTAACATGTTAAAAACACGTATGATGAAATATGGAAATTTCGTAGGACCACCACCTTGCGTAGGGGTGGTAGTTTTAGGACCGCCGTCCTGCTAGTAGCAGTGGTGGTCCTAGGACTCGCGCTTGAGGGGCACCGGTCATGGCGATAGTAAAGGCCAAAACATGCAGAAAATGGATATGAAAAGCTAGAAAAAGTGTGGAAAACCTAAGTGAGGATGTTTAGGCTAAAGTATACACTTGAAATGGGTCTAGAAACTCAAACACCTTCTATAAGGACATGAATTATCATTGGGGACTTTTGTAACCATTTTTTGACATTGTAACATGTGTAAAATCAGGTGCGTACATATTTCCCCCTTGGAGAATCATTTTAGCCATGAAGAGGCATAAAACGTAGAGTCTAAGTATGGTGTTCCCGATGTGGGGAGTTTAGAGATTTATACTTGGGATGCACTGTGTGTCAAAATGTTGCCATCCAAAACTCCCGCTGCCTACAAAATGAAAAGAAGACTCAAGTGCAAATAGATAAAATATTAGAAAATAAACTCTAAATTAAAATGACAAGAGGACTTACCATTTATGCGGGGATTATAACTTACCTCCACCAGTGCTCCCACCCCATGAACACTCGCACTCAAAACAAGGTTATAACAAATATATATATATATATATATATATAGGCAAATAGGCTCATTTTTCTATTCATTTACGTATATTGACTTAGCAATTTTCGAGCTCTGGGCCCATGGTGACCATTTTCGATGAGAGTATAGTTGAAATGACCATTGAGAGATCGTGATCATGCCTTCGTGAGTGGGAGATCGACCCACAGTCTAGGTTAGTTTTTCTCACTTTTGCGTTTTTAAACCTAAAATGTAAAAACATTAAAATATTTTCCTAAGAGGGGTTATTTTCAAATTTTTTTGTGTTAAATGAGTCTTTAGGGGGCACCCATAGGGTAGTCTTTTATTTTGTCTAAAATGATGTATTTTTGCATTTTAAAGCATTTTTAGGTTACTCATGCATTTGGAAAATCCGTCTGGTCTTCCGCCCGCTTGCCGGGTGGTGGTTTGGAAAGAATGTCCAAACATAGGCCTAACTTGATTTTTTTGAATTTTTGATGTTTTGTCATTTTTTTGATGAGCTTATCCATTGAAACATGTTACTAACTTTCTCTTTTTCTATGTTTTGGTGAATTCACAAGGAGGAGTATATTCCCTGGAGTGTGAGCGGGAGTGTGGTGACTCCCGGTGGTGTTAGATCAACTAACTCAGGATGAGGAAGATACACTTTAGAGGGCCATTATTTGGAGGATTACATGAGTGCCCCATGTTACTCCTGCAAGTCACATAATATGTGAATTATTTTCTTACTGGGATGCAAATCGGAACACTTTTCTAGCTGCCAGTGCTGGGGTGAGTGGACCATCACCTGGAGGATGTGTACCAAATTCTTCAACTTCCTATACTTGGGAGGAGGTTGACTCTCAAGATATCTAGATCCAGACCTTAAATGACTAAGTGCACCACTTATATGGGGATGTTATTGTCTCCTTTGGGTCGAAAAAGGGGATGAAGGTCCATTCTATTGCCACTACTCCTATCCCCACCATCCGTAAGGCCATCATGGGTATCTTGGCCTGTGGTTGATCAAGAACAAGGGAGGAGATAATATATTATAATGATGGATCCCATTGTTGTGTAGATTGAGGGACATAACCATAATTATGCTTGGGGAGAAAACATTCTCGGGACCACCTATCATGATCTATATAGAGTGGTGATATTACAGGACATTCCTTGAGCCACCCCATGCTGGTTATGAGTGAGTGTATGAGCGTATCACACCCTATCGAGGGAGTGCTAGTGCAAGATGTGGGGGTTATTAGGGAAGCCGGATGGACAACAATGTTAGTGCTTAGGGTACCACATCAGCCAAAGTGGCTTTATTGACTACAAAAATCATGGTGGCTACCCCTATTAGGATATGGTAGGTTTGTGGGGGTAGGAGGTGACCACAGTGGTAGCTTGCTCCACCGGTGGTCAGTTTATGGATAGGATAGGGATGGTTGAGATCCATCCATTCGACCGAGTCCCTCAATAGTTTGGCCTTCCCTATGCTCACATGCTTCCTCTAATGGCACCAATTTATAGGACCATTTAGGAGGCCTGGAGAGGTCCCACAAAAGATCCAAGTTAGACCGAGGTTAGACCTAGAGTGCGCATTGTACTTAGGTGGTTGGTTTTTTCCCGACAGAAGTTGGTGCTCCTCGAGCACAACCCTTACATTAGATTGGGGCTGCTCCCACTCACAATGGGGAGGAGGATGAGCCTATAGACATGGATTTTGAATCGAGGAGTACACAAGTGATGAGACTAGAGGGGAGGGATGATGAGGAGATGGGTCGTGAGGATATGGGTGGTGAGGAGATGGGTGGTGAGGTGGATCTCATGGAGGAGGGCGGTGAATCTAAATGGCATGACACTCGGGATATGTTGAGAGTAGAGCGGGAGGAGGCTACCACAGAGGAGGAGACACTTGTCTCGAGGACCACTTCCTCGTGACGAGAGAGGGAGATAATGAGTCCATGGTAGGAACAATGTCTTGCCTCTCGGATTGGGGAGGCCCTGAAGCCACCATAAGAAAAAAAAATGAGAACCAATGACCTTTCTTGGGTGCTCGAGATACCCAAATAAGTTAGTTTTCTTGTCAACTTTGTTAGTTGGAAATGTTAATTTTGCACTTCTCTTTTTGTTTTGTTTTTATAGATTTATAACTCACCATTTTTCTTTGTTTACAATGTTTGCACATGGATGGAAAGATATTATTAATCGGTATGCATGGACACCTTACCGATCCCCTTGGGAAGACCCGAGCTGAGTTGACCGAGTATTCGAGACATTCTTTAGCGGTTGGCAAACACATTGAAGTGTTTGCACTAGTATGGAGGGCGTGGAGATCATGAATTCTCTCCACACCTAGGTTGTAGGGTATGAGATGAGCGAGAGATTGATGAGACAGAAATGTTCCCACAATGAGACGATACCAATGGCCACCGTATGATAGAAAATTAACACATGAAATTCTTCGCACCCGACCTCCCGAAGGTCATGTCAAGACAACCAAAGTGTGGAAATGAAATGGAAGTGAAAGCGATGGAGCGATCAAGATAATTATGAAACCTTATGTCTTCGACAAATAATACTACAATCTATGAATCTAAGGAAAAGAATGCTATCCTAAATTAAAGGGGTGTGATGGTATGGATATTTTATGATAGCTACTGGAGACTTTAATCGATGTCTAGTTTTGTCGAGATTCTATTGATTGGTTATAGAATACATGGAAAGTAACCTACAGGTGCCTTGTATGGGTTTCAAACAAGGTCATGGAGGTGGAGACAAGAGGTGTAGTGGATTTGTAGGGACTATGGGTGATTTTCTGGTCTTGTCTAGAAAGTCTTAGCCTGATTAGCTACTATATTCAACAATGAAAGATGTGTAATAATATTCGGGTGGAAGTGGTGAAGATATGAATACCAATGTGTGTAAACCAAGATATCAATAACTAGCTAACTAGCGAGGCCCATTGGGTTGTGAGACCCATGGATCACAACTAAAGACTCATTGAGGTTGATGCCTTCATATGGTCATGCATGCAATCAAGCCCTATTTCTAGGAGCAGTCTAAAAGTCGTAGGCTTGATTAGTAGCGATATTAAGTGTATCTAATTGTTTATTTTCTCATTGTATGTTGTAGATGTGCATAAGAATGTTAAACGAAAAATTGTGTCAATGTCAATTATTAGCTCTAGACCGTTGGGTTGTTGGACCAGGATCACAACCTGTAAGTCTTGTTGGGCCCTTGAAATATTTGCTAAGTATAAAATAAATGTAAGTGCACAAGGCCTATTTGGAGAAGAAAGGCGCAAGGAGAAGGCACGTAGGGAAGGATTTAGGGAAACCCATGGCACATGTGGTGAAAAAAGCTAAGGACTTAGCCATATTGGGCATTCTGGGAAGGATACGAGGAAAACGTGACCCAAATACGCATGTGGAGTGGATAAGGTGCAACCTGGTGACAAGTTGGCCCAGGAAGGAATATGCCCTACGGTAAAGGCTTCTAGAAGGACATCATGGCACAGAGTGGTGAGCTCAAGCCTGGAGGAGCATGCGCTCCTGGAGGACCACATTTAGACACTTGGCGATAGATTTGAGGCCACAAAGGAGAATGAGTTGGCGGATCAAAGAGGCTATATATACAAATGCCTCCAGAAGTAAGATGTGTGGAGAATTAGACAAAAACACATAGAGAAAGGGAAAAGCTTTGTAGAACTTTGAAAGGACTCTGTCAATTTGGGAAAATAAGGATAGGGAAGGATGTATCAAGGGCTGGGAATTATAAATTTTCTTTTGAGGGCATAGTTATATAAATCCAGTGATAATGCATGACTGTGGTCTTCTTTTCTGTAACATTCTATAATGACTCCATCTATATAAGGATGTTACTAAGTTGATATGAATATGAGTGTTAATGGTTCTATTGCATTCGTCTTTCTTCATAGTTCCTTTCCATTTATGTTTATGAACTAAGTATGAATGCTTGTATAAATCCCTTACGGTTTTAGTGTAAGTTTTATAATCTATCAAACACTTTATGTCCGAATGAATGCAAGGATCTAGAATCCATTCTCGAGCTCTATGGTGATTACACGTCTTTTTCCTTTCAAATCTCTTAGACTTGGGCCATAGATGATGTTCCCATTAAACTCACATAAAAGAGAGACTCGAACACCCACTTGTGCCTCGGGTGAGCACTCAGCTCCCATCGGGTGATAGGCCGACGCGCATGGGATTTTTTCCTTTGTGATGGGGGTAAAAATGACTACATCTTGGTTATGTTGCCGAGACCTCTTTTCAAAGTTTTAGTGGGAAATGGCATACATCACGATCTGTGTAATGAGTAATGACATAATTTTTAACTCTGGAAAGTGTTGAATCATGGTTCAAGAGCATGGAGGATGAATTTTCTTAGAGATTTAGCACTGGACTTGAGTTTGATGCACGTGGGTGGGTAGAAGAGAACCTCTATCATGATTTGTATGAGACATTTTTTTTTCTTTCCGGTAGAAATCTATGAATGGCTCTTAGCATATGTGTCTAGATCAAATTGGCATTATAGATCATACGCGTGGACCAAGAGAGAATACCGAGAGGCTACAGGATGCATATCGATGTGGACTCATCTTTGTGGATCTTTGGTGGAAAGGTGTGTTGGCTAGCTACACTCTGGAGTACGCTATTTCTACATATTCTTATCTAGAAGTTTCGAGTTTGAGTTTCTATGAGATCCTGCAAGGGTCATTTCTACATGTTATCCCTCCGCAATAAAGATCTTGATTGTTACTTTGAGTTTAGAGGCATTTCAAGGGTGACTAAACCATTATGGGTCTTAAAGAGGAAGCTAGGGTGGAGGAAGATGATAGGTATCACGACGAAGAAAGAAAGAGAGGAGAGGTGGCTCAATTACAATGAGGTGTGTGAAAGGGAGATTTCTAGACAACACGAGGTTCGAAGTGTGATGGATCTATGGGGGTAGATGTTGCGGGAATGAATTGAGGTTACGTGAAAGATGTGGAACTTACGATCTGTGCTACCCCATCTTGGCAAGTGCACATAAGAGAGACTCCTTCACTTTTGATGAGAGTTCTTTGTGTGGAGAGAGAAGATTCATTGGCACATATCTGAACCCACCTAGTGACCAAACCCGACGCTTAGTTTTCTAGATCAAGGAAGGAGTATCGTTGACCCAGTTGGTATTAGTGGAAGTGATAGGTCATGCCGGGAGATACAATTTTTCCTTTCCCACTTTTATGGCTACGCATATTCTAGTATTCGAGGATTTTTGGGTAAGGAGTAAGTACACAAGCTGTCGGTCTCACATCTGGGAGTGGCGTGGGGTACACTAGTGGTAGTGGGGAAATATCACAGACCGTTGGTGCATAGTTCAGTGGAACTTTGGGAACACTTAGCACGACCACTACAGGACACGAGTGGATGGTGAGTTAGGAGGGATAAGACCCGGTGGTTACGGTGGCTTAGGAGGCATACGACTTGGTGGATTGGTGGATTCGGTGGTGAAGGGAACACCGGAGGGAACTAAGGCTTTGGCTCGGGAGGTCAAGAGCCCCATAACCCCCAAGTCTTCTTTGAGATGTCTTTACATTTTCTAGATTACAAAGGTATTAAAGATGCTACAAAAAATGTTCACAAGTGTGAACTACTATGGCACGCAAAGGGGATCACAAGCCTCGAAGAAAGCGGAAGGATAGTTAGTTTGCAATGACACGTTGCAGGGCGCGCACATAGCTGATATGGGAAATATGACCTTCATCAAACAATGGTGGATTATACTGCTTTAAAGAACGCTTTCTTAGCATAATTCCACATCCTTGAGTTTGAATAGAAGAGCATCAACACCTTGAAGGAGATTCAATAGGGAATGGTAGAGAGTGTGTGGGAATATGATGCATGCTTTAAAACCCTCTTGTCTAAATTATCATATGATATTCACCCTTCACAGCATGCTCAATGGTTTGTTGGAGGGTTAATCACACCTTTAGAAGGGCCTTATCTCATAAAAATTTCATAGACACCTGTGCATGAGGCGTTATAAGCTACTCTACGTGTTGAGGGTCATTGGAAGTGTTGATATCTTGGTATTGGCCCATTTTGGAGGCTCAGATTGCTATTATGGCTAAGCGATTGGAAAAGTTGTCTATAAACTTGGCCCATGAGACTCGTAGTGGTTTATGGTGTATATATTGTGAAGAAGAGGGCATGTCAAGGATAATTTCCCCCATAAGACAATATGTGCCGTAGCAATAGATCGTGAGATTTGCCATGGGACTATGATGCAAGTAAGTGCCCCTTGTTACAACATGCAATTCGGAAGAACGTGTCCTGCTACTGTAAGATCTACACCTCTACGAGCCATGATACTAAGGACTGTAGACTTATTGACTAGATCCGTGAGGCCATTGATCATGGGGTGCACCAAACTAGCATTTCCGTAGTTCAAAAGGTGATGATCTTCGTTATGAGGAGCATGCAGATTGAGGCATGCGTGGAAGGGGATTTCGTGGAGGATTCCGTGGTCATGGTAATTGCGGAGGAAGGAGTGATTTCCCATGTGGAACCTATTTTAATTGTGGATCCACAGAGCATTACAAGTGAGAATTCCCACGACTTATTACAATGCTCATAGTGCGTGGGAAGAAACACAAGTATGAGGAGTGCCTTGAGTTGTTTAAGCACATGAATCAATAACAACGGAAAGAAAGGGCGATGTAATGGTAAACATTAAGAATGAACACACAATGGATGCCTTAGGTAGCACATGATGCAGACTTAGAACTTGTTTTAGTAACAACAAGAGTAGAGGCTAGCATGCACAAAGGAAATACCAAGGCAGAGGACTCTAGTTTCAAGAGAAGAAGTGGTACATGGAAAGTACCTGGATCTTGCTCATCAGAAGGAGGTATATCAAGATACCATAGATGTCATTCAAAGCTTACAAGGAGAAATCTAGTGTCTAAAGGAGCAGTCCAGGAGGGAGGAGAAAAGAAGGAAGGTCGAGGCGTCAAGAGATGACCTGGATGAGGTCAGGGAAGTATGTAAAATGCTAAGACAAGAGAATGTTATTCCCTTGCTAGGGGCATGGTTAAGGGAGAAGGTACCACGTGCCAAAGAAGAGCACGAGAGGTAGGTCCTACATGCAAACCTCCCCCCTCATAGCCTTGACTATGATAGGGAGATCACGTTAAATGTAGTAGTGGATGGATGGCTGCCGAGTAATATCCTCATTGACACAGGTGTGAAAGTCAATGTTTTGACCTTAGATGCATGGCATCATATGAGAATGCCTGCATTAAAACCATCTTTGAATGTGCTATATATGGCAAAAAAAAAAAAAGGCAATGCCCATTGGCATCTTAAATAATGCAACCATCACCATTCAGGGAGCCAAGTTTACTTTGGGGACTTTAAGTCTTGGCGCTCGCTAAAGTAGACAATTTCCCAGCACTACTTGGGTGCTCATGGTGTTACAAGAACAATGCAAATCTTTGGTTCAACAAAGGGTACATCAGCTTTGAAATTAAGGAGGAACAAATCATCATACCCCTTGGCTGATGGGAAGTCAACACCCTATACTGAACCTTTGGGAGAAGGGTCTCTGGATAGAATATATGTGTGCTCAATCAGGGATCTAGAAATAATCCATCCCACCAACGAGTTATCCAGTTTGAAGATGCTCGGTTGGTTAGTAATACACCACTAGTCTAGCATGTGATAATTGGGTGCATGGGACCTATGAATTGATCGGATGACATTTAAGAGGATCAATGACAAAGGTGAAAAAGGCGCACATATTTGGCACCTAGGAGGGAAAGAGCTACTTATGTACTCGGGAGGAGCCCACCTTGAGGTCTTTTTGCAGAGAATGGAAGCTCAATGGAAGGAGGAAAATGAAAGAAAAGGATGCTAAGTTATTTTCAGCTAGGAACTACTACGCGTTGGTGGGAAACACATAGGATAATCTCTTGGAATGGTGCGAGGTGAGAATTACCTTTTCCGTCTATTTTTCTAGAAGCAATGTGCCCACCGCAATCAAGGACTACCATGGTAAGGAACCTACCTTCTTACCACATCCAATCCTATGAGAGGATTTGGATGGAAGGCGTGGAAGCTTTGCCATTGTCCCTCTAGGTGCACAAACTCCATTCTACACAAGCGGAGGTGTGCATGCACATGGTACATACATTTTGAGACACGCCAAAAATAGGGAATTGGAAAGAACTAGCGGTTGACCTAGTTTAGACATTTGAGTATAGAAGTACCAAGCCATCAGTTGATAAGGCATTGTAGGTTGTCAAGTACCTTACCATGGGGGATAGTGCCATGGCAAAAGATAGGCTATTGAACTTGCTCGATGAGCCTAGGTTTGGAGGTGCACTTTGAAGAAGAAGAAATCGAGAGGAGGTTCAAAGTTGAGCGTGTATGTTTGAAAAAGGAGAAAGGAAAGCTTGTATATGTGATTGATGGGGAGGAAGCATAAAGCTTGGATGTTAACCATTCTATAGGGATGCACGAGGTAGTGGAAAATGCCGATACTTGTGCATGCACCTACCATGAAACCTTAAAAATAAAAAGGTTAACATTAGCTCAAGAGAAGAACCTAAGGATGCTATCATTTGGAGATTACTATTTGGAGAAGGAAGTCTCTAAGGTCATTGATCTTTTCATGAATTTGAAGATTTATTTCCTGTGGGTACCATGAGCTCAAATGCATCAACCACTCCTTAGGGGAGATGAGGATAAAAATGTAGGATGGTGCATGCTCGGTAAAGAAGAGACCCTACGAGATGAATCCTAGTTTACGCGTGAAGGCAAAGGAAGAGATAGATACAATGATAGCATCTAGGATCACTAAAGCTGTGGAAGAATCAAAATGGATAAGTCCAATGGTAATCAACATCAATAAGGATGGGCGGATTAGGATCTGCGTGGATTATAGGGAGATAAATGTAGTTTGTGTCATCGATCCTTTCCCAACCCCTTTACTAAATAAATTTTAGGAGTCATCGGGCGCGAAATCTATTCCTTTATAGATGGATTTTAGGGTACCACCAAGTCGGATTACAAAGGAAGACCAGGAGAAGACAAATTTCACAATTGAATGGGGAAGTTTTTATATACGGTCATGCCCTTTGGGTTGAAGAATGCAGCTGTTGATTTCTCGTGAATATTAGTACGGGCATTCCAAGATTTCATCCATAAGTTTATCTAGATTATTGGATGGTGTATGGGCTAGTAAAAGACCATTGTGACAATTTGAGGTTGATGTTCGAGAGGTGTCGATAACCGAGGATATCCCTCAACATTAAGAAATGTGTTTTTTTGCTACCCCCTTTGGAATGTTATTGGGGCATATCATATGTAAGGAGGGATTGCTAGTGGATCCTGCAAGGTTGCATTTATTGTGGGATTGGGGAGCCAACTAGTCAAAGCGTAGTGTGTTGATCACAAAATACTTGGTAAAGATCACACATGAAGTCCGCGTGGGATGGAAGGCCAAGATCAAAGGTGTAGAAGGACGGGGAAGGACCACACGCATGGAAGGAAAGTTTAGATTTCGAGACTTAGCTGATTTTGAGCATGAAGATCTATATTTAGAAGATGGCATGTGAAACACACCAACAAAGCAGAGACACGTGTGCCATGCATTGTCTATATTTGGAGAAGCGGTTCAAAGTATCTATGCATGGAGACAAGCTAAGAATAGAATTGACACTTTAGTTAACTACAAGAGGACTATAGATAGTGCACTTGCATGTGTGGCTATAATTGTAAATGGTGTGTGGCTATCAATAGCATGCGACCTATTTCTGGAATAGTTAAGCGGTGAAGGGAAATTCCCACCCTATATATATGAGGTTAGGTGCATAGTAGAAAAGAGAGGACATGTAAACATAGAGAGTGGTGTATACGTGTATCAAATCCATCGGTGCCTTGATATAAATTGACAAGATCTTGTAAGGAGCTTCTATATTTATTAATAGAAGGAAGATATTGGCTGAATCTAAGTATCGATCTATGTAATTGCATAGTGCATGTTATTAATCCAATGATGGTTATTATTTAAAGCTTGTTCTTTCATAGATCTATGGGTAGCTTGCACCTTTTGTAGAAATATGGATTAGTTATGAATCTATATGTTTCTATCTTCATCATGCTAAACATCTGTCACAACAACCCTAAAGAGGAACATGGTACCTTTGCGCACTTCGGGTGAGCGCTCGAGTCTAAGTTGAGTGATGTGCCGGCGTGAATAGGGTTTTATCTTGCAAACTCTAGGCTACATCATTGGTTCCGTTTCGGGACCTATTTTTCAATTGTTTTAGGATGGTTCATGATGAAGACATACCGGTTAACTCTAGCAAGTATTGAGGAATGGATACATGATCGGAGGAAGAATATGCATGATGGTTCAACATTGGATCGAGTTTAACACACGTACTTGAGTAGAATAGAACTTGTATGATAATTTTTATGAAATATTTTCACTATCTTTCCATTAGAACTATACGAGTGGCTTACTTCTTTGCTTATGCATCTCAAGTAGAATTGGAGGTATCGCACACTTTCTAGAAACATAAGAAGAATTTTAGGCCCTTTATGATGTTGATTTGATTTAAAATCACATGGTGGATATATGGTTTCATGGTGTTCTAAATACTTATATTATGGAATATTCAATTTTGGCGTACTCATTCCTAGAGGTAGCTGAATTCTAGTTTTTGTAGTATCAAGAGGGACATATTTACACGGCATGGTATTCCATTGGTGAGTAAACCGATGGCTAGCTAAACCTCATGACGTGTGAAGGCAGGAACAAGTTTGGTATTAAGATGGTGGACATAGTAGTAAAAAGGTAGAGGGAGGAAAGGTGATTAGGTATAATGAGGCGCGAGAGGAAATAGGAAGTAATGATCCATTGTAGAAAGTATTGCGTTGAGGAGATAGTTGGCTCGTGAAGGATTTATGGTTCACGTAGAAGACGTGGAGCTAGAGCATCGAGAACTCCCCATCTTGGAAAGCATGACAAAGATCCCTTCTCGGCCTCACACAGAAGTGCGTGAATAGAGACTACTTGGGCTGCAGGCGCGCATCTTAATCCACTTGGTGACCTTGCTTTTGCACTTGGTTTTCAAGTATCTAGTACAACAAGTAATCAATGAACTAACTTGGGAAGTATGAAAGCGGGGAGTAAGTTAGGGATTAAGTACATTAATGGTAGGGAAGATGGATTTAATGTCATTTAGAGGAGCATTCTTGGGTGCATTATAGTGCACATATTTCTTGGGCATACGGGTTATTACAAGAAATTCATTAAAGGGTATGCCAAGATCGCAGCGCCTTTAGAAGAATTGCTCAGACATAAAAGTGCCTTCCATTGGGGAGAGGCGTAGTAGAAAGCATTTGACACATTAAAGGATAGGCTTGTCACCACGCCTATATTACATTTTCCCTCTTGGGATAAGCCCTTCCATGTTCATGTGGATGCCTCTGGAATAGCCATTAGGGAAGTGCTTGCACAACCTGGTGAGGGAATTGTTTATCATCCCCTATGCTTTGCAAGAAGGAAGTTGACATCAACAAAAAAAAAATATACTATGACCGAGCGTGAGGCATTGTCAATCGATGATCTACATGCTTCACAAGTTTAGAAAGTATCTACTGGAAACCCCTTTTATCTTCTACACTGACCACATGGCATTAAAGTAATTGGTGAGCAAGCCCGTTTTACAAGGGCACATATGTTGGTGGGTGCTATTATTTCAAGAGTTTGAGGTCACGGTAGTCGTGAACCCGGAAAGATTAATTATGGACCTGATCATTTGTCAAGAATTGACTTAGGGGAGGATGCGCAAAGCATTGAAGAGACTATGCCAGATGCACAACTATTTAGGTTGTGGCACGATCCCTCAGATTTGGAGGAAATTGTAGTGTTTTTGAAGGAAGGTGTGGCACCGAAGGGGATGAAGACATTAGAGAAGAAGCATCTAGTCATATGTGTCATGCCATACATGTTGATCAATGGGGACTTATACAAATTAAGGTGTGATGAAGTTTTGCACAGTGTGTGCTAGAGCATGAGCGCCTCACCATCATAGAGGAAGCACACGGAGGAAGTGCAGGTGGAAATTATGCAAGTGACACCACCAAATGTAAGATATTAATGGTAGGCTTATAGTGGGAAACCTTGTATAAGGGTTACTGAGGACTATTGCAAAGCATGTGACCACTTTGTCATTGCGTTGGCAAGCCAAGGAGAAGAGATGAAATACCTTTACGCCCTATCCATAACAACTTGAACCTTTTGAGAAATGGGCAATAGACTTTGTCGGCCTTATTGCACCAACAACATATAGGACTAGATCATGCTACATATTCACTTGCATGGACTATTTGATAAGATAGGTAGAAGCAACCCTAACTAAATCTTTTGCACAATAGCTATAACATCAAGGTTTTTGTGGGAGAACATTATCACAAGGTATGTATGCCCTTTATGTTTAACCAACAATAGGGGTACACATTTCTTGAATGAGACCTGAGGTTCTTGTTATGAGTTCATGGTGGCTCATCATAAGACTACACCTTATCACCCATAAGAAAATGGGCTGTGGAAGCATTTAACAAGATAATGAGTCATACCACTGACAAAAATATGTGATATCGGAAGACAAGATTGGGATGACAAGGTGTCGGCCATATTATGGGCTTATAGGACAAATTATAAATGGATGAACAAAGCCACACCGTTTCAATTGGTGTTTGACATGGAAGCTATTCTACCAATTGAGTTCATGTTACCTTCTTTGTGAATAGCGTGTGCGGAGGCTGGTGATGAGCAAGCCTTTGGAAGAAAGAATTGATGAAGCTGGATGAAAGATGATCACTTTCTAGGTGGAGCCAAATAGTAGAAAAAGCAAAGAAAAATCATGGCATGATCGCCACATTAGGAACAAGAAGTTTGAGGTTGGGTAGATGGTCTTATTGTATGATTCTAAGTTTCTGCGCCACCCTAGGAAATTAAAGGTCCATTGGTTAGGTCCCTATATAATCTCGTACATCCTTGATTTGGGCACGTGCCAGTTACAAGTGTTGGATGGAACAAAATTTCTTGGACACTTCAATGGGAGTAGGTTGAAGCCCTACTATAAATAAGGCTTCTTGGTGTTTGTAAATAAGGTAGTTCTACTAGATAGTTTAGAATATACTTTATGTTTTTCCCTTTTCTTGTGTTTCCCTTTCCGTTGTTGTTTTTTTTTGCACTTTGGTATTTGTAACCTTGTTAATTTTTGAATTTTTTTAATGCGTAGAGGGCTATGCATCATTTAAGTGTGGGGTGAAGTGATGTGAAGGAAAGTGTGGGTAAAATGCCATGGAGGATTGTGTTGAAAATCCCGGTTGAATGATCCCTGTTGAAAGAGGTGCATGAAGAAAAGGTGGAAAAGGATGGTTGGTGTCAAGATAAGGCTACTTTCAAACCCCATGTATAGAGAAAGAAGAAGTACATAAACAACATGAGGTAGGTGAGAGAAAAAATCATGACAAAAGAAGTTCCTTTGGCTCGGGTGATGCGCATGCAAGAGAGTCTCTGTCAAGATGGTTGGTTGCATGCGCGCGAGAAGGTTGGGGATTATCCGCGCAGGTTGGGTGCATAAGTTAGGGCACAAAAGTCGGGATTTATTTGAAAAATATACTTTAAATGTTAAAAGTATGGTGGTAGGTGAAGTAGTATCTAATGCTTAAAAGCGGGAAAAACTATAAATAAAGGCTCAAACATTTCATTATTCACTTTGCGTATAAGAAGAAATAAGCACTTGTGCATCCTTACAAATTAGGGCTTCCATAACCAATCCATGTGAAGAAAAATTTGAAAAGTGTGAGTGAGAGTCACTAGTTTGGATTTGCAAATGAGGAAGAATGGATTTCATGGGTGTAAGAGAAAAAGCAAGAAGGTGCCATTTTCAAAGGAATTATCCTAGTTAGGGTTTGAAGAACTAGGGCACGGGTTTTGGGGGTTTTCTTCACAAGTTCGCGATCTAAGGTTGGTGGAAGGGAAGAATAGAGTAACAAGAAGTGATTGAAGTGATAAAGAGATCTTAGACAATGGCACCCAAGAAACCGGTTGGAAAACCTAAGAAGGGAAAGGAGGAAACAACAAGAAACTCTTGTGCATACAAATGAAGAATGGTATGCAGAAATGTAGTACCCAGATGGAGTGTTTCTTGGGAAGGAGTGGGAGTCCCATTTGAGAAACATCTTGGTAAATGACTACAATAATCATTCGAGCACAATCGAGAAGGAGATGGTTTGGAGATAATGCGCCCAACAAATAAAAGGACACCAGAAGGGTTTCCCATTTATAACGATGATGTAAAGGTCAAGTTGGAGAAGTCAGGGTTATTGCAACTCTTTGAGTTGCCCTACTTCGGGAAGCCTGAGTGCCTATATCAATGGTTGTTGGTGCGCGTGCACAAATATTACTTCCACTTCGTAAGATGCAAGATGTGCCTTACCCCTCAACTTATTTTGCATTTCAAATATCTCATCTATGAAGGGGATAGTTTAGAAGATTACTTAAGTGACAAGGAGGTAATTAAGGAGTCTGTCATCGCTATGCATAGAAAAAGGGGTCAAGGTACTATGATATCATAGACATCAAGGACCTGGTGATGAAGATGGCTGCGCACCTTGTAATAAAGATAAATGGCTATGAGAGATGAACACAGTTATCAAGGCATGGTTGTATGTTTGTAGGAAAATTTTAGAGGGAACCATCTATAATTTTTCTGCATTCATCGCAGATGAAATTATCGGCAGCACAAAGGAAGGTGACAAAATCCTTTTCGGTAATGTCCTGCTAACCATTGTATTTTCGAGAGATTGGGTTGCCATTGTATTTTCAGAGATTGGGTTGCCGTACGCATCGAGATAAATTCGTATGGGAATACCCTTTTGAAGACCCCTCACCCATGCAAAGAGATTTAAAAATATGCCTGTGATAATATGACAGCCTCACACAAGGCATGCTTGGAGAAATGGTATACGTGCCTAAGGAATGCGTTTGGGGCAAAATGGAGGATCTTGGAATAACGCCGTAGCCGCCAAGGTAGAGGCGAGTTTGTTATATACCAAAGCATTTCTACCAGGCGATTCAAAGCAGATAGATGAGACATGGAGCCCATGGTGCAAACTCCCTTTTGCTTTCATAGATCAACACTTCCAAGCGAGGAGTAAACAGGTTCAAGGAATCCAAGAAGTTGAGGTTAGACCTTGGTAATCTGGACCAAGACCAAAGAGAAATGCACGAGAGGGTTGGTCTACCCCAACAAGTGCACATATGTGGAGAAGTACGTATCCTTTGAGGTCCAAATGTTGAAACCCATGACTTTTCCAATTGCGGGAGGATCCACGGCACGTATACCTCGTATAATACCAAAATTTGAGAATGGCATGTATATGGAGAATGAGATATCCATACTTGAGGACCCAACTGGCAGGAAAGGACCCACGCCGAGGCAAAAGGAAAAGAACCGAGAGAAGAAGATATCAAGTGTAGTGGATACATAAGTAATAGGTTCCTCGAGGACAAGCACCGAACTAGTATGTAAGCACAAGAAGTCCATAATCAAAGAAAAGACTCCAAAGCTAGAAGAACTATTAGAAAAGGAGTCATCAGAGAAATAAAAGATAGAATCACCTACACTAGAATCCCCTGGTTAAGAAGAAGCGAGAGGGTGGAAGAAGAGACCGCCTTAGAAGAAACTAAGAGTTTGGAGAGGTCATAGACGAAGAGGATGATGTAGATGAGGAAGATAGCGGTGAAGAGGATGATCTAGAAGAGATCAAGAGCCACCTATCTTCAACATGCATGATTAGAAGAAGAAGGTAGAGAAGAAGAACATGGGTTCCATTTCATGCGACACAAGGGTGGTCAGGGAGAAAAGGCACCCAATACATAGGAAGAAGTGGGGGATTGGCATGTAGAAGTAGAGGACTCCAAGCCCTACGTAGAAAGAGGTAAATAAGGAGGCGAGAAAAAGAAGTGAGAGGGTCATTGAGACCTTAGTAGAGGAAGGGTTGGAACATGGTCTTTGAGTGGTGGTGGATAAAGCTAAGGAAGATAGCGCACAAAAAAGGACCACGGATGAACCGGAGGCCCCACTTTAACTATAGATATTCCTAAGGGCACATGCATGGGAGGAAAGTGCGTGGTGGAGGAGAATCCGGGGATGGGTAATATCAATGACCCCAACAAAGTGTTTGCACACGGTTCCAAAGCACATTTTTAGTAGAAGAGCTCATGGCAATGACATCTTTTGATAAGGAGGTAACATACCCACAAATAAGGAAGATGATCTCATGGGCATTTGAGTCCCATATTGATGAGATAGAATTGAGGTAAAGTATGGGGTGATAATAACATTTCCAAAATCGAAAGGAGACAACCCATTGGTAAATTCTCAAGCAGCTCTCAAATGAGAAACTATGCAACGTGCTCAACAAGGTATCCATTGAGGTTGAAGCTAGATTATTTAGGTAGAATGATAGAATCAAGGATCGGAAGGAGAACTGGAGAAGAAAGAGAAAGAGCTAGCTGCAAGGACAAAGGAGCTAAGTCAAGAAAATATCATCAGCACCAAAGTGGCGGCGTGAGATAAGGGATGAAAAGGCTAGGGTGCACAAAGATTACAAAAAGGTGGAGTCCATTACAGCTACCATAGTGTTAAAGCATCTAGACCTAGCACCTCCCGTGGGAAAGTATGCATCTACCCTAGAATACCTAGAAGACATTACAAGAATCCTCACCATGGAGAGGCAGCGCTAGCCTTGGAATCTAGAGAAGAGGTGGCACAACTGCTTAGAAAGGGAGGATAAATTAAAGGTCATGGCACTCATAGCTGAATACAACAAGGTCCTTGCTGATGTAAAGATTGCTTCCCAGGCTCGCTAAGGCCACATACGACAAGCTGCGCATGAGATAGGGACAAAGTGACAAGCATACTGGTCACCAAGGATGAAGTAGAAATTAAAGAATCCAGGACAAAAATAAGGGGAATAGAGTGGAGTGGGAAAATATCCTAGCCGAGGTAGAAACTAAATCAGAAGCCATTGAGACCTTATGGGGCTCAATTAAAAACTAGTTAAAGGAACGATACCCGTAGATCACACGAAAAATGGACGGACTTAAGGACCTAGGAAAAAAATTGGAGGGTAGTTGGGGCTATAACTACCTAGGGAGATGGGTTAAGCTTTGATGAGGTGAGCAATTTAGTCGAAACCTCTACCACAAAGTGTAGAACAAAGTCGATGCTTAGAACAAAGCTGGAGGCCAACTTATAAAAAAGATTTTCCTAGTTTATTACGGTGATGCCATCACTATCCCCTTCTTTCTTATTTACCAAATTCTTCATCCCCTTATTCTTTTCTTTTCCAAGGCATAAACCTATTATGAGTCCTTATTCATTTACGAAGTGTTTCCGTGGGTAGAGAACAGGCGTAGTGTGGGGTGATCTTAGGCCTCGAAATATTGGCTAAGTACAAAATATCACGTAAGTGCACAAGGTCTAGTTGAAGAAAGGTGTGAAAGGAGAAGGCATGCGAGGGAAGGATTTAGGGAAACTCATGGCACACGTGTGGAAAAATCTAAGGACTTATCCATAATGGGAACTCTAGGTAGGATACGAGGAAAATGTGACCCGATTGCACATGTGGAGTGTATAAGGTGCCACTTAGCGACATGTTGGCCTAAGAAGGAATATGCCCTGTGGTAAAGGCTTCTATAAGGACATCATGGCACAGAGTGGTGAGCTCAAGCCTGGAGGAGCATGCACTCCTAGAGGATCACATTCGAGACACTTGGCGATGGATCGAGGCCAGGAGAATGAGTTGGTGGATCAAAGAGGCTATATATACAAATCTTTGTAGAAGTAAGATATGTGGAGAATTAGACAAAAACACATAGAGAAAGGGCGGAGCTTTGTAGAAGCTGCTGAAAGGACTTTGTCAGTTTGGGAAAATAAGGATAGGGAAGGATGTATCAAGGGTTGGGAATTATAAATTTTCTTTTGAGGACCTAGTTATATAAATCCAGTGATAATGCATGATTGCAATTTTCTTTTACAGTAACATTATGTAATGACTCCATCTATATAATGAGGTTACCAAGTTGATATGAATATGAGTGTTAATGGTTCTATTGCATACGTCTTTCTTCATAGTTCCTTTCCATTTATGTTTATGAACTAAGTATGAATGCTTGTACAACTTCCTTATTATTTTGGTGTAAGTTCTATAAATCAAGGAATTTATGTCCAAAATTACTGTAAGGATCTAGAAGCCATTCTCGAGCTCTATGGTGCGTACATGTCTTATTTCCTTTCAAATATCTTAGAATTGGGCCATAGATGATGTTTCCCACTAAACTCACATAAAGAGAGACTTAGCACTCGCGTGTGCCTCGGGTGAGTGCCAAGGTGCCCACTTGGTGATAGGGCGACGCGCATGGGATTTCTTTCCTTTGTGATGGGGATAAAAATGACTATAAGTCTTTTCTTATTGTGGACCATTGAGGGTCATGCAAGATGAATTGATTTGATTTCAGTAAATATACTATATATCAAGGAAATCTAACCTAAATTTTTTTGTGTTTTCTCAATATATCGATCAAAGTAGTAAAACAAGTTAATATATGGAAATTAAATGTTTTTGTTCTTTTCTAGCTTTTTAGACAATGCATCTAATCTAATAAACAAGTTAAATACAAACAATTAGTTGGATGTAGCTAACTATTTGTGTAGATGTGTGAATCTAAATCTAAAAATCTATTCTAACTCAATCAAAAATCCTTCCAACCCTACCTTAGAAGTGAAGAACAAATCATAACCCTAACAGAGCTATTGTTCCCCACAGCTTCCCTGGTAATGTTGAAGAGACAACTTCCTATTGATTTGATCTACTTGAAATTATCTAGTTAATTAAAATGGACTGTTTCTCTACTCTATTTGATATGCAATTGAAATTAACAATTCGTAATTGACAATTTGATAAATAAAGAAAACAAATACACAACTCCAACTTGGAAGAGAAAGAACCTTGGAAAATCCAGTAGTATCATAGTTTGTCCCTTCGGTTCTTTCCTTTCTTTCTCGAGTGTTCATGTGAGTCAAGGGATTGGGAATGCAAAGAACAACAACCAAAGGATGGCGTTTGAGCAATGGCAGCTTAGAAGCAATCTAGACGCAATGCAAGTAGAAGAGAGATAGCAAAAGAGATATGAAGTTGGCCATGCGGTTCCTAGCAAGGTTATGGCGAGAAAAACAATACAAGATACACAAAATTCTTAGGCCCTTTTGTTGAATACAAACATGGAATATATAGGAAAGGAGGCTAGGATGTTACTTCATGCACAAGGAAAGAAAGGCGGTTCAACTAATTAAATCTCATTTAAAATAGGAGCAAGGAAAACCAAGCAAAGAAAGCCATTTTTAGCAATTCAGTTCTGAGATGAATATGAAAAAATAAAATTTAAGTGAACCATCACATGTTTAAAACACACATGAAGAATTTGGAAAAAGTGGGCGGGATGCCGCCCTTCCTAGGTGGCGGTTTGAGAACCACCACCAGTGCAAGGTAGAGGTCCTGCACATCTTTGAAGGCCAAAAACGCAGAAAGAGGCGGGGAGATGGGAAAATGCATGGAAAAGCTAAGTAAGGCTATCTAGGCTACACATATACATTGTGAATGGGTTTTGGAACTCAAACATCTTCTTGAAAGGATTTTAAATCATCATTGGGGACTTTTGTAACTATTTCCCAGACAATGTAACATGTGTAATTTTGGGTGCATACATATTGCCCCCTCGAAGAAGCGTATTATCCATGAAAAGGTGTAAAATGTAGAGTCCGAGTATGGTGTTCTGAAATGGGGAGTTAGAAGTTATACTTGATACGTCCATGTGTCAAAATCTCACTATCTAAGCTCCCTTCTGTAAGAAGTAGAAGAGAATCAAGTGTAGATAGATAAAGTATTGGAAAATAAACACTAAACCAAAATGACAAGAGGACTTACCTTCTCCTGCGGGTGTTGGGGTGTGGAGCCTATTTTTGGTCTTCTTGAATTAGTGTTGAAGTCTTTGGAGCTCGAATGGTTAAGTTTGGAGACTTCGGGAGCATTCTACGATCGTTTGTTGTGATGTTGATGTGTAGTCACTATACCATTGCTGCAACATTCTTTGTTAACATGTTGTTAATTGGTACGTTAACGTTGAGACTATTTTTATAGCCGTAGGAAGTTTAAATATCACGACTTTCAAACTTTTGGGGGTCGGCTTTAGGAATTCTTAAAGGGATTGTAATCCTATAAATAGAGGTGTTAGGGTATCTTATAGATATCTTGAGTGTTCAAGAGGTCTTGAGTCTTAATGATCAAGAGGTGATCAAGAGTGATCAAGGTTAAACAATTGGGTGTCAATTGTGGTTTAGATGTGGTTTAGCATCTTTGGAATTCTATTGTGAGTTCATAACTTAGAGAAGACTGTGAGAGTTGTTTTAGTCCTTTTGATAATAAAATCTGAGCAAGTTCTTGGTGGACATAGCCCACATTGGGTGAACCACATTAAATCTTGTCTTGTCTTCTTTTGAGCATTGTTTATTTATGTCATTATATTTCTGCAAGTATAATTCGCTATATAGTTTCCTCTTCTTTGTGGTTTGAGGATTTGTTTCCGCATATTTGTTCTCTAATTCCTAACAATTGGTATCAGAGCTTTGGTGTTTTTTTTTGCTGAAGTTGTAAATCACAGGGAAAGTTTAGCTTGAGTGGGAGCTATGGCGAGATGAGGGCAGATCGAGGGTTGAGAAGTTCAATGGGCAGAAATTTGGTCTAT
This sequence comes from Taxus wallichiana var. yunnanensis, assembly GCA_018340775.1. Taxonomy (NCBI): domain Eukaryota; kingdom Viridiplantae; phylum Streptophyta; class Pinopsida; order Cupressales; family Taxaceae; genus Taxus; species Taxus wallichiana. The sequence goes on along the minus strand of CM031241.1, from coordinate 345,294,795 downwards.
GGAAGATGTAAATGGAGGATTACTTATATCAGAAAGACCTCCATGTTCCTTTGGCTAGAAAAGCAAAGAAACCTATAGCCATGTCGATGAGGATTGGGAGTTGCTAGATAGAAAGGCACTCCGGGGCAATTCATTTATACCTTGCATCTTTGGTTGCTTTCAACATATCGTATGAGAAGACCACGAAAGGTCTCATGATTGCGTTGGGGAAGTTATATGAAAAACACTCTACCTCTAATAAAATATTTTTAATGAAAAAGTTATTTAATATGAAGATGTTTGAGAATGGTTCTATTGCTGATCATTTGAATGAATTTAATATGGTTGTGAGTATGTTAAACTCAGTAAAAATTGACTTTGATGATGAGGTCAGGGATTTGTTGATTTTTTTGCTCCTTGCCAGATAGCTGGGATAGCTTGGTTATGGCTGTAAGTAATTCAATCTCTAATAACTCAAAGCTAAAGTTTGAGGATGTAATAGGCATGATCCTAAGTGAGGAAATGCGAAGGAAGAGCACCGGAGATTCTTGTACTTGGAAATGCTTTGATGGCGGAAATTAGAGGGAGAAAAAGAATAGAGGAAAGGTAACCGTGGGAAGTTGAATGATCACGGAAGGTCAAATTCCAAGAGTAAGTTAGAATGTTGACACTGTGGGAAGGTTGGTCATGCTAAGAAAGATTGTTGGGCTCTTTGAGATAATAAGAACAAGAAGGAGGAAACTAAAGAGGTAAATTTGGAAGCAGATGATGTTTGTCAAGACGCCTTAATTCTTTCTTTAGATAATATTGTTGAATCTTGGGTGTTAGATTCGGGGGCTTCTTTCCATGCCACCCCACATAGACATTACTTTACTTGATTTTGTTCAAGGTGATTTTGGAAATGTATATCTTGGTGATGATGAAACCTGCAACATAGTAGGGAAAGGTTGTGTTCAAGTGAAAATGCGGAGAATGGGAACACATGGCTACTTAAGGATATCGGGCATGTTCCTAAGTTGAGGTGGAACTTGATATCGGTGGGACAAGCCCCGGGTAGTGATGGCTACACGGTCAGTTTACAAAGTGGATTCTTGGAAGGTTACCAAGGGAGCTCTTATGGTTGTAAGAGTTAAGAAAAATGGTACTTTGTATTTAACCAAAGTGGTTCCGATTATTACAATTTAGTTGTTGCGAGATGGAGATGTAATTTTGTGGCACTAGAGACTCAGTCATATGAGTCATAAGGGCATGCAGATTATAAAGGATAGGTTGTTTGGATTAAAGGAGTTAGATTTGGACTTCTATGAGGATTGTGTTTATGGGAAACAAAAGCGGGTGAGATTCCTCAAGGTTGGACCTACCAGGAAGGAGGGTAAGTTGGAGTTAGTGCATACAGATGTATGGGGGCTAGCTAAGGTAAAATCTATTGGTGGTTCATGTTATTATGTCACTTTCATTGATGATGCAACTAGAAAATTTTGGGTATATTGCATTAGAAAGAAATCGATGTGTTTGAAACTTTCAAAAGATGGAAAGCTTTGGTTGAGAATGAAATAGGTCTCAAGTTGAAATGTCTTAGGTTAGATAATGGAGGGGAGTATTGCAACAATGAATTTCTTGATTATTGTTCGGTAAATGGGATCCACAAGAAAAGAATGGTTCCAAAGACTCCATAGGAAAATGGAGTGTTAGAAAGAATGAACAAGAAAATCATGGAGGCGTGCTAGGTGTATGAGGTTATATGCGGGGATGCCACTCATGTTTTGGGTAGAAATGGTAAGCACGAGTTATTTATCGATTAACGAGAGGACCCTCTATGGCTCTTGATGGAGGTATACTTGAGGAGGTTTGGTCTGGTATGAAAATTGGTTACTCATTTCTTAGAGTATTTGGATGTGAGGTATTTGTTCACATTGATAAAGATGATAGGACCAAGTTAGAGGCTAAGTCGAGAAATGCACCTTTGTTGGATATGGTGAAAATGATTTTGGTTTTCGTGTTTGGAGTCTTAAAGATAAGAAATTATTTATATCCAGAGATATTGTCTTTAATGAAAAATCATGTTTGAAGATCGATTACGGGAATAGAAAGAAGAATCAAAGAAAGGATACACAATGTTAGAGGACACTTTGTGGACAACAAGGTGTCCAAGGGGCGGTTCAGAGTGCACAACATGTTCGCGGCAATGACTAGTTGGGTACCTACTCATCAGGAACCCCAAACTCCTGAGGTGAGAAGGTCTTCTAGGGTAAGAAGGGAACCTGAATGATTTACTCCATCTTTGAATTATTTATTGCTCACTGATAGTGGAGAGCCAGAGTGCTTTGAGGAAGTAGTGCAAGTGGATGCTAGGAAGAAGTGGGAGCAGGCCATGGATGAAGAGCATAAATCTCTTATGGAAAACTAGACTTGGGATCTGGTGGAGCTACCCGAGGGCAAGAGAGAATTGTAGAACAAGTGGGTGTATAGAATCAAAGAGGAAGATGGAGGTAGGAAACGATACAAGGCCCGAGTTGGTGGTCAAAGGATTTTCACATAAGAAAGGTATAGACTTTGATGAAATTTTTTCTCCTGTTGTTAAAATGACTTCTATTAGGACTATTCTTGGTTTAGTTACACTAGAAGACCCTGCACTTAGAATAGTTGGATGTGGCGCATTCCTTCATGGTGAGTTAGAGGAGGAATTGTACATGCAGCAGCCATAGGGTTATGAGGTCAAAGGGAAGGAGAGGTTAGTGTGCAAATTGAAGAAGAGCTTGTATGGCTTGAAACAAGCTCCATGGCAATGGTACATGAAGTTTGACAATTTTATGCAGGAGTAGGGTTACTTGGTGTCACTCAGACCATTACGTGTACATCAAGAAGTTTCTTAATGGTAGTTATATTATTTTGTGCTCTGTATGTAGATGATATGCCTTTTGTAGGGAAGAACATGCGAGGAAATAAAGGTACTCAAGAAGCGATTAGGTGACTCCATTGCTATGAAGGATTTGGGGGCAAAACAAATCCTTGAGTATGAGAATAACTTGGAATAGGAAGGAGAGGAAGCTGGTATTATCTCAAGAAGAGTACATAAAGAAGGTCTTGGAGAGGTTTAGTATGCAAGATGCTAAACCGGTTGGTACTCCTTTGGCATGTCACTTTAAATTATCAAAGGAACATAGTCCCAAGACCGAGGAGAATAGAATCTAGATGTCAAGGTACCATACTCATTAGAATTGGTAGCTGATGTGTATGATATGGTATGCACTAGGTACGACATTTCCCATGCTGGGAGCATGAGCATGTTTATGAGTGATGGTAGAGCAGCTTGATAAAGTGGATCCTTTGATATTTGGTATGCACTAGGACACTACATTACATGGATATTTGGACATGGTAGGATATTTAGACAAAGCAGGAGGAGCACATGCAGCGGTTGTATTGGCTCATTAATATCATTTCTTCAGACCGGAAATACTCTTTGTGATATGACTTATTTGTATATGGGGATGTTTTGTGTAGTCATGTCTTAGTAGGTTGATGCATTTTCCTTGCTATTATTTATGAAAACTGTTTATCACATGACCTCCTACTAACTATTTTTATGAGATCAAATGTGATGATGTGTGTAGGGAATGATGGAGGTTACTGGTGGATAAGATGCCCGAGTTTGATGCATGCGGCTGAAGACTGTTTCCATCGAATTGACCTATTAGCTTGGGCTTGACTCTAATGGCCCATAGGAATCTATGAGTTTTAATTGATATTTGATGAAATAGTGTTTAATGCCACCTGATATGGTGGATCTTGTAACCAACATTATCTATATGAAGACTTTGTCTTCAGAACTTAGGGGTACCACTTTTTGATTGTTGAAAAGATTATCTGCATACTATTGTTCTTGTTTTTTTTTTGATGTATTATGAACTTATTTCGAAGTTAATGAAATCTATGACATTTTGAGAATCAGAAGTTGTTGATCACTCTATCCCGAGGAAGAGCAAGGGCCCACTCAACCGAGGAGATACGAGGTTACTTTGAGTTCATGCATATAGTCTTTGATTAGTTTTACTGCAATTATCATTTGATGAGTTTTACATGCATGCTTTGATTAACTATCATCTGCTTTCTCTATTACTACTTTCACTTAGAATAGATGCTTTTGTTATACAAATCTAGTTCATGAATAGTCTTGCTTTCTGCTAAAAATTCCATTTATTTAGTTGTGATTTAATTTGTTAAGAATAAGTGTGTGCGTATTTTATTTTATAGTAGAAGATTAGTTGCTAAAATTCCTTTCATTACAAATAGTTGAATTCCAGTAGATTTGTATTTAATTTCCATAGATTTTAACTGCATTTCATAGATTAGTCATGAAAACTAAGCAACCCCCAAACCGACTCAATGTATAACTAGTTCCCCTCGACTCCATTGCATATTGCCTAGGACACAACCCTGGTTTAGAATGACACTGAAAATATCATGTCAGTTAAATGATTGGAAGAATACAATGACCCATCATTTTTGGCACCATTTTGGGGAAATAACCATAAGCTCCATTACTTTATTCTATCTGCTATGGGTGTTAATGGAGTTCATAAAGGAAACCAGTAGTTCTCTCGGACCTCGATTTAAACCAACCAACCTAGATGCATAGGTCACGAGATAACCAAGGGATATTTATAGCATGCAATATTCAACAAATCTCTTTAGACACTTCACAAGAGAGAAACACTGAGAGTGATACAGATTCCAATTCAACACCTAGAACCTTTTCTGAGCATTTTGTATCCTCTTCACATCATTCTGCAATGGGGGATCTTGGGAATGTTGAAGACCAACCTTTAGGATGAACCTTTACATACCCCATTGTCCTCGATGTAGATGAGGATGCACCCATGAAAAACATCTCACCATCCATCCTACCCCTCTTTTGAGGAATGACCAAAGAAGACCCTGATCAGTTTCTGTTTGAATTTAAAATCTGTGCCAGACATATGACTACCGAACTGACAATCAAAAACTCAAACTATTTCCCTCCACTCTCAAAGATTCTGCTATGAGATGGTTTATGGGGTTACCATCTAACTCCATTAATTCTTGGGAAGCCATGGAAACAACCTTCCTGGATAAATACCAAGACTATTGTAGAGGAAGGGATAGGAAGGAAGAGTTCTTCCAAATATGGAAAAAGGAAGATGAGAATCTAGAGGATTATCTGGATAGATTCCTCTTTCTCCATAAACACAAAGTGGGTATGAGTTACATGTAGACATCACTAAAATGGTCTTTCTAAAAGGACTGGATGAGGAAACCAAGGACTCTCTCCATCTCATGGGAGGTGGAGACGTGCATAAGCTCACCATGGAACAAATTATTGAGCTATGTAGAAGATATTCTAGAACACGGGGAGGAATACGAAGGAAACAAACATCCAAGTCTTTGGGTACCTCTGAACTTCTAGAAGAAATGGCCAACATGAAAACAAGACATTTTCTACAATTAACATCCACCATAGATGGACTCAAGGCAAAAGCCACCCCTACTAAAGAACCATTGGACATGTATTGCCCTAAATGTTGGAAGAGACACCCCTTGAGAGAATGTCCTTTGGATGTCACAGATATGTGCTTAATCTATGAAGTTACTGACCATGACACTAAGCATTGCACACTTCTACCACAGTTGAAGGGAGGTTTGAATGCCATCTCTCAAACAAGTGCTGAATTAAATTTTGTCCAAAGACCAAACAATCAGGGTGGGTTCCCATCTAGACCAACTCAGAATCCTTGGAGAATGCCATGGCCAAATCAAGCCTCTCAGTCTTCTTGGGGACAACCTGAGTGGGAAAACTCAAACTGGATGACTTATCCATATCCACCACCTTGGAAAAATCCCTACACTCAGTCGGGTTGGGCTCCACCACCGCAGCCAATCCTTGGCACAATCAGCAGTGGGGTCCTCAACAAAATTTTAGCCAAAATCAGTCCTAGGCACCACCACAAAATGGTAATCAACAATGCAGGTTCAGCAGCCACACAAGCTTTAATGCCTCCACCTCAAGCCTACCAAAATCAAGGACAAACAACACAAACACAACTTCTGGCTCAGCTAGTATCAATCCTAAAAATCAATAGACAACTTTGATTGATGACACAGATGCAAGTAACACCATGCAAGTTAACACTATTGGTAATTTACGATTACGATCTGGAAAAATATTGAACCCTCTTGTTGTTATCACAGAACTTCCTGATGATGCCGATAAGGAAGAAAAACTTGAGGGTAACACTGGTTCTTCACCAATGCAGATAAATAGGATGATCAAATACCCAAACAGACTACAACCCCTTTTCCTGAGTGATTACAGGACACTCGAGACTGCAGATGAAACAAAACTAGTTCAGGAATTGAAAAAAGTACATATTGAGGTTCCATTGTTGTGTGATAAGGGACATCCCTGAACTAAACCAAACCATTAGAAATGAGTGTATAAAGACACTAGGAAGAAAAAAGAAATACCCAAAAACTGTCAGAGTCGAAGGGAATTTGGCTGATTTAGTTGTTGGCACCCTTATCTCACCAAAATATGGGGATCCTGGGAGCCCTGTCATTACTATTTGTATAAACAATCAATCAATATCTAATGTTTTGGTGGATCTTGGTGCTGCTATTAATGTCATCACAACAGAAATGTTTAACCTACTATCCTTGATAGGACTTCAACCAACCAACACTGTTTTGTAGTTAGTAGATCAATCCATTGTTGTACCTGATGGTGTGGTTGAAGATATAATGGTCACTATTGAATCATGGGAGTACCTAGTTGATTTCATGGTTTTGCAGCCTAAAGCTCGGAAGTTGGGATATCCAGTCATCTTGGGAAGACCTTGGCTAGCTACGATTTTTGCTTACATTGATTGTAGGTCAGGCAACATGACAATTCTAAATGGGTAGAAATCAAACACATTTCATTATATCCTCTGCCTAGACCTTATATGAACAATTGTGACCAGGTATGGGTGGATTCTTTGGATTCTAACTCTTTGAGTTCTTCTTTTCTAGCCACTATTGTAGTACACAATCATATGATAGAAGTTGTAGAGTCATATGCGGTGACTGATTCTAAGGACTCTGCAACTACGGAAATCAGCACTACCACTACGGAAATCAGAATACTTGCAATAGACATTAGACATTACCTCTGTTGAGTCTAGTAGGAAACTCTATGCTTATAATTCTAAACATTTAGTTCTGATTTCTATTTTCCTTTAACCAAGGTTCTGTCTTTTGATAACATATCCATCCTACACATGCTTTAGCCCCATGTTTTCCCATTGAATTCTTTTATCACTAGTATAGAGCTTGCTCTTGCAAATGATACTAAGCAGGTGCTTGTCAGTATGGGTAGAGAGCTGACTATAGGAAGTGACTTGGAGGTCAATCAAGAAGCTAGGGTGCTTGAGGTTCTGAAGAAACATTCTCATGCTTTTTCTTGGGATTACACTGATATGAAAGGAATTCATCCTAGCATCTGTACACATCATATTTACACCGATGACGTCAAACCTATAAGGCAAGCCGCAACGAAGAATCAATCCAACATTGAGAGACATAGTCAAAACTGAGATCGAAAAGCTCCTAAAGGTAGGTTTCATTTATCCTATATCTGATAGTCAGTGGGTTTCCCCATTAGTTATTGTTCCCAAGAAGAATGGTAAGTGGCGAATATGTGTTGATTACAGGGAACTTAACAAAGCCACCAAGAAAGATTATTTTCCCCTGCCTTTCATTGACCAAGTCCTGGACAATTTGGCTGGTAAGAAATATTTCTCTTTCTTGGATGGGTTTAGTGGGTATAATCAAATTAGTATTGCCCCTGCTGATCAGGATAAGACTACTTTTACATGCCCTTGGGGTACATTCACTTACAGAGTCTTACCTTTTGGGCTTTGTAATGCCCCTGCTACATTTCAGTGGGTAGTCTTGGCCATTTTTGCAGATCTTGCTAATGACTGTGTTGAGGTTTACATGGATGATTTCACTATCCATGGATCCACTTTTGAAGAATCTTTGAATAATCTTGAGAAAGTACTCAGTCGATGTGAACAACACCAACTATCTCTGAGTCATGAAAAATGTCTAATGATGGTTGATCAAGGAATTGTCTTAGGTCACCATGTTTCAGCCCAAGGTATACAGGTGGATCCCAAAAAGATATCAGTCATCACCCAATTACCTACACCAGCTAATCAGACTGACATCAAAAGTTTCCTTGGCCATGCAGGTTATTACCGATTCATAAAAGATTTTAGCAAAATTGCCACCCAATGTTTTCATTGCTAACCAAAGATTGTGTTTTTGAATGGTCTTCTCAGTGTCAACAGGCATTTGATTCTATCAAAGAAAAGCTGACAACCCCCTATCTTACATGGCCCTGATTGGGGACAACCTTTCCATATCCACACTGATGCTTCTAATACAACCATGGGCGTTGTCCTTGGACAAAAAGACTCAGAAGATCATATGTATGCAATTTATTTTATCAGCAAAAAAATCGACTCCTACGGAAAAGAATTACACTACTACGGAAAAAGAGTTTTTGGTTGTTGTATATGCTTTGAATAAATTTCGTCATTACATCACTGGATATAAAATTTTTGTTTACACTGACCACTCTGCCATTCGATATTTGATGAACAAACCAGTGGTTGGCGGAAGGCTCATTCATTTGGTTACTCTTGTTGCAAGAATTCAATCTCACTATTATAGATAAGCCTAGGAAATCTAACGTTGTTGCTGACTTTCTTTCTAGAATAAATGTTTCAGGTTGATGAAGAAGTACAAGACCAATTTCCTGATGAACACTTGTTTGCTATCTCTACTAAGACTCCTGGTTTCTGATCTTGTGAATTATTTAACAATAGGGAAGTTTCCTACCTATTTTACTCATAAGGAAAGAAGGTGATTGGTTAGAAATAGTGCAACATATAAATGGTGTAATGGATTCTTATTTAAATGTTGTCCTGACATGGTTCTTCGCAGGTGTGTTCGAGAGGATGAGGTACATGACATACTGCGAGCATGTCATGATGAGCCAGGAGGTGGACATTATTCAGTGAAATGAACAATTCACAAGATCCTTGGAGTAGGGTACTATTGGCCTTCCCTCCATAAGACTGTCAAAAAGTATGTGTGGTAGTGTGATGCATGCCAATGAATGGGAAAACCTACACTTTCTACTAGAAATTCCTCTGAACCCTCAGTTGGTTCTAGGACCATTTGAGAAATGGGGTATTGATTTTGTTGGACCATTTGATCCTCCATCTTTCGGGAAGGAGTATCTCTTGGTATGCACGGACTATGTCACCAAATGGGTTGAAGTTCAAGCATTGGCATCTGCCAATGAAGATGTTGTTGCTGATTTTCTCTACAACTGGATATTGCTACGATTTGGAGCACCAAGGGCCATTGTATCTGATCAAGGTCCTCAATTTGTTTCAAATATGATTGAAGCTTTCTTAGGAATCTATAGAATCAGGCACCAAAAATCATCACCATATCACCCCCAATCCAATGGGCAAGTGGAGGTAACCAATCGAGAACTCGAGAATATTCTAACTAAGGTGGTCAATGCCGATAGAAAGAATTGGGTACCAAAGCTTCCTGAGGCCATCTGGGCCTACAACATGACCTGGAAAACAACTACTGGTTTCTCTCCCTATGAGCTGGTCTTTGGGAAGAAGCCACTGTTACCTGTTGAGTTCGAGTTGCGCACCTGGCGAACAATGTTGGAAGTTGGGATTGATTTGGATGAAGCACAGCGTGAATGAGTGTTGCAGTTGAATGAACTAGATGAAATGTGGATGGAGGCACAACAACAGACGAAATTCTACAGCATCAGTGGAAAACTTGGCATGATGCTCACATCAAAAAAAGGATATTTCATGAAGGACAGTGGGTTTTACTCTTTGATTCCCACTATCAGTCAGTTTAAAGGAAAGTTGCATACGTGTTGGTTAGGTCCCTATCAAGTAAATCAAGTGTTTGATAATGGCTCTATTCGATTGATACCGATTGATGGAGATAAACGACTCTTCTAGTGAATGGGCATAGGCTCGAGTTTATCACCAACCACTGGATAAGAAGACTTTCACGACGACATTCTATTATGAATAGATATGCATGCTGAGGAGGCTCTTTGCCTCTCACGCATGGAGTAATCAATATTTTACAAATTCAATAAAGGAAGATGATCCTTCATTCGATCTTCTTCCCTTAGTTAGCAAGTTTTTATTGTAATTTCCAATAAATGTAGGAATTTTCATTATTTCTCTACTTCCACTAATCATGTTTCATCCCAAATTGTAGGGCATAGGAATCTATGGATATCACTGACTAAATGTGGCATGGGTAAGTGCATTTTAACTTGCTAATGATATTTCTATGTGAAACATTTCCCCATGTATTCATTTGTCATTATGATGCCATCATGAAATGATTACTATGGTCATTTGGATCTCTTTCCAAATCGGCTCTATGAATGATGGCATAAAAGGAGTAATGGCTCATAAATCACCACATGCTTTGATGTGTCACACTCTCAATGTCAGGATAGGTGGCGCTTGCTCCTTAACCATGGGATATGTGTTGCCACAAAAATCTTAATCTCACACGGGTGGCGGTCTCATCACTATTTTTTTCACTGTCACCCTTCACTTGATGTTGCGCTACCCAAGGAATATGGTGTCATTTGAAATTTAATGCTCTCTGTAACCGCTTCTTCCCATTGTGGTATGCACATCAATCATGACTGGTTTTATCGGACACTAGATGGGAAGTGGAAGGGACGCTCTGCTCTGGTTTTTTTCCGCTACCATGTATTTCTCACTTTTTGGCTCAAGCATGGGACCACGAAAGACATCAGAACCTACTTTTCCTGATGCCTTGCTCGGAATGCCACCCTTTCATAGGTATTTCATGATTTTGGATGGTTGGATTTCATTCGGTAGTTTGAAGGTTTTGATGAGGGCATTGTGGAAGAGTTCTTGAATAATTTTGAGTCCACCTGCTCGCAAGTTGGTGGGTGAGAGTTGAAATTACCAGTCAGGTCATTTCTGACCTGTTTGGCTTGCCAAACTTTGGTTTAAAGGTTATGATGAATGCCCCTTTGCAAAGTCTAATTTCTCAGTTCCATGATGAAGGAGAGGCACTCCGGAGGTCATCTTGACTCCATTGGGTGTCCAGAAGGGTGTTAAGTAGACAAGTTTTCTGGAATCTAGGGTGAGATTGTGAAATGGGTCAACCGGTATTTCATATGTGATGGCCAGGCCTCTATTCTGGGTGGTGATGCACTCAAAATACTCATTCACCTTAAAAAGGGACATGTCAACCAGGCCCTTTGGGTGAATCTTCCAGAGTACCTCGCAGACTCCATCATTAAAGTATGCCAGAAACATCGGTCCAGTGGAGGAAAGTCCATGATTAAGCACCCGGGTTGATTCATCTATTGTGTTCACACCAAGTCTTCTTTTGACCAAAGTAGAGGCTTGAGGGATGTGCTGGTGGCAAAGGGTCTAGGCCAAAGCAATTAAAATCTGGTCTCTCTACACCTCGGTCTACCCTTGCATTGGGCCCTTGCCCTTCACATAGCCAAGCTGAGGCAGCTGATGATCCTGAGCATGCCGACATAGTTGGTACTCTGAGGGACCATCCCCATCCATTTTTGATTCAAAAGGCAAGTGTCCCATGGCCCCATCTTCTTCCAAGAAACCACGGTCCTGGTGGCTTAGCTCATTTTTTTAGATAGGTGGTTTCCAATCGGAGTCCTTGCTGATGATACCATCCACATTCGGGAGGAACTGCATACGGAGGATGACCCGTGACCGCTCCATCATCTGTTGTTCCATCATCTACGGAAATTCACACTGTGGAACTCGGAAATGCTTGACACCCAAGTGGCGCCTTCTCACAACTATCTGGAGGAAATCGCACTGCTAAAATCTCAGTTACAAGGTATGGAAGAAACCACCCTTTTATTACAAGCTGAATTTACACAAAAGACAAGTAGAAAAAGTTCGGGAGATTGCTGCCTACAACTTGAAGTAAGTTGTTTAAAATGACAGCGTGATAAGAGTCTTACCCTCTTGAATAGTTTCCAATAGTTGTCCCTTTAGGAAAGGGAATTGTGAAAGGAAAATAAAAAATTAAAAAAGAAAAGGAATCTATGGAAGAGGAAAAACAAAAAGTAACATCTATCTTAGACTCTATCTATCCTTTGGCCATCAAACTACTGTCCTGTAGGAAACCCTCCTCTCTACAACATGTATGTCCAAGAACAATTTTATTCTTGGTAGTTATTTCAATTGTGTTCTCAAGCCCCTCACGAAATTCCCGATGGCCCTAGTTTTCTATCAGTTTACAAATGCAGTTCTCCAGAAATTCAAAATTTGCTCTGTGAATTTTATCTACATAATATGATAGTGACCAATGTCCCTGATTTCTTGATCAACCTGTTTGTGGGTGATTTTCAAATTAAATCTTTTCAATCTGTATTGTGGAATCAGATAATTTGGAGGCAAGCATGAGCAGTTTTAATAACACTGCTCAGTCCATCGGATTTTACATTCGCCCAACTCATCATACAGATATCGCCTGCGTGGAAAAATTTCGATCATTTTACTATTAGGTAGGGGTAGGGGTGAATACTTCTCAGATTTTGCTTCAGTGTGTTCTTGATTTTGAAAATTATAGTCAGGAGAATTTTGGGGCTGCTTGGAAAGCTTGTGATAGGAGATGGGATACTTTAAGCCTGCCTTTGAAACGTAGGGAGGTTCTCTCTCCCAGAATTTGAGCTGGAGCATGTGCAGGGGTGATGCTCTCATCACCATTATCAAACAAACTATAGAGAAAACCAGCCAGCAATACACTGATGAATGGGCAGGCCTCCAAGTATGGCCTCCACTCCTCTTGAGCCCTCTCACAACATGGCAGAACAATGCAACATAGTCCCATGATAGTTTCACTGCCTGGGTGGAAATTACCTCCAATACTCAGGGCTACAAGAATACCACAAAGCAATACGCTGATCAATTCGAGGAGTATGACATGGCTGAACAACTTGGAAGGTGAGTAGGGTGCAGATGAGTTACATTGGGACATGCAATAGGTAAAGTCAGGGGAAAATGATGAGTGCATTGTTTGGCTCATTAATATCATTTCTTTAGACCGGAAATACTCTTCGTGATATGACTTATTTGTATATGGGGATGTTTTGTGTAGTCATGTCTTAGTAGGTTGATGCATTTTCCTTGCTATTATTTATGAAAATTGTTTATCACATGACCTCCTACTAACTATTTTTATGAGATCAAATGTGATGATGTGTGTAGGGAATGATGGAGGTTACTGGTGGATAAGATGCCCGAGTTCGATGCATGCGGCTGAAGACTGTTTCTATCGAATTGACCTATTAGCTTGGGCTTGACTCTAACGGCCCGTAGGAATCTATGAGTTTTAATTGATATTTGATGAAACAGTGTTTAATGCTGCCTAATATGGTGGATCTTGTAACCAACATTATCTATATGAAGACTTTGTCTTCAGAACTTGGGGTACCACTTTTTGATTGTTGAAAAAGATTATCTGCATATTGTTATGTTCTTGTTTTTATGTATTATGAACTTATTTCAAAGTTAATGAAATCTACGACATTTTGAGAATCAGAAGTTGTTGATCACTCTATCCCGAGGAAGAGCAAGGGCCCACTCAACCGAGGAGATACGAGGTTACTTTGAGTTCATGCATACATGCATCTTTTTAATTAGCTCTTACCGCAATTATCATTTGATGAGTTTTACATGCATGCTTTGATTAACTATCACTTGCTTTCTCTATTACCGCTTTCACTTAGAATAGATGCTTTTGTTATAAAAATTACAAATTATTTAGTTTTTGTAAATAGTTGAATGTAGATTTGTATTTCATTTCCATAGATTTTCGCATTTCCATAGATTATTCACAAAAAATAAGCAACTCCAAAGCCCGACTCAATGTAAATTCCACTTTATTGCTTAGGACATAGCCCTAGTTTAGAATGTGACAAATATCATGTTAGTTAAATGATGGGAAGAATACAACGACCCATCAACGAGAGGCAAGAAAGGAGATGATTTCACTAGTAGTTGCTTGATGAGTTGGGTCATAAGCGGGAAGTTGGGAGACTACGGTGATAGTCAAAACACTATTCATTTGGTGAAGAACTCCGCTTTCCACTCTAGGATGAAGCACATTCAAGTTGAGATATCATTTCATCAGGACAACTTTGGAAGAAGATAAGTTAAAGCTAGAAAAGATTCATACCAGTCAGAATCCTATGGATATGATGACCAAGGCAATCACAAGGGAGAAGTTGAAGTTGTGTTCAACTTTGATTGGCCTTCATGGTTGATAATGAAGGGTTAAGAACTTTGCTCAGTGGAAACAATCTCCAAGTGGGAGATTGTTGGGGTGTGGAGCTTGTTTTTTGGTCTTCTTGAATCAGTGTTGAAGTGCTAGAGCTTGAATGGTTAAGTTTGGAGACTTTAGGAGCATTCGGTAGTTGTTTTTGTGACGTTGATGTGTAGTCAATCACCGCATCATGTTGCTGCGATGTTCTTTGTTAACATGTTGTTAACATCGGGACTATTTTTCCAACCGTGGGAAGTTGAAAGATCGTGACTTTCAAACTTCTAGGGTTGGCTTTAGGACTTCTTAAAGGGATTGTAATCCTATAAATAGATGTGTTAGGGTATCTTATAGATATCTTGAGTGTTCAAGAGGTCTTGAGTCTTAATGATCAAGAGGTGATCAAGAGTGATCAACGTTAAGTAATTGGGTGTCAATTGTGGTTTAGCATCTTTGGAATTCTGTTGTGAGTTCATAACTTAGAGAAGATTGTGAGAGTTGTTTTACTCTTGTTGATAAATAAATTTGAACAATTTATTGGTGGACATAGCCCACATTGGGTGAACCACATTAAATCTTGTCTTGTCTTCTTTTGAGCATTATTTATTTATGTTGTTATATTTTGCAAGTATAATTCTGCTATATAGTTTCCTCTTTTGTGGTTTGAGGAATTGTTTCCGCATATTTTTTTCTCTAATTCTTAACGAGAGGGGATGTAGAAATATACTTGCACCAACGCTCTAGCCCCGTAAACACATACACTCAAAATGAGTTTAAAAAATATATATATATATATATATATATATATATCAAAAAAATGCATTTTCAATTCATTTGTGCATTGTTGATTTGGTTAATTTGGATCTCTGGACATACGTTGACCATTTGACGTGGATGCATCAAAATGACCATTTTGGGATAGCAATTATGCCTCCATGAGCGGGAAATAAACCGACGCGTTCCCAGGTTAGTTATTTCCTCTTTTTCTTTTTGTACCCTAAATATTAAAAATGTTGAAAAGTGCACTTAATAGGGGACATTTTCAAATTTTCTTGTTTCAAATGAGTCCTTAGGGGGCACCCATAGGGCATTCTTTTATTTTGCTAGAAATGGTCAATTTTTTTGTTTTTGGGAATTTTTGGGGTTAAGGGCACGTTTTGGGAAATCAGGTTAGGACCACCCTTGAGAAGGCAAAGCAGCGATCACAAGACCGCTGCCACCCTGACAGCAGGGTGGCGGTCACGGAACCTCCACCCTACACCTTGGGTGGCGGTTACGAATAGAATGTCTAAAATACACCTTAACTTGATTTTTTTACATTTTCAATATTTTTCTATGTTTTTGATAAGCTTATCATGTGATGTGCATTACTAACTTGCTCTTTCTCATGTTTTGATGAATCGAGAAGAATGAGTACATACTGGAGCAGAGAGAGAGAGAGAGAGAGAGAGAGAGAGAGAGAGAGTGATTAGCTCTCGGGATTACGGATCAGTTTATCTAGGCTAAGATGGATCTTCTACAACGAGTGGGCATCGACGGATAGCATGGGTGCCCAATGCCACTCATGTCAGTCACATTCTATGTAAATTATTCTCTTACTAGGATGCAGACTAGAATACCTTCCGGTTTCCCGGTGTTAGGGGTGAGTGGATTATCACTCTGGAGGATGTATACCGCATCCTTGGACTCTCAATTCTTAGGAGATGGTTGACCTTGGAGACAGTGGGTCTAGGGCAGCGATGACGTAGTGGGCCACTTATATGGGAGACATTGTTGTCTCATCTAGCTCAAAGAAGGGGATGAAGGTCCATTCTATTACTACTACTCCTATTCCTATCCTTCGGAGGGCCATCATGGGTATCCTGTCCTCGAGATTGATTGGGGACAAAGGAGGAGATACACTCTTATATTCTGGGCTCCCATCATTTGCATGAGATCGAGGACATAACCATAAATATGCATGGTGGTAGATATTCTAGGGACTACCTACCATGATTTGTACAGGGTAATCAGATTACAGAGACAATCATTGAGCCACCCCACTCTTTTTATGAGTTGGGTTTACAAGCATTTCATCCCCTATGGTAGGGGAGTACTAGTGTCGAGATCCGGGGTTTGTTTAGGTAGCTAGATAGATAGGCATGTCAAGTACTTAGGACACCACATCAACCAATGTCTTCCTTCACTATGACATATGATTGCTACACCCTCTGGGACATGGCAGGGATATGAGGTGAGGAGGCTATGATTATGGTAGCTTGCTCTTCCATGAGCCAATTAGTTGTGAGTTGGGAGACTACAAATTCACCCATTTGACTAGGTACCTCAGGAGTTCGGCCTTCCATACCCTGTCATGCTTCATCTAGTGGAGCCTGTTTATAGGACTATTTGGGAGGATCGGAGGGGTCCTAGAGGGGATCCCGATTGGATAGTGGTTATTCCTGGCATGTCTATTGTAGTTAGGCATGTAGTCCTAGCTCGATGAGAAAGCTGGTGCCCCTCGAGCACCCTTACTTTAGATTGGGGTGGCTCTGCTCATAGTGGGGAGGAGGATGAGCCGATTGATTTGGACTCCAACTCTAAGGAGGATGTGGGAGATGATGAGAGGGATTTTGTGAGAGAGAGGAGGTGGGGAGGAGGATGAGGGGGAGCTCCTTTGGAGGGAGAGGAGAGAAACCTTGAGTGACATGACACTTAGGAGATCCTTAGAGCAACGCATGAGGAGGTGAGCATAGAGAGAGAGACACTAGTCTTGAAGGAGCCATTTGGAGAGGATGATGAGTTTGTGATTAGACAATGTCACGCCTTTGGATTCGATGAGGCTCCATAGCCGCCAAAGAAGACTCAGCTGTAACCACTGATCCCACATGGATGCTCAGAGACTTGAGTATGTTTGATACTCCTTTCTCAATTTTTTCTATTGATTTTTGTATGTTTAGCTTAGCATTATCCTTTTGATTTGCATTTTGTGATTTTCTAGCTCATTATCTCTCTCTTTTTGTTCTTTTTTCTACAGCGTTTGCACATGAGTGGCGAGAACTCATTTGTCGGGTATGTGTGAACACCCTATTGATTCCCTCGGGGAAGACCGGGCCAAGTTGTCTACAAATTCAACACAACCCTTAGGCCAGCCGCCGGCCGACACTACCGATGTGTTCCCCTATTTGGAAGGTGGTAGAGATAGTGACCTCCCTTTCATACCTAGGTAGCTGGATATGAGACTGTTGAGCACTGATGAGGTGGAGCCATTCTCATAGTGAGGCTACGGGAAGTGGGTGTCACCACAAGCATTCACACCATTCAGTCCATTCTCAGTGCCGTCATAGTCGCAGTAGGAGCCCTAGATGCGGTCATGCACCATCGAGGGATCCCACAAGGATTGATAGGTCATTGAGCCTTTATTGCTTTGATACCATTTTTGATATTATATGATTTTTTTGTGTATATTTTAGGCTCACTGCGAGCATTTTGACCATGCCTAGTGCATGATGACATTGTATACAAACTTGATCTACTACGATATATACAGACTCTATTTTTGGTTTAGTATTCCATTGTATCTGAGTTGAATCTTTTTGGCTTATCTCTCATGTGTACTCTAGATATTTAGAATCTCCACTTTTCAATGCTTTTCAGAATGTATGTAATGGATGTGGATGATAAAAAAATGATTTCTTTTTGTATTTTATGTCTTTGGTATATGATGATGCAAACACAATTTGATCTTAAACTTAGTTTATATTGAAATCTTTGGTACTTCATATTTTCTTGATAAAAGATGATGATACAATGATACGATAAATAGATGTACTTGCCCCACTCCTAACCCCACACAACTAGTAAGATGTGAGGGCTCAACACCAAGAGTTAGAAAGGGCACAAGTTATGAAAATTTATTGAATGGCAGTGATGAGAGAAAGACGAGGTTTGACAAAACCAAATTGGGATGCTACAACCTTACTTTACTCAAGCTACTTCATAGTTTAGAATGTGAATTGCTTTGTAGTTTATCTAGACTTGGATCTATAGATGGCCACTTGGTTGACAAAATCTGGTTTTGGGGTTTTAAAATCTCTTAGAATTTTGGACATCTAACTCACTTTGTTTTTATTTATGATTTCACAATGTTTGACTAATTTGTAACTTTCAATTTTATCAAAGAGACCCCCTATGCCTTGCCCCATGCTACCAGTAGGAAGCGTGGGCTCATCACCATGGATAAGGCACATATGAGTAAGGGAATTTCCCTCCTTTCCCAACCCTATGTCACTAGTAAGAGATGCAGGCTCAACACCGAAGGTTGGTAGGGAAAAGAAATGTGTAAAAATAAAATTTTCTGTGGATTTGCATTTGACTTACTTATTTGGGCAAAATGTTTAGAATGCTCTTATTTCCAAGGAGATGTATAAGGGATAGATGCGACACCATGAAGCTTCTAGAATAGACCATGAACAAAGACACCTAACCTAAGAAGAGACCAAAAGTAGAACCAAGTATGCAGGCCTTGGTATGGTTACCATCAAAACTTTGTCTTTCTTGTTTGGATTGATAAATGATTCAGAAATCGATTGATGATACTATGAAGGTTTGAAGAGACATGATTTGAATGTTTTTCCAATGTTTTCAGAAGTTTTTAGGAATTTCTATAAGAATAAGCTCCTTGATCACAATTTTTACAAAATGAATAGACAATGAAAATGCAATGCAGATGCAATAATGTACATATGAAAATGTTGATGGATCATGCGTAGTATCTCTTTAGGTGAAGAGAGTTTATGGATTCGCTAAACTCCTCACCTTCTAGCATACACAAGTGAAATGCACCATTTTTGTAGTCTTCCACTACTTGATATGGACCTAACCACCTAGGTCTGAATTTCCTTCCCTCACTAGTCATTTTTGTCTATCTAGCTATCGAGTCTTAATACCAAATATCCTTCGTAGATCTCACATTCGTAAACCTTCTTGTTATATTGTCGAGCCATCTGATTCAACGTAAACACTATGTCATTGCTCGGTGTTCAATCTAGCCTCGTCGAGACTTTCTAACTAGGAGAGTCATGCTTCGTGATAACCCTCCTCTCCCTAGGATCCCATGTAGTGAAATACAAAGACTAGGTATTTGACTTCGAGTGGCAGAACCGCCTCAACACCAAATACTAAAGAAAAGGGGTTTCCCCGTTGGTGTTCTAACCAATGTTTGGTAGGCCCATAAAGCTAGAAAAATCTTTAGGTGCCAATCTCATTTATTCTCCTTAACGGTCTTTAGGAGAATGGACTTTAAAGTCTTATTGGTAGCCTCAAACTTGTCCATTAGCCTAGAGGTAGTAGAGAGAAGCCATGTGATGACTTATTTTGAACTTTGTACACAACTCACACCTCGTCATTTTTGAAAGACATGCCATTATCAAAAATAATGACCTATGGCACCCCGTACCTACAAATGATCTAGTTCAGGATGAACTTAGCGATTATAGAGCCATGTACGGTGGTAAGGGGCATGACTTCTACCCACTTGGTAAAGTATTCTATGGCCGTGATTATGAAATTATGGCCATCCATTGACGAGGGAGAGAATTTCCTATCAAATCCAAGCCCCACGTGGAGAAGGGCCATGGGGTTGTGATTGGTTGTAAAGCTTGTGTTGGTATGTGGATCTCGTGGGAGAACTCTTGACATTTGTGACATCTACGCACAAACTCTACATTGTGTCATGTTCTAGGGTGGGCCAAAAATAGCCCATCCGATGTATCTTCCGAGGTAGTGGCGTGGCCACTAAAGTGACCTCCACATACCCCGCTATGTGACTCATAAAGAATCTTTTCAGATTCTTTGCATGTCAACACATCTCAACAACATTCCATCAAAGGCTCTACGGTAGAGCACTTGCTCCAAAATAATGTACTTAGTAGTGATGACATGTAATCACCTTCTTTGTTATGATGTTGCCCTTCTAGGTATGTATGGTCCATGATGAAATTGATAATGTTGGTATACTAGGACATACAGAGATAGGGGCCTAGTTTAAACGAAGTACACACTCATCGGGAAATTCTAGATCACCAAATCACCCCCATCTAATGGATTGTCATCTAACTAGTATGTAATGATTTGACCCTTAACGGATTTTTGATTTACAAACATTAACTCGAAGTCACCCATTAATGTTATGAAATGCCCGAACTTTTTAGAAAAAGATCCTTGCATGAGGAATGTCTGTAAGTGGTTTATCTTAACAATAACCCTTGTTTCTTGATTGAGCATATAATGCCTTAAACACTTTGTTGTAAAAACTATGGCAAGGCATTCCTTTTATGCTGTGTGTAGTGTGTCTCATAATCAAGCAACATCTAAATAATGAAGTAAATTACATGCTCTCGTTTATCATCATCCTCTTGAGCCAACATGTAGGCTAGTGAAACATTTGTAGCTCATGAATACAAGATCAACGGGTGATCGATCTAGGTGGCATTAGCGTGGGGGGATAAAAAAATCATTTAACTACCTCAAAGGCCTCATTGCATTCTTCCATCCAATCAATGCTATAATCCTTTTTCAACAAATTGTTGATGGGATGAATAGCATAGGTCAAGTCAGGGATGAACCTTTGGATTGCACCAAGTTTCCCAAGAAAATATCTAATACCAGACTCATCCGATGGTGGAACCATTTCTAATACAACTTGGATTTTGGTTGGGTCGACATCAATCCCTCGTGAAGATATAATGTAACCCAGAAGCTTGCCTCTGTTATGCTGAAAACACATTTCTCTAGATTTAATGTGACACCATACTCAATTAAGTGCGAAAGGATGATGTGAAGCACCTTAGGGTGATCGCACACTTCCTAGCCTTAGCCAATAGGTCATCTACATAGGACTCCACAATCTTATGAATAAGATCATGGAATATGTAGGTCATTTCTCATTGGTATGTAGCACTAACATTCTTAAGACCGAATGACATGACAACATAACAATAAGTTCCCAAGGAGTTATAAATGTAGTTTTAGCTTGATCCTCCTTGGAGATTTTGATTTGATTATATCCCGAAAACCCATCCATGAGAGACAACAAACTCAAACCCAATTATTGCATCAATGATAACATCAATGGATGGTAATGGGAAATCATCCTTGGGGAAAGCTTTGTTAATGTCTCAGAAGTCTATGCAAATATGGATCTTTCCATTCTTTTTAGAATGGGGACAATATTAGATACCCATTGTGAATAATCAACTGGCTTAATGAATCCCACATGGAGAAGTTTCATTACTTCTTCTTTCACCATAAGGGCCACCTTTGGCTTCATAGGTCTTGAATTTTTCTTAATCGGCTTTGCATCGGTTTGGTGATGAGATTGTGCACCATGATATGTGGTGCAATTCCTGTCATTTCTTTGTAACTAAACACAAAATCCTTTTGATGTTATTTGAGGATCTGGGTATGTATTTCCACTTCCTCTAGAGTTAAAGAGGACCCTAGTTTTAAGATCTTTGGTTCCTCCTCCATTCCAATGTTTATATCAATCATTCCCTCGATTAAGGAGGCATTTCCCTCCTGAATTCTGAGGTGGGGCTGGAGGAAACTCCAAGTCCCCTTCTTCTTCTACCTTGTAAATCTCAAGATCCTTTCTCGGGGAGGACTCAATCATGGGATTCCCAAAATAAGAAGAGGAACATGGGATTAAGGAAAGTCTATCTCATGACAAGTAAGATGTAGTTCTGCCAAAGCATTTAAATAACTCAAAGTCAATTCATCACTATTGATGTGCTCTAAACAATTAGATTGACTCTCGGTTTCTACATGTATGTCAACATTGGGGTCATTGGTGTTTTATGAATCAAGGGTTCAACATGAACTAAAACCGTGAAGTTGGTATCTTCTAAGTCACTACTTGGGGTGAAGCATGAAGCAGAAGTTGCTATAGAATCTGTGAGAAGGTTTTGTTCACATGGAACTGCCTCAATTGAGATGAAATCAAACTCTTTTGTCAAACCTAGCACTATTGTTTTGTAAAGTTGTAGATGCTCAGACTCTAGTCTCATATACTTCAGATATATGATTTATGACTAGTTGTGAATCACCCAACACCCTAATATTGAGGATGCCCATCCTCTTAGCTATGATGAGGCCTAATAGGAGAGCCTCATATTCAGCCCCATTATTTGTGCATTGAAATTCAACTTGAAAGAAAAAGGTATAATCCTTCCTTGGGTGAAGTAAGGATCACGCCTACCCCGACACCAAAGTAACACTTGGCTCCATCAAAATGGAGAGTCCAACAACTACTCGAAAGATGGATGTTGAGTCCTCCTTTTACCTTCCCCTTTACCTCGGTTACCTCAACCATGTAAACCTCATTCTGGAAGGGAACCAAGTCCCAAGGCATGTCCCATACCCATGGAATCAAAGGGGAGAAGGATAGGAAAATCCTTTTCTAATAGCTCAACAATATTTTTGTAGTTCCTAATGATATAGTCTCTATAACAACGTTTTCATCCTTGACCACCGGAATACCCTCGATCAAACCCATAACTTCTAACTCTGTTGTAGGAACTAGTTTTTCTTATGTTTTATGCTTGCTGGTTTGTTTAACTGGTTTGTAGGAAGTTCAAATTCAAAGTGGACCCCTAGATTTTTCTTTAAGTTGGCCAAATGTATATCAAAGGGTTTTGGATCACCTTGAGCCACAAAGACCTTCCCTAAATGCAAGAATCTGACCTCTTGGAATAAAGTGGAGGGGATTTCCTTCATGTAGTGGATCCAAGGATGACTAAGGATCATATTATAATTGGTTTCCTGATCTATAATATAAAACTCAGTGAGTACCATCTTGGGCCCGAGAGTAACCGGTAATACTATGGTTCCGATCGAGGTTGCCTTGAGGCTATCATAGCCCCTCAGTGTGTTTCTTGTTGAGGAGCAATTGGTCTCCCCATACCCTAACTTCTGAAGAAAAGAGAAGGGGACTATGTTAACCACTGCCCCATCATCGATCATTACATGTTTCACGTAGTTGTTGTAGATCCAAACTTGTAAAAACAAGGCCGGATCACCTCTACGAGCTATTTCAGCATCCGTAGGCATCTTACTTATGTCAAACACAAACCCAATGTCCCTTTCGGGTTGCCCTAGAGGGAAAACATCAAAGTCTATATGATTTATCTGTGCCTCTAGTGGAGGGGTAACATTAATCAAATGGCTGAGACCTAGTGCTTCTAATAGAGTGGCTCGATGAGCAGGGGAATTATTTAGTAGATCCAAGAAGGAAATATGTGAAAAGGTCTTGGTCAGATCACTGATTAGATCATAAGCCCCTACTAGCTTGCTTAGCATATTGTGAATATTTCTTGACACATCTAGATAAATGGGATTGATTGTGAAGAATAATCCCTAGCTCTTGTTGTAACGTTGATTTGGGGTTCAACATCTAACTCAACTAGGCCCACAATTTTGGTTTGTTAGTGACCATCCAGAGGAGGTGCCACTTGTGGGTTTGATGAAGTTGAAGCTTCATGATCATGAGTCCCTATTACAATACCCTTATTCGAACCATTGGGATCTAGTCTACCATCCTTTGGACATGTGGGGAGAGGATCGTTGAAGATTCCTAGTGGTGTGTTCTATGGAGACACTGGTCCCATATAGGCATTTTGATTGGGTGTAGTTGGGTTTGCCAAAAACATGTCAACAAATAACTATCTTTGGTCTTCTGGAAAAGCATTGTAGAAACTTATTGTAATCATGGCATGTTCTTGCATCATGCCCATGAACCCTATGGAAACCACAATATAAATCTAGGTCATAATCTCATGGCCTTTGATTTGTTCCTTGTTGTGGCCCAAAGTTATGATTACTATTTGGTTGTTGATTGTTGTGGTTAAAATTTTGAAACCCTTGCCCTTGGTTTTGGAATTGGTTAGGGTATTGACTGGGGCTTGGGGTTGGCATTTTCCTTTTTTTTGAGGTTGTTGCTATTGTTGAGGATGATTAAAATCCACAACGTTTATCGAGGGTGAGAAATTGTTGTTTCTCTGATTATTGCCATTATTTTTGTTGTTATTTGTAACACCAGTGTTAGTAGGATTAACCACATTAGGATTTTTGGGTTGGTTAGTCACACCATCGGTCGTGACTCCATGATTCTTATTAAGGATATTTGGTCCTTGATTGTTATTCATGTTGTTGGAGTAGCTGGAGAGTTTTGAGTAGGAGTAACTAACTTCCCATTTGCCCCGTAGGTCTTATGACCACTATCAATGGCCACTTGGTCAATTCGAAGAGCACCTTCTAGCACTTCCTCATAGCTCCTGAGTGGGAACTTTTGAACCTCTTCCTTTGTCTCTCTATTGAGAGAGTGGAGGAATAAATCACAAAGTTCCATTTGATCCATGTTTGGAGCACTTGCGGAAGAATAGAGAACCTATCGCCACCTCTGAATGAAGTGGGCTGCGGATTCATTATGTTCTTGCTTGATGTGCAAGAATTCTCTGATCCCTATTCTTAGCAAGCTTATTCATATCGAAAGCCTTAATGAACTCGAAACATGAGTTGTTTAAAAGAGTGTATCGAGGCCTCAGTATTCTATAATACCAATTGAGAAATGCCTTCTAACATCTTAGGGAATATTTTTACAACAACTACATCCCATGGGAGAAACTCTCGAATGGATATTGCGTAGGCTTTGATATGAGCATTTGGGTCACCTTCCCCTTTAAACTTTGGAAGATTGGGAAATGGCCTTGGGAGCATGACTATCCGGATGGAAAATTCTAGAGGCTCCTTTAGGTACTCAGAGTAAGTTCCCATTGCGTACGTTTCAACCATTGAAGGTCCTTGTTGGGGAAGCAAAGGTTGCATTGGTTCTTTGAAATGACATGGCATAGGCATTTTTGGGGCATATGGCATTCCCTGTGGATAACCATAAGGACCTGGATAGGTGTACGCATCTCCTTGTGGTGTTTTAGAGTATGTGTGCATATAGGGGGTTGGCCACTTTGATATGGAGCTGAAGGCATGAAGCTAGGGAACATCACATTTCTAGATGGTATAGCATTTGAGAACACACTTCCGGCTGACACCTATTGTAGGTATCCATATGTGGCTTGAGGAGGCATACCTAAGGTACCCATCCTAGTTAACAAATCCCTAGGGTTTGGAGTATTCATGTAGACTGGAGGATTCTGTGTAGTCGGTATTTTCCCATAGTTTTGTGGGTAGGAAAGAGTTGACCTCTTGACCCTGCATATGAATTCTACATTTTCTGGGTAAGCTCTAACTCTTTGACCTTGTCTACCAAAGCTGAAATGACATCACCCATTGATGGGGCGGTGTCTTTCTTAGGTACCTTTTGTTGAACCCTTGGAGGTTGTTGAGGAGTATGGTATCCTACTATGAATTGTTCATGATGTTGCCACCCCTCATTAGTTGTATTGTCAGTTGGTGGTGGGGTAGTGTTATTGTTTTGAAGTAGGACATCACCTTGTCCTTGTAACCTATCAAAAGATTGGTTCATGTGTTGGAATTTTGTTCACTCCTAGCATACCATGCTAAATACTCCTCATCTAGATGGGGAGTTGATCGGATTGCATGGTAATGGGATGTGAAACAATACTTGAGGAGATGAACTTGCTTCACCAGTGAATGTCATGTTATTTGAACTTGATTGTTTGAGGGGATAGGTCTGAGTGACCTGATCAAGTTCTTCAATGTGTACAGAAGAACCGACATTGGTTCCTGAAGTAGAGGGTTTTGAGCGGATGAGCGGTTGTCCGCCCATGTGGAAAGTGAAGGTGATTGTTGTGGTATACTTGATTGGTAATGGTACATGCCAAAACCGGGATGGGATGACCGTACTTATCATATCTTGACATATTCGGGGGTATAAGGATACCCATAGAATAAGGGATGGATGAAGAAAGTGGAAATGTTTAGAGACTAGCTCTTCACGTCGGGTTCACCAATTTTGTATGATAGAAAATCAACACGTGACCTTCTTTGCACCCGACCTCCCGAGGTCGTGTTGAGATAGCCGGTGAAAATGAAATGGAAGTGAAAGTGATGGTGGAGATCAAGATAATTGGGCAACCTTATGTCTTTGACATGCAATACTAGAATCTATGTGAATCTAAGGAAAAGAATGCTCTCCTAACCTGAAGGGGTGTGATGGTATGGTCGATATGATAGCTACTGGAGACTCCAATCGATGTCTAGTTCTGCCGAGATTCTATTGATTGGTTACATGGAATACATGGAAAGTAACTGTAGGTGCCTCGTATGGGTTTCTAGAAAAGGTCATGGAAGTGGAGACAAGAGGTGTAGTGGAGCTACAGGGACTATGGGTGATTTTCTGGTCTTGTCCAGAAAGTCTTAGCCTGATCAATCTGCTATATTCAACAATGAAAGTTGTGTAATAATATCGGGTGGAAGCAGTGAAGATATGAATACCAATGTGCGTAAACCAGTATCAATATCTAGCTGATTAGTAGGCCCATTGGGTTATAGGACCTATGGATCACAACCAAAGACTTGTTGAGGTTGAGGCCCTCGTATGGTCATGCATGCAATCAAACCCTATTTCTAGGAGCATTCCAAAATTCATAGGCTTGATTAGCAATGATATTCAGTGTATCTAACTATCTTATTTTCTTAGTATATGTTGTAGGTGTGCATAAGACTGTTAAATGCAAACTTGTGTCAATGTCAGTTATTAGCTCCGGCCCGTTGGGTTGTGGGACCAGGGGATCACAACTGTAAGTATTTTCTGTTATGGACCGTTGATGGTCATGTAAGATGAATTGATTTTTTTCAGTAAATAAACTATCTATCAAAGGAAATCTAACCTATATTTTTGGTGTTTTCTCAATATATCATAACAAAGTAGTAAAACAAGCTAATCTATGGAAAGTAAATGTTTTTGTTCTTTTCTAACTTTTTAGAAAATGCATCTAATCTAATAAACAAGTTAAATACAAACAATTAGCTGGATGTAGCTAACTATTTGTGCGTAGATGTGTGAATCTAAATCTAAAAATATATTCTAACTCAATCAAAAATCCTTCCAACCCTACCTCAAAAGTGAAGAACAAATCATAACCCTAATAGAGCTATTATTCCCCATAGCTTCCTGGTAATGTTGAAGAGACAAATTCCTATTGATTTGATCTACTTGAAATTATCTAGTTAATTGAAATGGACTATTTCTCTACTCTATTTGATATGCAATTGAAATTAACAATTCGTAATTGACAATTTGATAAACAAAGCAAACAAATACACAACTCCAACCTGGAAGAGCAAGAACCTTGGAAAATCTAGTAGTATCAGTGTTTGTCCCCTCAGTTCTTTCCTTTCTTTCTCTGAGTGTTCATGTGAGTCCAAGGGATTGGGAATGCAAATAACAACAACAAGAGGATGGTACTTGAGTAATGGAATCTTGGAAGCAATCTGGATGCGTAATGCAAGTAGAAGAGAGATAGCACAAGAGATATGAGCTTGGCTATGTAATTCCTAGCAAGATTATGGTAGAAAAACAATACAAGATACACAAAATTCTTAGGCCCTTTGCTTGAATACAAACATGGAATATATAGGAATGGAGGCTAGGAGGTTACTTCATGCACAAGGCAAGAAAAGAGGCAGTTCCAACTAATTAAATCTCATTTAAAATAGAAAGGAGGAGAACCAAGCAAAAAAGCTATTTTTAGCCAATTTGGTTCACAGATGCATGCAAAAAGAAAATTTAAGTGAACATCGTCGCATGTTTAAAACATGCATGAAGAATCTAGAAAAAGCGGCAAAATTCTCCAAGTTTAGGACCACCGTCCTACTTGGGTGGTGGTTTGAGAAATGTCACCAGCTTAGGGCGGCGGTCCTAGAATTGAAGGCCAAAACAAGCACAAAAAGAGGTGGGGAGATGGAAAAATGCATGGAAAAGCTAAGTAAGGCTATCTAGGCTACAAATATACACTACAAATGGGTTTTGGAACTCAAACACTTTCTTAAAAGGATTTTGAATCATTATTGGGGACTTTTGTAACTATTTTTCTAACAATGTAGCATGGTGGTCGTGGGTGTGTGCGACCACCATGAGCACTCCCATCATTCGATGAATTTTCGAGCGCGCCGTATGTAATAGGAGTCTTGGACACTACGTGTACCATCTTGAGAAAGGGGATCCGAGAGGGATTAAGGGGCTAGTGGGCCTTTTATTGATTTTGTTGTGGTTTTTTTGGTCGTTTATATGATTTTTTTATATTTTAGGATCATTGTTTAAAACAGAGCGTTTGACCACACCTAGTGTGCAATGGCATTGTACACAAACTTGATTTATTATGATATATATAGATTCTCTTTTTTTTGTTCATGAGTTCATTGTATCCGAGTTGACTTCTTTTATGGTTTGCTTCACATGTGTACTCTTAGATGCTCAAAAATTCCACTTTTATGATTTTGGAATGTATGCAATGGATAGGAATGCTAACAGAGTGAGATCTTTTATATTTTGTAATGTTGATATATGATAATGCAAACACATTGTAATGCTGAAATTTAGTTTTTTTAATCAATTTTCGGCACTTCGTATTGTTTTGGAAAAATGTGATGATAAAGTGATATGATAAAAATATGAAATTTCCCTACTCTAAACTCCACACAACTGGTAAGATGTGAGGGCTCAACATCGAGAGCTAATAGGGGTGCAAGTCATAGAGGTTTGTTGAATGACCAATGATGAGAGAGAAAGAGACAAGATTTGGAAAAATAAAAATTGAGAACCTAATACTTGACCCTACACAAGTTTACTACTTAGTTTAGAATGTGAACTACTTTCCAGTTTATCTAGACTTAGATCCATAGATGGCCACTTGGTTGACAAAATCTAGTTTTTAGGGTTTTAGGCTCTTTTTGGAACTTGGACATATAACTCACTTTACTTTGATTTAGGATTTCATTGTATTTGAATGAAATGATTTATCTTTCTAATTTTTCAAAGAGACCCCCTATACCTTGCCCCACGCTACCATTAGGAAGCATGTGCTTATCACCTGTAACAAACTATTACACCAAAACCTCGAGGCATTAGTGAAATCTGCACATGAGGGTCATAGCATCCCACCACGCTTCTGTAGAGCCCGACTCGGGTTGGGTTTGTGCCCGCACTCCCATATGTACAAGCCCCACTTCACCGACATTTAGGCACCCCATGGGCCCGGCTACATGACGTAACCAACCGAGTGGGATTCGAACACGGGTGGTCGCTCTGATACCAAATGTAATGAATTACACCAAAACCGTGAGGCATTAGTGAAATCTGCACATGAGGTCATAACATCACCATGGATAAGGCATAAGTGAGTAAGGGCACTTCTTTCCTTTCTCAATCCTATGCCACTAGTAAGAGACACAATCTCAACACCAAAGGTTGGTAGGGAAAAGAAGTGTGTAAAATAAATTTTTTCAATGATCGTAATTGACACGTTTAATTTAGGAAAAACATTTAGAGTTTTCTTATTTCCAAAGATATGTATATGGGATAGATGTGACACCATGAAGCTTCGAAATGCATCATAGCAGCAATGACACCTAATCTAGAAGAAACTATGAGTAGAACCAAGTATGCAGGCCTTTGTATGGTTAATGTCAAAGCTTGTCTTTTATTGTTTTGAATTGATGAGATGATTTGGAATAGTTGGTGATGTTGTGAAGATTTGAAGAGATATGATTTAAATTTTTGCCAATTTTTTAGAAGTTTTAGGAATTTCTATGAGAACAAGTCCCCGATCACAAATTTACGAAATGGAGGTGAAAATGAAAATGTAATGTGGATGCAGTAATGTACATATGAAATGTAGATGAAAATACGTAGTACCTCTTTAGGTGAAGTGAGTTGATAGATTCACTAGACTCCTCACCCCGTAGTGTACACAGGAGAAATGCCCCATTTTTGTAGTCTTCCACTACTCGATATGGGCAAGTGCCATTTGGACCTGAACTTCCTACCCTCTCCAATATTTTTATCAATCCGGCTATCAAGTCTTAACACCAAATCTCCCTCATATATTTCACATTCATAAACCCTCTTGTTATACTTTGGTACATCCGGTCAAAGATAAACTCGTGTTGTTGCTCGATGTTAAGCCTAACCTCATCAAGGATTTCTAATTGAGAGAGTCACACCTCTCGATAGGCCTCCTCTCCCAAAATACCATGTAATGAGATGTGAAGACTAATATTTCGACCTCGAGGGGTAAAAATGATTCTACACCGAATACTAGGGAAAATGGGGTTACCCTGTTGGTGTCCTTATCGGCATTGGATAGGCCCACAAGGCTAGGTATAAATTTAAATGCGAATTGCACTTGTTTTCCTTAAAAAATTGAAGAGAATGGATTTCAACATTTTATTTGTCACCTCAGCCTGTCTATTGGCCTGAGGGTAATATAGAGAGGCCATGTGGTGGTTATCTTGAATTTCTCACATAATTCCCATACCTTGTCATTATTTAAAGACATGTCATTATCCAAGATAATGAATTGTGGGAGATTGAACATATAAACGATCGATTGAGAATGAATTTAGCGATTACGGAACCTAGTACGGTGGTAAGAGGCATGGCCTCTACCCACTTTGTGAAGTATTCTATGTCCGTGATTATGAAGTTGTGGCCATTAGTTGATGTGGGAGAGAACTTCCCTATCAAATCTAGAACCCATGTGGAGAAGGGACATGGAATTGTGATTGCTTACAAATCCTGTGCCGGTATGTGGATCTTGTTAGAGAACTCTTAACATTTGTGGCACTTACATATGAATTCTACTGCATCATGCTCTAACGTGGGCCAAAATTAGCCCATCAATGTATTTTTTAGAAGGTGACATGGCCTCGAAATGATCCCCACATACTTCAACATGTGACTCGTAATGAATATTTTCAGACTCTTCTTGATCAATGCATCTTAATAACATTCCATCAAAGGCTCTACGATAGAGCACTTGTTCTAGAATCACATACTTAGTAGTTATAATGTGTAACCGTCTCCTTTTTTGCAATCTAGCCTCTTTAGGGTATGCCTTGTCTACAATGTAATTAATTATGTTAATATACCAAGGGCACATAGTGATTGGAGGCTTGGTTTCCACATGGTATACACACTCATCAGGAAATTCTAAATCAACTAGATCTCCATTGTCGATCGGGTTATCTACCAACAATCCACAAGAACTATCCTTTTACAGAATTTTGATTAACGAAGGTTAACTCAAACTCACCCATTAGCGTTATAAAGCATCCAACCCTCTTAGAAAATGAACCTTGCATCAAATAAGTACATAGATGACCAGTCTTGATAATCACCCTTTTTCCTAGTTCAACATGTAATGTTTCAACCACTTGGTCAGCAAACACTATAGCTAGGCATGTTTTTTCTCCTTGTGTGTAATGTGTCTCATAATCAAGTAGTGTCCGAATAATGAAATAAACTACATATCCACACTTATCATCATCTTCCTGAGCTAACATGTAGGCTAGCAAGACATCTGTTACCCTTGAATACAAAATGACGGGCCTATATGACCTTGGAGGCATGAGTGTGGGTGACGAGAGCAAGAATCATTTTACTGATTCAAATGCTTCATTACATTCTCCCATTCACTCAATGTAGTAATATTTCTTTAGTAATTTTTGATTGGATGAACAACAAAGGTTAGATAAGGGATTAAACTTTGAATTTTTCCAAGTTTCCCAAGAAATACCTCACAACAGATTTGTCGATGGTGGGATCATCTCTAGAACTCGCCGATTTTGGCCGGATCCACATCAATCCCTCATGAAGATATGATATATCCCAACAAATTTCCTCCTATTACACCGAATACACACTTTTATGGATTTAGCGTGACACCGTATTCGATTAACCGAGAGAGAATTATGTGCAACACCTCGGGTGATCGCACCACTTTCTAGCCTTGGACTAGGAGATCATCAATGTAAGACTCCACAATTTTGTGAATAAGATCATGAAAGATGTACATCATGGAACGTTGGTAGGTTGCTCTAGTATTCTTGAGCCCAAATGGCATGACTACATAGTAATAGGTTCCCCAAGGAGTGATGAAGGTTGTTTTGGCTTGATCCTCCTTAGAAATATGAATTTGGTTGTACCCATAAAATCCATCCATGAGGGATAAAACCTCAAAACCAATCGTTGCGCATCAAATATGACATCAATGGAAGGTAGTTGGAAGTCATCCTTAGGAAACACCTTGTTAATGTCCCGAGAAGTCAATACAAATACAAATTTTCCCATTCTTTTTTAGAATAGGGACAATATTAGATACCCACTGGAAATAGTCAACTATTTTGATGAACCATACTTGCAAGAGTTTCATCACTTATTTCTTCACCATGAGATACACCTTTGGCTTCATTGGTCTTTACTTATATTTAATTGGCTTGGCATCTAGCCTCATGAAAATATTATGAACTACAATGTAAGGATTAATTCCCATCATCTCGGTGTAGTTAAATGTGAAAGCTTTCAAGTGTTCCTTTAGAATATGGGTATGTATTTCTACCTCCTCTGAAGTTAGGGAGGATCCCAGATTCAGGATTATTGGTTCTTACTTTGTCTCGATGTTTATATCGCTTGTTCCCTCAATTAAGGAGGCATTTACCTCCTCAAACTCAAGCAGGATGGAGGTATCTCTAAATCCCCTTCTTCTCCTACCTCATAAATCTCAAAATCCTTCCTTTGGAAGATTCTATCATGGGATTTCCAAAATAGGAAGAAGAATGTGGGATTAGGGAGAAATAAACCTTGTCATGAACGAGATGTAATTTTACATAGGTGTTTAGATATTCAAGGGTCACCCTATCACTATAAAAGTGATCCGAGATGACAGACTCATTCTCAACTTCTATAAATGACACCATTGGGATTATCGGTATTTTATGAACCAAAGGCTCACATGAACCGACACCATGAATTTGGTATCCTCCAACTCACCACTTGGAGTAAAAAAGAGGTTGTGATAGATCTACATTAGAAGGTTTTGTTCATGTGGAATTGCTTTGATCGATATGAAATCAAACCCCTTTATTAGATTATACACGCTACCTTGTAAAATTGCAAATGTTCTACTCTAGTCTCATACACCTCGGATACCTAGTTTGCGACCAAGCGTGAGTCTCCTAACACTCGATATTATCAGCACCCATTATTTTGGCCACGATGAGACTTAGGAGGAGGGCCTCGTATTTAGATCCATTATTTGTACATTCAAAGTTCATTTTGAATGGAATAGGTAGAATCCTTTCCTAGGAGAAGTAAGGATCACGCTTTGCCCCAATGCCAAAACAACACCTAGATCCATCGAAGTATAGAGTCCAAAATTTCTTGGAAAGATGGATGTTGGATCATTCTTTGTATCCTCTTCCTTTTCTTGAGTTACTTACACCGTCTGCACCTCATCTACTTGGGAGAGAATTGAGTCCCAAAGTATGTCCTATACCCATGGAATCAAATGGAAGAAGAATAGGTAAATCCTTTTCCAATAAATAAAAAAATCTTTGTTGTGGTTCCTAAGGATATTGTCTCTATGATGATGGTCTCATCCTTGACTGTCGGGAATGCCTTCGATCAAGCCCGTGACTTCTAACTCCATTGTGGGTACGATATTTACTTTTGGTTTTGAACTAGTTGGCTTGTTAAGATGGTTTTTGGAAGCTCGAACTCAAAATGGACTCCTGGTTTCTTCTTCAAATTTTCTAAGTGTATGTCAAAAGGTTTTAGGTCACCTTGCGCCACAAAAAATTTCCTAGATCCAAGAATATTACTTCTTAAAACAAAGTGGAAGGGATTTCCCTCATGCAATGTATCCATGGGTGGCCAAGAATCATATTATAGTTGGTTTCTTGATCTATAATATAAAAATTAGTGAGGAATGGCTTGGGTCCTAAGGTGACTAAAAACACTATGGTTCCTATCAAATTTTCTTTAAGGCTATCGTATCCCATTAGCGTATTCCATG
Source organism: Taxus wallichiana var. yunnanensis (assembly GCA_018340775.1). NCBI lineage: Eukaryota > Viridiplantae > Streptophyta > Pinopsida > Cupressales > Taxaceae > Taxus > Taxus wallichiana. The sequence goes on along the minus strand of CM031241.1, from coordinate 345,260,362 downwards.
TTGAAGAACAATTTTTTATCCATATCCTAGATTTTGAAGAAAAGTGAAGGGGACTATGTTAAATTCCACCCCATCATCAACCATTACATGTTTAACGTAGTTATTATAGATCCATACCTACAAATGCAAGTTTGGGTCACCTCTACATGTAATTCCAACATCTGTTGGCACTTTACATATGTCAAACACAAACCCAAAGATCTCTATCTAGCTGCCCGGGAGGGTAGACATCAAAATCTACTTAGTTTACTTGTGCTTCAGGAAGGGGGTGACGTTAATTAGATGACCAAGACCCAATGCTTCCAGCAAAGAAGATCTATGAGTAGGGGATTTATTCAGTAGATCCAAGAAGGAAATGTGAGAAAAGGTCTTTGTCAAGTCATTGATTAAATCTTATGCTCTACTCGATTTGAAACCATTTGTTGGATATCCTCTGTTATTGGTGGATAAATGGGTATCGGTTATGTGGAATAATCCTTAGTTCTGGTGGCGGCATTAATCTGAGGCTCAGTGTCTAGTTTGACCAATCCCATAATTTTTGTTTGTTGATGACCATCCAAGGGAGGTGCAACTTGTGGGTTTGAAGAAGTTGAGGCTTCATGATCATTGTCTCCTATCACAATCCCTTTGTTTGGACCATTAAGATCTATCCTACCATATTTTGGGTGAGTAGGAAGAGGATAATTAAAGATCCTCAGTGGTGTGTTTTGAGGAGAAACCAGTCCTACATAAGTGTTCGCGTTGGTGTAGATGGGTTTTCCAGAAACATGTCTACAAAGAGTTTCCTTTGATCCTCGGGAAAGCGTTGAAGAATTTGTTTCAAACATGACACAATCTAGCCTCATGCCCATGGACCCTATGGAAACCATAATACAAATCATGATTTTATCCCCGAGGTCTCGGTTCGTGCCTTGTTTGGTCTGAAATTTTGATTATTGTTCATTATCCGATTATTGTAGTTAAAATTTTGGAACCCATGCCCTTGATTTTTGAACTAGTTTGGATACCCACTCAGGTATTGATTAGGGCTTTGGGTTTGAACCTATCTTGATTGTTGAGGTTATTATTACTATTGTTTTTGTTGCTATTGAGGATGATTAAAATCCACAACATTTATTGAAGGAGAAAAGTTATTGTTTCTTTGATTATGGCATTCGTATTATTATTGTTATTGTTGGTAGTGCTCGTATTGGAAGTGATGCCAACATTAGGTTTCTTTGGCTGATTAGTAAGGTCATCAATTGTAACCCCATGATTCTTGTTAAGGACCTTTGGTCCTTGATTATTGTTCACATTGCTTGGGTAACTGGAGTTACCTTGATTTGGAGTGACTAACCTCCCATTTTTTCCATAGGTCTTACTACCACTATCTATGGCTGCTTGGTCAATTCATAGAGTGCCCTCTAGCACCTCTTCGTAACTCCTTAGTGGGAATTTTTGAACTTATTCCTTTGTTTATCTATTGAGAGAATGAAGGAAAAAATCAAAAGTTCCATTTGATCCATGTTGGGAGAACTTGCAGAGGAATAGAGGACTTTTCGCCACCTTTGGAAAAAGTGGGCGGCAGACTCATTGTGTTCTTGTTTGATATGGAGGAATTATATGATTCTTGTTCATAGAAGTTTGTTCATGTCAAAGGCCTTAATGAACTCGAGATACAAATTGTTTAAAGGAGTGTATTTAGGCCTCTAGTATCCTGTAATACAATTCTAGAGAGATGCCTTCTAGTGTCTTAGGGAAAATATTTGTGAGAATCTGCATCCCATGGGAGCAACTCTCGAATGGCCATTACATAATATTTAATATGTGTGTTGGTATCTCCCTCCCCTTTTACTTGGTATATCATGCAATGGTATTGGGAGCATGACTACTTGTATGGAAAATTCTAGAGGCTCCTTAAGATACTCGAATATGTTCCCATTCGTACATTTCAACCATTGAAAATCTCTTGTTGGGGAGGTGGAGGTTGCATTGGTTGTTGAAATGGTGTAGCGTATGCATGCATTGGGGCATAGGGAATCTCCTGTGGCTGACCATATGGACCTAGATAAGTGTACATATCCCCTATGGTGATTTAGAATACATGTGCATATAGGGGGTTCGATCTGTTTTGATATGGAACCAAAGGCATAAAGCTATGAAAAATTACATTTCCAGCTAGTATAGCATTCGAGAACACACTTCCAAATGGTGCTTGTTGCAGATATCCATATGTGGTGGGGGCATAACCAAACTACCCATACCAATTAGAAAATCTCTAGGAGTTGGAATGCTTGTATAAATTGGAGGATTTTGCATAGTGGGGGCTTGTCAAATTTTTTTGGATATTGAGAAACTCTTGCTTGCCCAATGTATGAATTTTATGTGTTTTGGGAAAGCTCTCATTCTTTAACTTTTAAAATACGATACCGAGATAAGCTCTCATGTTGATGTGATCGTATTTTTCTTTGGTGGTTGTTGTTGAACTTTTGGAGGTTGTTGAGGAGTGTGATATCCTGCTATGAATTGTTCACTATTCTTCCACCCCTCATTAGCAATGTTTTCTATTGTTGGTGGGGTAACATTATTATTTTGGAGAAAAACATTAGTATGGCCATGCAACCTGTCGAAATCCCGGTTCATGTTTTGGAAGCATTGTTCACTTCTAGCATAGCGTGCTAAGTAATCCTCATCCAGATGTGGGAGTTGGTCTGATTGCATGCTAATGGGTTGTCTAAACAAAACCCAAGGAGATGAACCTACGTATGTGAAATTCATGTTGTTAGAGATTGAATACTCAAGAGGATGTGTCTATGTGATTTGGTCAAGCTCTTCAATCCCTACAGAGGAACCAACATTGACTCCCGAGAAAGAGGATTTTGTGCTTGAGAAGTGAATAAAATATTTTCCCATGTAGAGAGTGAAGGAGATTGTTGTTGTCTATTTTTTAAATAGTTGTATTTTTCAAACCCGAGAGGGGCCGACCGTATGCATTGTATCCTAACATATTTGGGGGTATAAGAATTCCCACAGAATAATGGGAAAGACAAAGATGTAGATGAAGAAGGTGGAAACACTTAGAGAATAGCTCTTCATGTCGTTAGGTTCACCAATTTACTGGGAGAGAAAATGGACATGTGACCTTCATTCACACTTGACCTCCCGAGGTCATGCTAGGATAGCCGGTGTGGAATGTGTGGATGGAAGTGTGCGTGGTAATGAATAATTTAATGAGGAAAAATTATGTCCTCGATACATAATATTGGGATCTTCGAATATAGGGAAAATAAAGCCTCCCTAACTTGGAGTGACATAATGGAGCGATTAGATATAATCACTACTTGAAGACTCTAGTCAATGTCAAGATCTGTTGATACTCTTTTTGTTGGTCATGTGATGCAACCTAGAATTTACTAGATAACACCCTAGACACACTGACACATCACTTAGCCTAGACTAAGCGCTCACTCAAAGCACGCAAAGGTACCAGGTCCCTCTTTAAAGTTGATGTAGTAGGATGTTAGCGTGATGAAGGAAGAAACATATAGATTCATAACTAATCCATCATTCTACAATGCATGCTATATCTAGACCTAGGAAAGAACAAGTTTAAATAATAATCATGTTTGAATAAAGAACATGCACTACTCAATTACACATAGGAATGACACTTAGATTCAGGAAATATCTTCCATCTATTAATAAACACGAAGCTCCTTACAATAATGGAAATCTATATCGATGTGCACATGGATCGATACAATAATCCAATCATATGCACATATCCACTAATATGTGATTCACATCTATATATATATATGTGGGTGGGAACTTTCCCTTCACGCTTATCTATTCCAAAAATAGGTGCATGTTATTAATAGCCACGTGTCGTTTACATGCATAGCCACACATGTAAGTGTACTATCTATAAACTACTGCGATAGTTAACGAGGTGACAATCCTATTCTTAGAATCGTATCCATGCAAAAGCACTCGAATCTGATCCTTCATAAATAAATAATGTGTGGCGCACATGTCTCTACATCATTGGTGTGTTACGCACGCCATCTTCTAAAAATAGATCTTTATGCTTAAAATCGGCTAAGTCCCGAAAGATGAACTTTCCCTCTGCATGCGGTTTATTCTTGTGCCTCGCACCCTTGATCCTAGCCTTCTCTTCCATGTGGGCTTCTTGTGTGATCTCTAAATATTATTCTCCGATCAACATTACCCCACACTAATCTCATTGTTGTCCCGACAATGGTTATCTCCAAAACTGAAGTAAATAACGGTGAATGGAAAGTATAAGAGAGAATGTAGATGAATAAAGAATGTTTTATGATCCAGCCCCCTCTATATCAGTTTGAAGGATCAACTCTGGATATTCCTCCTTTATTTTGGCCTCAAGGCCTGTCATTCAATGAGTGCTTGTTCTACTTTTTTTGGAATGTCCACAACAATGGACTCCAATTCATCCCTCGCAATATCCCCTTTTTCATTTTGCAGAACCAACACAATGCTAGACATTGAGGTCATTATTCCTTCTAGAAGATCCATCTTCTATGCAATGAGCTTCCCAAGCTCTTCTAGCTAAGTCTTGTGTGGATCTTGTGCTGCTATTAGGGCCTCATGCTTTTGCTTAACCATTGACAATATTTCTGCATGGCCCAATGTTTCATCCTTCATTGCTCTTTGGACCTCATTGTTTTCTTCCAAGGTCTTTATGTTGATAAGCACCTCTGGAGCTATGCATATGTTTAAAGCCTAGTCTGCTTTCTTCAATTCTTCTTGTAGCACTTGCAACAACCCTTCATAGGATGTAATCTTTCGCATCACTGAAGCTTTCTCTCATTTTGCCTCTTGTTCTAGATTCCTTGGCATTGGCATGCATAGAGGTTCATCTTCAAGTACCAGGTCCACCAACTTTCCTACATAATGTATCGCTAAGGGAAATGTTTGTGGTACCTTGGTCTCCAAGTGTGGCCTAGCTCTTATGACATTATCTCCAATCTCCTCTGCGATGCTAATAAATACTTCGTTCTTCTTCTATGCTAAGTCCCTCTCTTGCATTATGTGTGTTATCTCTACATCCTTTGTCTTTAGCTCCTCACGTAACGCTCTAACGTTGTAGATTTTTCCATGTTTCTCCTTGTAACTTCAGTAGAAACCTTCACCAATGCGTTGCTAACCTACTCATTTGACATGACAATAGGATTTATTGTCATATGTCTAGATTGGGGTGCCTTTTTCAGCCATCTCGACATGCATGACTCCTCGCATACATCAAATTCAAGCTCATCCATGTGGGTGTGCATTGACCATGATAGTTTCTTTCTAGTGCAAATGGTTTCCATATCCCCATCCATTAATTTCCAACCAAATAAATCCTTTTGTTCTACGGTTCTTTGGAAACGAGCACAGATGATTTTACCTACGTCCTTTGTATATCCCATAGCTGGTGGAATGTGCTCTCCACTCATTCTTCTAGACAATTGCTACTTAGGTACTTTAGCTTCCAAATTTGGTACTTGTGTCTCCATGTCCCGAAAGCAGTCTCAGCCTTGTATCTCTCCTCTGGTCCCTTTTCTTCCTCTCCTCTTTCCTTTCATTCCTCATCCATTTTTCCTACTATGTCCTCTAGAATTTTAGGAGAATCAGGCGTGCTTTCCTCTGACCCTTCCTCCTCATTCAACTTCAATTTCCTCCTTCTTTGCAAGGTTTCCTCCTTCTGTGGAGAGAGTCTGGGTGATATGCACACCATTTTGGAGTAGCACCTTAGGTCCTTGTGCATCGAATAATTTCTTAAATCCGTGCTCCCCTTGTTCAACCTTTGTATCTTTCTCTTCATCCTTTCCCAACGGTGAGTGGTCACATGATGCGACTCTTCTCTATCAAATAGTTGCTTTCTTCTGCGCTCCAAGCCTCCACTATCTTCACGCTCCTCTTCGCATCCTCTACTCAACAGTTTATGTGGGCCTTTGTGCCGGTATGTTTTCCATTGTGTGCTTACCCTTTAGTGGCCCGGGAGCATGAATTCATTCTCCACATACTTATTTTCTCCATCTTGGGCTTGGTGAAGATACACTAATGTTGCCCCTATATCTCGTTATAGCTAGACTTAATGGCTTACTATTTAACACCTCTCGAAATGAGCCTCTCGACATAGGCTCTTCTTCCTGGATACACATACTTCTTCCTCAACGTGTGGAAGTCGTAGTCTACCTTATCTGCATTGAATACCAGTCATCATGTGTTTGTGAATCGTGAATGATGCTTAGAAATACCTTGCAGTGAATGCGTAAGGAAATTTACACCAAGGGCTCAGGCTCCATCTCTCATTGGGAAGCGTGTAATGTAAAAATTCTTATATATGGCAAATCTGGACTTGTTTCTCCACTATCGATGGTAGGTTCTTTGAGATGCACCACTCTTCTCTAAATTCCATGTGGAGCAGGTCATACCATTTCTCCTCCCTTTGCTTGACGTCATTTTCATGGACCCTTTACATAGGTACTTGCTTTGAACCTTTCATCTGACAACTTATTCTCTATGGGGTATTCCCATACCTTTTCCTTTGACTATCTAGTACTCTAATTTCCATGAATACCGGTGATAATAGAACAACCCCAAAGCTGATCTTCCCTTATGTGCACGCTTCCTCGATTATTTTCTCTATAATGTAGCTTGCAATATTGTAGAATACTCCCGAGATCTTGTGCATAACATGTAACCACATAGTATTTACCTATGACCACCAATCCTCGATTGTTTAAATTTGTAACAAGGTGTGTTCTTTGCTTGCACAACCGAAAAGTTCTTTAACTTGTTTATATCCATACCGCATGAACCCTTCAGTACCCCAAATCATTTTTGGTCTTTAAGATCACATGACTTTATCTCGTGAGATCATTCTTTATATCCTCTCATATGGCCTTCAAACCACATTTGTTGAGATAAGAGTGGATGAGGTTCTAACTTTGAGGCCTACAAAGTAGAAGAAATCCTCATGTACTCTACTCATGAGCCACTTTGGTACAAGGGATCGTACTTCTAAAATATGGAAGCTCATATAATTAGTAGACCCCGATTCTCTTTGAAGCTTCTCACCTGCATCATCATAAACCAGCATGTCTTCTTCCATACGTTTGTTCATCCTCATAGTGAGAAAGGAATTGAGCTCCTTCTTGTTCTCTGAGGTCCTATGATTGTATTTGCTTACTTTTCTCTTTTTGATGTGTGAATCCCATTTGGGCCGATGATGACTCCTTCTCGGATATTGCATTTTTGAAAAATTGCTTTGGGTGCCATCTCTTCCTCCTCAAGCGACCACCTTCTTCTTTCCCTTTTCTCCTACCGCATCTGCCTTCTTAGGTGTTATTTTTACCTTGCAATTATCTCCTCTTTAACTCTGTAATTTACGAATCAAACCCTAGTTTGATTCAATCATGGCCTAGGTGGAAACTTCATGCCCTAACTCCTCCTGTCACCTTGATTCACTCAAACCCTTCACTACTAGGGATGCAAGCTTGTTTCACACATATCTATTTGTCATGTTTGGTTTCACACCCTTTGCACCTTAACCCAATCACTCGTCTCTTCGTACTTATCTCTTTCCTCAAATACTTAGTCGTAATGGTAAAAATGAATTCACATCCCATCCTTATATAGTTTTTCAAAATTTTATGCATTTATTGCTCCTTCACCTACCCAATATCCTCTCATTCATTGACCAAATTCATTTGTTCCGTGTGGTACATCTTCGCGCCCTAGCTATAACCTTCTAAAGCACAACTTCCTACCTTCTGGTCATATACTTCTCTTAACGCATGCCCTTACACTCGAGTACCTCATCACCGTACCTTATCTTGGTAGTTATCATGGCCTCGCTTACCTCGCATTATACTTGTCTTTTCATTCATCTCCATCCTTGGTCACTTTTGACAATCAATCTTCTTTTGACTTAAATCACACCGTAACAACTTATTCCTTTCACCTTTCAATTCCCACAATATTGTACTTGGATATCAAAACCACCCCACACTAAAATTATGTGCATTCCTCGTGCATAAACATTCTTCACATAGTAAGTAGCTTTATGCACACAAGCACACTTATTTCACAACAACAAATATTAAAGTGACAAAGCGTAACAACAATGAAGGAAATACATTAAGGAAATAAAGAATGGAAACCTAATCTACATGGAAATACTACCTTATTACAAATACAAGAAGACTTATTTATAGTAGGGCTTTAGCTACTCCATTAAAGTAATTTGGTAGCCATTTTCCATCAAGTGCTTCTAACCTGGAAAGCACCGATTCAAGTATGTAAGTGATGACATATAGCCCCAACCAATGTACTTTGAGATTTCTTGGATGGCACAAGAACTTAGATTCATAAAGAAGTACCATTTGTCCAACCACCAACTTCTTATCCTTTATATTTCTATCATGTCATGCTTTACGCCTAGCCTTTTCCGCTTCGACTCCATTGTGTTATGGCTTGTTGCTCTTTCACTTGAATCATCTTCTCAATACGCTCTTCTAAATCCTTCTCATGAGCTAGAACTCTAGTGTGCATAATGTGCAAAGAAGGTAACAAAGATTCTATAGGAGAATGGCTTCGCACCAAACACCAAGCTTGAAATGGTGTGGTTTTGTTTAATCTCTTTGTAGACACCTAAAATTGGTTACCCAATTTAGTATCCCCTGTGTTTGCTTACCTTCTTGCAACCTAGGTACCTTTATATCACCACTTCTCCCTTAAGGTATTAATTAATTATCTAATTAAAACACCTATCCTAAGTTTATTTCACCCCATTATATTTCACTCATGGATAATTAAATATTAACTATTTAATTATACTTTTTACATTTATTTCAACTACTTATCTACCCCATATCAATTTCTAACCTCCCTATCATTTTTATCCATCCATCCCACCTATTTCTCCTCTCCTAAAACCTGCAGCAGGATTTTTCCCATATTTGAGTCAGAGGGATAATATTCTTATCCTTCCAATTCATTTCTTTTTGCCACTTTGGGAGTCTGTTCCTCGATCGATGCCAGTTTCTCGATCGAAAATTTTCCAAGCGGCACCAATTTTATATCGGTCGACGCCGACTATAAATTTATGACCTGATATCCTCTCTGGTTAGATTCATAAGAGCTAGTTGCCTAGATATTACTTTTGTCCGAGAAATTAAAGATATTATCAAAGAAAGAGAGTGAGTTTTGTGCATTTTAATCCCTGAGAGGTGTATCTGTAATTGCATCTGCGTGTCACACTGACTCTTACTTGGTCTCAATAGCTCCCCTGGTCATCATCGGCCATCAATCAAGCATTTTCTAGGTATTCCCTTTTTAGTTTCTATAATTTCCTTTCGGTCAATGCCAACCTGGTCTGCTCAAATCCCAATTAGTCTTCAATCAACGCCGGTTTATCCAAATTGGCACCGATCAGGATTTTCTTCAGTTTCTAGGTTAGAATCCATCAATTTCTACCTCGGATCCCCTTTTCCTTCTTCAATCTCTACTTTCTGATCAATCTTCAGTAATCTAGGCTTACATTTAATCCATTTTAGCTTAGTTTGCTTTCTTCTTTTACTCTCTGGCCTTCTGTCTACTGTGTGTCCAATCGATCTTTGATTCCACGAATCGATGCCAACTCAAATATTTGACACTCGATCACTATCTAATCGATGCCAACCAACTCGTAGAAAAGTATAGAATTCAGGTAACACAATTTCAGTTTTGTTTCTATAGTTTCCTGCTTTCTTTCAGTTTTTGTTGCAATTTCGATATTTTTTTTGTTGTTTTTAATTAGAAAACCTAAATATTTATTTACATCTTTCATCATGTATGTCTTTACTCTTGATTGAAAATGTGAACTGACATCTGCCAAGGAAGCTCATTACTTCTTAGACCCACTTTCCGGGTAGTTCACCCATATATCGTCTAACATCATCTTTTTCTGCCAAGGATTTGTGCATCACAGGTTTCTTGGATCTACTTTGTAGGATTGCTCGTGTGTGCTCATCTTGTCTCCATCGGCTTTCTTTCCATTTACATCTTTGAATCTTGTCCATCTATCAGGTATCAATTTCATTTGAGTTTTTCAGGGTTTTTGTGTTTAGTTTGGTGCATTAACTTGGACAGGTAACAAGTGCATAAATTCTTGATCTACACTCTTATAAATTGTTCTATATGCCCAAAGAATATCTAACACTTTATCATCCCAATCCTTTCTTACAACATCACAAATTTGTGTCAATGTCTGGCTTAAAATATTATTGAAGGCCTTAGTAGTTCCATTTTCCTAAGGATGATAGGGTGTAGTTTTATGGTGTGCAACCATAAACTCATCTAATAGGATCTTGATTGTCTCATTCAAAAAGTGTGTACCCCTATCACTTGTCAATCTTAAAGGACATCCATATCTTGTAAGAACATTTTCCCATAGAAACCTAGTTGTTGTAGCCATTGTACAGTCCTTCGTAGGTGTTACTTCTACCCACCTTGTGAGATAATCTGTATAAGTAATGATATAGCACGATCCAGTCCTACACGCGGCTGGTGAAATAGGTCCTACAAAATCAATGGCCCATTTCTCAAATGCTTCTGCACTGATAATAGGTCTCAGTGGAATTTCATCTCTTTGTCCTAGTTTTCCTAGGTGATGATAATGATCACACGCCATACAATATTCTTTACAGTCTTTATACTAGGTCTCCCATCATAATCTAGCAAGTAGGATCTTCTAAGAAGTTGCATCACATGCATAGTGGCCTCAACATTACCACCATGGGATTCTTCCATAATATCTTTATGTTCATGCTCTAATACACAACGGCGTAATACTTCATCTCTACCTAACTTGTAGAGGTCACCACTGATTAACATAAATGGTGCCGTGTGTATAGCAAATTGTTTCTTCTCTAATTCCTTCATTCCTTCTGGTGCCACACCACTCCGTAGAAAGACATCAATTTCTTCTAATTTTGAGGGCACGCATTGTAACCTATATAACTGTGCATCTGGCATGGTTTCTTCAATTGTCTATGCTTCTTCTCCGAGTGAATTCTAGACAAGTGGTCTGGTCTAGAGTTACTTTTCCCTAGCTTCACCACAATTGTGAAGTCAAACTCTTGAAATAAGAGTACCCATCTGCATATGTGCCCCTTGTAAGATTGGTTTGTTCACCAAATACTTCAATGCCATGTGATATCTATAAAATACAAATGGTGTTGCTAAGAAGTTCTGTCAAAACTTTTGCAATGCATAGATCATTGACAAAGCTTCGTGCTCTATAGTTGTACAATTACATTCGGCAGAGAGTCACTTCCTAATAGAAAAATAAATTGGATGATCTACAATACCTTTGCAAGGTTGAGCTAACACAACACCAATGGCCATGTAAAGGCATCCACATGCACATGAAATGGTTTATCCCATGAGGGAAAAAAATAATGGGCGTGGTAGTAAGTTTCTCCTTTAATATCTCAAACGCATGCTGCTGCGGTTCTCCCCAATAAAATGTACCTTTCCCTTTTAGTAATTCTTCCAAGGGTGCAACAAATTTGGCATACCCTTTGATGAACTTTCGATAATATCCTGTGTGACCCAAAATCTATGCACCTCACTTTTACCTTGGTAGGCACTTTCAGCCTAGAATGATTGCTACCTTATTTGGATCGACCGTAAAACCTTCCTTGTAGATTATATGTCCTAACAAAGATTCCAAAAGGTGTAGCAAATATGTACTTCTTGATGTTCAAAGAGATACCTAATTGTCTGCATCGTTCAAACATTAAGCGCAGATTGTCACAAATCTTTCACAAGCCCATATATTTTCCAATCATCTAGATAAACCTGTAAAAAGTTGTGAATAAAATATTTGAATGCCTGAACAACTATCCATGAGAATACAACAGGCACATTTTTCAGTCCAAAAGGCATCACAGTATAGGAAAAGCTACCCCATTCAGTAGTAAATGTAGTCTTTTCTGATCCTCCTGAGTAATCCTAACTTGATGATATCCAGAAAACCCATCTGTGAAGGAATATATCTTGTGTCCTGCCACTCCTTCCAGTATTTCCTCAGTGAATGGTGTAGGGAATGGATTTATTACACATGTAACATTCAGCTCCCTGTAGTCCACACATATTCTAATTTGTCCATCCTTCTTGATACTAATCACCATTGGACTAACCCATTTTGACTCATCAAGGGGCTTGATAATTCTAGATTTCAACATGTTATCAATATCTTCCTTGACCTTTTCGCACAAATTAGGGTTCATTCTATAAGGTCTCTTCCTAATCGGACGTGCATCATCCTTAAGCTTTATCTTCGTTTCCCCAAGCGATTCATACAATCCTTTAAGTTTATGATACTGTTATCCTATTTCACCCCATGCTGAAATATTGGATCGCCACGACCCCATAGAGAAAGAACTCGAGAAATCACTTTAGATCCCTCTTGGTTTATCTACGATTTAGAACCGAGAAATAACTGAAAAAATTGTACATCTGGCGACTCCAAAAGAAACAAATCTACTGGTTTTAGCAGTCCAAGCAAGTTCATGAGAAGAATACAAACATGGTCAAGAACCAGAGAAGAGGGATTGTTTGTCTATCTAGACTTATCCCTAGATAGAGGGAGAAGAGGAAGAAGAGCCCAGAGGTCTCTATCTCCACCAAGCAGAGCTTTATCAACACCTCCTCCTGGTAAACCATTCATTCAATCAAGAGGGGTGCTCAAACCAATCAAAATGGCTCAGCCAAATCCTTATGTTAACTTCACTAGCAGTAGTCCACTTGCCTTGAATGCACAAAATCCAGTTCCTATTGCAACATTAAAGAGTATCCCATATTTCACTAGGGAAAATCAAACTTCTCCTGGTGATCATGTCCAAGATATTACAAATGTCTGTACAATCCACGAGATTCATGAGATGGACATTACAGTCAAGTTACTCACCTCTTCACTCAAAGGGAAGGCTTCACAATGGTTCAGAGTCTTGAGGCAGGCTCTATCCAAAATTGGAACCAGTTGTGCACAACCCTCCACAACCAGTTTGGAGAGAAGGGTGATAACTTATCTTTGTTGGAGAAACTAACAACAATCAAGAGATCCCCGAACGAGTAGGTATGAATTCAACCTCGAGATTCCAGAGACTGGGACGAGAATTCCAATAGTGGTAAAACCCACCAATGAATGTGCCTTCTTCTACTTTCTCAGGGCTTTAAATTCTAATATTTCTCTGATGATTCAATCAATGGGGGGCACTACATTACCTGCAGCCTATATCCTTTCCATAGGGGCTAAGAACCATTTGATTTAGGCTGGTAAAATCACTCCTAGGCCATCCATGCCTCTATACCTTGAGTTAGGAAGCCCAGATGCTAGCCAAATGCCTACATTAGCTCCTATACCCACCCCTAGGAGTCAAAGTTTAGATGAAACTTCCACTTCATCATCTAACACCTCTAAGGAACTCCAAGAAGTCATGAAACAACTTCAAAACCTAGGGAATGAGCTAGTAACTATCAAAAGACAACAAGCTCAGAGTTCCAGGCCATATCAGTCTTAGGCTCAGTCTCAGGTTAGTATCAAGCTAGACCCAAGTACCAAGAAAAGAGGACACCATCTCGGGATATAAATCGAGCCGAGCGAAGCTAAGGAAAATCCCAAGCTACTAGACCTTTTAGGTCATATGATCCAAACACAACTTCAACATCAAGGGCATTGGGTCCTAGCACATAACAATATGGCACAAGAATATGATTGGTGTTTTCCATGTAGTTAGCCACATAACCAATCAATGTGTTTTAATGGTGCTCTAAATCAGGCTTTGATGGTGCAAACCAATATGTTGTCCACAAGAACTTGGCCAAGAGGGAGATCAGCAATAAGGATCTCAACAAAGTGAACCTCCAGGAGAGACTATGCTTGTCAATTGGTAGGCTAAAGACTTCTATGGGATGAATTAGTTCCCTCCTCAAAGTGTGGCTACCAATACATGGTCCAAAAAGAGAAGTATTGGAGAAGGCCAACCACTGAACTCAGGTGACCCTCAACCTTCCATCACTCCATAAGGTCCTAGTGTTCCAAGTGCAACTCCTAACATGTAGAACCAATCCAATCCACCTTCCAAATCCATTCAGCAGTAAGTTCTAACAACCCATGTGCAAGAAAGAAATGTTTCTAGGAAGGGGCAGCAAAAAGATAGCTCATTCAATATTATTGATCAAATGAAGAGGACAAGTGTGAACATTTCACTATGGGAGTCACTGGCCATTCTGGGCAGAGGGATCTGTTGCAGACTGCCATGTAGAATTGGTCAAGTTCAAATCAACCCCTAACCAACAAGAGAGAGTGCTTGCCAATGCAGTTCAACCTGAGAGGAACCAAGGAGAACAAAAAGGTAAGAACCTAAGACCTCCTCCATTCTATGTCTCATTAATTATTGGAGACAAATTAGTGCACAATTGTATGATTGATTTGGGGCTAGTAGCTCTATGACTCCCAAACAAATAGTTTATCAACTTTGGGTCTCTAATATGAAGTCATCTCTTTAGGAGTAGTCCAATTAGATGGGACAATAGTGACCACTGTGGGAATCATCAAGGATCTAAGTCTCACTCTACACACTTGCCCTAATGTGAATGTTTTGCAAAAAAATTTCAATCATAGATTTGCCACCACATTTTACTTGTGTGTCATCCAAGGACTTATTTGCCAAGAAATGGGGCTACCTATCGTTAATTAGTCACATATGCTCTTTAGGACAAGGTATGGGGAAAAGGCCACAACCAGATCTGATCCCATTGCGATTATCATATTGAATCTTATGTGCCTAGCCCAATCAATGCCAACTTCTCGGCCTTTTGATCAAGAAGACATCCTAAGCACTAATGAAGAAAATACCAAAGTGGGATGTATCCCAGACTTGACTCTAGATGAGTGGGCCAAAAAAAGACATGCTTTTGACCCCTATAAGGAGATGGAAGAATCTGAGCTAGGTGTCTACTGTCTACATGAAGAGAATCATCCTCTTCCTGACCTAATTAAGCTAGAATACAAGGATGACAATGGGGTATGGCAATTGTTCTTTGATGGCTCAAGGAGTAGACAAGGGGCTAGAGGAGGAGCTATGATTGTGTCCCCCAAAGGTATGAAGTACTATTCAGCCTTCAGATTCTAGTTTTCTTGCTCAAATAACACTGTTAAATATGAGGCTTTGGTCCAAGGTCTTCATTGGGCAAGGAAGCTAGGAATCAAGAACTTGTAAGTGTTCGGTGATAGTGAACTGGTTTCAATCAAGTCAGAGGACTTAATGCTATCAAGAATGACCTACTCAAGAACTACAAGAGTAGGGTATGGGATCTCATGGAGGATTTTGAGGCCTTCAACATTGTTTCCATACCCAGGAAGGAGAATGAAGCTGTTGACAGACTTATAGCAGTAGGAGCAATGTTTGATGTGGTTGACAACATCAAAAGAGACAAAGAACATCCACATATCCATGTGGTTGTGAGGCCAACAATTTTGGATAATAATACATGTTGGTAGGTGTTTAAGAATGATCAGATCATTAAATTTTTGCAAGAAGAAGCTGAATTCTCGGCTAGAAACAGAGAAAGCATCAGACTAGAGCAAAGATGATGAGAATCCAATAGTACAACTGCATACAAACAAGCTTCCCAAAGGCTTAGTGACATTGGAATCCATTTTCAATCCTAATGATTAGTTGAAAGGATAATCCTAACATGTAAATCAAAGGAGAAGATTCAAAGTCAATCCTAGTTGGAGAAGGAAAAACACTTCAAATTGGAAAAGTGGCCACCAAGCAAGAAAGGTATGAATTCATACAACTTTGCCAAGAATTTCCTGATGTGTTTGCTTGGAGTTATGAAGACCTAAGAGGGTTCAATCCAAAACTAGCACAACACATAATTGAACTGGATCTAGCTTGCTCAGCCCATCGGAAAAAGAAGAGATTAGTCAACCCACATATTGAGCCTCTGATGAAGAAGGAGCTGAACAAGCTAATAGAGGCAAGCATCATATTTCCAATCAAACACTCAAGTTGGGTTGCAAATATGGTCCCAGTCAGAAAGAAAAATGGAGAAATCAGGTTATGTGTTGACTTTAGAGATTTGAATAGAGCCTCCCTCAAAGATCACTACCCACTCCCTTCAATGGAGTAGATCTTACAAGTGGTGTCTGGGTCAGAGATATTCTCTCTCTTAGATGGCTACTTAGGATACAATCAGATCATGGTGAAAGAAGATGATCAATTCAAAACTGCTTTCACCACCAAATGGGGCACCTATGCATACAAAAATGCCATTTGGACTGTCTAATGTTGGTACCACTTTTCAAAGGGCCGTGGATATGGAATTCAAAGGGCTAATAAAAAAAATAGTGTTGATCTATCCGGATGACATTACTATTTTTTCCAAAAATGCGGCAGATCATATTTTCCACCTAAGGAAAGTATTCCAAAGATGCAGGAGATTTGGGGTAGTATTAAACCCTAAGAAATGCATATTCTTGGCCCTTGAAGGTAAGTTTATAGGCCATATTGTATCAAAGTAAGGATTGGTAATTGACCTAGGAGAGAGTTTTAGCAATAAGAGCATTGCCATTGCAAGTCACAAGAAGGCTCTTCAAAGCTTCTTGGGAAAAATCAGTTTTGTACGCAAGTTTGTTCCAAACTTTTTGCTACCCTTGTTAAGACAATAACATTGATGTTGAAAAAGAGCTTAGCATTCGGGTGGACAACTAAAATAAAAACAAGCTTTGAAGCTATCAAAGAAGCCATATCACAAGCCCCAACTCTTGTAAATCCAGATTTCTCCAAGGACTTCATATTGTATGCCTTTGGTGGCAACAACACAATTTCTACAATCTTGGTTCGGCAAAACACAGAAAGTGCGGAATAGCCAATTGCTTTCTTCAGAAGAGTCTAGAATATTATGAGGTGAGGTACTCTTTCATTGAGAATCAGTCACGATAGTGATCGAGAGGATTGAATAATTTTAACCATTTGGTTTCAAACAACAAAATCTAACTGTTGGTCTCCCATGTAGGAGTCAAATAATTCCTTCTCAGCAAGGACCTGAATGAGAAGTGTGTAGGATGGATCACTCGTGTCATGGAATATGACATTGAGATCAAGGTCACCAAGCTGGTCCATGGGAAGGGCTTGTGTGAGCAACTAGCCTTAGGTCAACAAGACGAAACAAACAGTGAAAGGGAGGTTTTTTTTGTTCTACAAGATGATCAAGAAGATGGGATAAATGATGTACCGCCCCTTGTTGGACCTAAGACATGGTGAACTTCCTTTGAACAGAATGTGCCCTCATGGTATGAGTAAAGGAAAAGAAATAATTTCAGGCTACAGTGCCATCCCATATGTTCTTATTGATGGTGTCTTGTCCAAAAGAGACATCAATGGCATTCTCACGAGATGCATTGGGATGCACAGTGAAGAGAGTGCTATAAGAATTCCATGTTGAAGTAACTAGAGGTCATTTTTCTCCAAGAGTGATAGCACTCAAAATCATGAAAGTAGGATATTATTGGCCCAGAGTGTTTAGTGACTATTACACATGGATCAAAAGGTGCAAGAATTGTGCATTCTTTAAAGGAAAAGAGAGGCTAGCAGCACTTCCATTGCACCCAATCTCAGTCGACCAAACTTTCATGCAATGGGGATTGGAATTCATTAGAGTCATCAATCTAAATTCCATACAAGGCCACAAATGGATTCTGACAGCGATAGATTATTTCACCAAGTGGACCGAGGCAATGGCACTCAAGGAAGCAAATGAGTCTAGTATCCTAGATTTCTATGAAGGGATAGTGACCAGATTTGGAGTGCCAGCCACCATCATATCAAACAATGCATTAGCATTTATAGGTTCCAAGATCACAGGATGGGCTGTTAAGAATGGGACTTATTTGAGTACTTCATCAAACTATTACCCTCAAGGTAATGGCCAGGTTGAGTCCACAAACAAGAACTTGCTAAAGATCATCAAAAGAACTCTTGATGAGAATCAGAGGACCTAGCACACAAAGCTCAAAATGGCCTTATGGGATGATAGAATAACACCCAAGAGATCTATAGGTAGCTCCCCATTCAAGCTTGTCTATGGGAAAGAAGCAGTGTTGCCTATATCACTTGAGTTACCAGCATTGGAGCTTGTGAAGCAACTAGAGATGTCTGAATTTAGACCAATGGAGGCCAGGCATGTGGAGCTGATAGAATTAGAAGAAACCG
Source organism: Taxus wallichiana var. yunnanensis (assembly GCA_018340775.1). Lineage (NCBI taxonomy): Eukaryota > Viridiplantae > Streptophyta > Pinopsida > Cupressales > Taxaceae > Taxus > Taxus wallichiana. The sequence continues at coordinate 345,242,084 of CM031241.1, read as the reverse complement.
AGAGAGTATGCTCTCCAATCATTAGAGAAGAATCAAGATTCAATCCAACTTAGTTTTTAAATGGGATGCAGATCAAGCAAAACTAGGAAGGCATTCCAAATTTGACGCCATCTGGAGTGGCCCCTATATGATAACAAGATGAAAAAGTAGCAATGCTTTCCAATTATCTACATTAGAGGGAGAAGAGTTGTAGATTCTAGTGAACGGGATCTATCTTAAGCACTACTACTAAAAGGGAGGTCTCACCCTGTACATATTAGTTTAGTTTCTCTTTCCTCTAAGTGCTTCTGCACATTGTCTTGTTGTAGTGTAGATTTCTTTTCTTCTAGGTGCTTTACGCGATCTGCATGTTCCGTTTGGAGCAAGTATCATTTCAATTGTGTATATAGTTTGGTGTTTTTGTAACTCTTAGTTAATTTAAAAAAGGCAGATGAAGCCCTAGGTTAAAATAATTTTCTACTCCCGAAACCTTCATTTCAAGATTTCTTATGAAAATTGAGAGTGCAAGTAGCTAGGTTCGTGAATCAAAGGTAAAATCGAGATGGACCATCGTCCCCAACTCCATGACCAATGATATGACAAGGCAATTGGTCTTTTCATCTAGTGGGGTAGATACCCCCATGAGTTGCCAAATTGTTATCCATATTTCACCCCATGCCAAAATATTGGATTGGCCATGACCCCGTAGAGAAAGAACCTGAGAAATCATGTTTAGATCCTACGAACAGGTAGCAGAAAGACTCAAAAATGGAGTGGTGGAGGTGAGAGAGAAGAAACAACCCTATGTAGGGAAAAAATGACTCTATCGAGCCGTTTCATGCCTTAGATCTATTTTACAAGCTACAAGTTGACTTGACTATGGGATAGTAGGGTTAGACAAGAAGGGGCAATGCCACATAAGGAATAGAGATAAGAAAGGGAAGAAACGGTGAAGATCTAAAGTCCTCGGGCTTGAAATGGTTCAGAAAAGGTCCAAAATGACTAAGTATGGAGGAGGCAGCGGAAGAGACCATGTGTCCTAACGACGCTTCTCCAAAGGTGAATCCAAAAAGGGGAACCCAAACTTGTGCCAACCCTCCATGTAGCAAATGGTTAGATAGATTCAAAAGGTGGGCTTCAAAATTGGCTAAGTATAAAAGTGTAAGCGGAGAATGCCAAGTGTCAGCATGGCACATCTCCAAGAGTTGGTCCTAAGGCAGAGACCTAAATGAGCGTGAGCTCGCCACGTAGCCCAAATTCTAAAAGTAAGAGGGACCGTTGAAAATTCCAGATTAGTGGAGGCCGACAAGTGTCAACTCGACACTCCTCCAAAGGCAAATTTTGGGTCGGGTTTGCAAGCAAGTGCGGTGCCTCCACGTGTTCTATCCGGAGGGGCGAGTTAGTTGAATAGTCAATGCATGAGCCAAGCCGGCGGAGGCTACCAAGTGTCTTAATGGCGTTGATTCAAGGGTTAAATAAAGAAAGGTTCCCAAACTAGCGCGTGATCGATACATGTCCTGAGGAAAGTGGGTCGTCGGGAAAAAGTTGGTTATTTTCCCGTTGATTCTCAAAAGGGGTAAAATTTGTAAAATGGCCCGCAACTTCACCCAAGGAAAAAGTCAAGCATTTAGGCCCGAGTCAAAACCAAGGTGGGGAGTCGGGGAAAAGTGAAATTTTTCCTTTCATCCAAAAGGCACAAAGATAAAAATGGAAGTGCATTTCCTAGCCAACCAAAAGGAGCCACGTGTCTAGGCAGAGATTTAGGGTGTGGGATTTTTAAAGTTTTGTGGTTTTTGCAAAAGGACAAAAGATAAATTACCAACCCACAAACCTGATTTTTTCTAATCCAATGCCACATGTCCCAAAACAAAAAGAGGGACCCATTTTTAAATTATTTTCCTTCCCATTTGTATGAATTTGATAAAAACATCGAAGGGGCATATCTTTTGACTCATGGCTCGAAATATTGCAAATCTGACACCATTGGAAAGATCTCGACCTCATCTATGCCATGGGGTCTAAAACTTTATTTTTTGGGAGGTTAGGTGGGAGAAAAATGGAGGAAACGTCTTTGGGATTTCAATGCATGATCCATATGTCTCAACAACTAGATCGGATTCAATTTGCTTTCATCATTTTCTCTTCCTTCAAGGCACCAAATCAAAGATTGATGCAATAAAAATGGATTTGGGGACAGATTTTATCGTAATCATTAATGTAGTTGTTGAGCTTCAACCTACTTTTCCCACTTCTCCCTCTCTCTTTCTTCTCTTTGATCGAATCTATAAATACTAAAGGGATTCATTGTAAAGGGTTGGACATTCTTTGTTTTACTGGCTCCCTTCTGCTTCTAGCAAAGGGATTTATGGGGTTCAGGCCTTCCATCAAAATTGTAATATGTTTCTACCTTTTGGCTATTTTGTAATGAACTGTATCAATTCACAGAGCAATAAAACACGTCTGTGATCAATCTTAGATCCTTTCTTGTCTCTTTTGCTTCCATTTGGTCTCCCATTACAGATCTAGCTATCTGTGCTTGTTTATTGTATGCATTTTGTTGGTTTGTGTCTATTGGAAAAATAAGTGTTCATCATTCCTTTGGTGCATCACCTGGTAGTTTAGTTATTTCTTATTTCTTATACTCTTTTATCCCTGTCTCCTTGGAAAGTTTTAGATTAGGTATAGAAATAGATCCTCTGCAAATCCTTACGTATGCACCTAAATAGAGGGATAAGGAACCAACCTTTAATCTGGAGATATTTTCCATTTTTGCAAGGTCCCACACCTTAGGAAAAGCTCAATGTTATGCAATCACACCAAATGACCCTGCCTTAGAAAAGTAGATCCATAACTCATTTGGGGGTGTTGTGATTTTACACTAACAATACCCTCGAGGGAATAAGTCTTGATAATCCCTGAGTAACTCAATGATCTTTGCCACTTCTGATTCTGACCAATAGTCTCCAATTATGACCTCCTTTAGCTTATCCTTCGAACCTATATTCACCTTCTTTGTCTTTATGGGTTCGTGATAGGCGTGTGTATCTTTTTCTGCACTATCCAAGACCTCGTGCACCTCTTGTGAATGTTCAATATCCAGGTTCTCAACTTCCTCATCATCCACGATGTAAACCATATTTCCTTTCTCTTTCTCAAGGAAAGCATGTTCAAGCAATATGGAGTCTTCTCCTTCTTCTTCAAAACACGCGCCTGATTTTGTCTCACCAAATAATTCCTATATGAGTTCCTCCACCTTTGCACTATCTCCCATGGTTAACCGCTTGACAAATTTTAATGCCTCTTCTATTGGAGGTTGGGAAGAAAAGTAGTCAAAGGTCTGGATCATTCCCACAATCAATTTTTTTAGTTTCAGGTCTCTCGATGTAGTTTTGTAAATAAATATGAAGCGCGTGTGCACCCTTGTAGAGTGGAATACAATTTATGCACCCAAAGTGAAGGTGGTAATGCTTCCTATCCTACTATCCAGAGTCTCTCACACTGCTGAATGTGGTGTTGAACAGGTTGATCACCATTATAAGTGCAAATCTATGTAGGTGCATTACTTCTTACAAACCTGGTAGATAGGGCAATTTTGATCTCCTTCCACTCCATAATATTATCTCTATGAACTACCACCACCAGTAGTGCTGCTGACCCACATAAGATATATGCTAACATGTCTCTTCTCCTGACCTGGTCTATCCACTATGCCTCCATGGCTTGTAAGAATATAGGAAGATCTTCTGCTCATGTATACCAAGGTACTATGCTACCTATCCGTTGAATAGAATGAATTCCATTCTTGCACGCAACTATGCTTTTTACCTCATGTCCTACTAGTTCATATGTACCATGAGCCAAATTGTCACAAGCAATACTCGTAGTATCACTAATAGAGTGAGAATCCTCCCACTGTAGGATGCCTTCCTTTGATGGCTCATTGACCTCTAGATCTTGAATAGCGTGTACATAGATTCTATTTAAGTCCTCCTCACTTAGAGGCTCAACATATGGTGTAGACTTCCCATCTCGCCAAAAATATCACAACCCTTTCCTCCTTGTTCTCAAATCTGATTGATCCGAAAATAATCAGATTATTACTACCTGATCTCGGACCCTTGTAGGCTTTAAATATTTGCCGATGATTTTCTCCTTTTAAGTAATCAATTTAAAAATTAATGCAAGACAATAAGACAATTGCACAAAGATTGATTACGGAGTTCGGCAATTGCCTACGTCTCCGGGTTCATGGTTGAACCGTTCCACTAGTCAAAACTTGTAAGTTACAATAGAACTTTCATAAGAAATCCTAATGGAATTTTACTTGCCTATCAAGTACACAAAAAAACTTCGATGATCGGTCGAATTTTCTTCACCTTCCTGATGCACAATCTCCTTCGGCTTTGATCATCCTTCCCAATGCTATCGGTGCGATGTTAGCACTCCGATCGACAATCTAGGATATGTAAGTAATTGGTGTGGCTCAATGAGCCTATTGGGTAGTTTATAATTTACTCCCAATCACAAATATTTAATTTATTATTTCCTAACAAATAATAGGTCAATAATAAACAAAATAATAATGCCTAAATAATTTAGGTCTTCACACAAAAACAATTTCTCATTCACCTTCCAAGCTCTGAGCTTGTCTTCGTATTTTGTGTGTCCCCACAATAAGCTTAACAAATAATAAGCTTAGGGTGTCTTCCTTACAATGCAAATGGGTTCCCTATTTATACAATTTTAGGGCCCAAAAAATATGCACTTACATATTATCCCTTAGGCTATTTTTAAACCTTTAGCCCGTAGTATTTTGATAAGGGATAAAATATTCCAAAGTGGGCGCTTAGCATTTTAAATGGGATTAAATCCCAAAAGAGGCGGCTTTTGAAGTGGGTATATCCCACATTTTGTGGTTTTATAATGTTTAAGGCTTTAAATAGCCTTCCTCCACGCAAACATAGTGGTCAAAGGACCACTTTGGAGCATAACCGCCCCCACCTTGATCACCACGTGGATTTCCACGCATGGCTTTGCCCCCTCCAACACCGCTTCACCTTCTCCCTTCCACGTGGAAGTTTGGCAATAAGCATGGTTAAATTGGCGGTTAGGAGAATTATGTGGGCTTTAATACTAATGTATAAACATTAATATATAGCGGTTTGGCATATATGTGTGGCATTTGGAAATAATGTGTAGTGGACTTACTAAGTAAATAAAAATTTGACCCATACCATGGGGTATCGAAAATAATTAACTTGGTCATCATGTAGTCCACTTGTCATCTCCCGATAGGAAAATCGAGTGAATTCGATGAGTGGTGGCAAGCCACATGGTGGCTTGTGGACCCACCACGTTGGCGATAATACCATAGTCCCACCACGGCGGCGAGCTCCCCTACATAACAAAGAGCGGTGGATAAAACCCTTCAATTTTGCCAACGCCTTTTGCCACATGTCACAGTGCGATTGGTCCAATATTGACCAGTTGACCAGAGTTGACTTTCCTCTTGACCAAACTTTGACCGGACATAACTAGAACTCCCGATGTCCGTTTTCACGTTCTCACAGTCGTTGGAAAGCTCTTGAGATGATCTTCTACATTGAAACCATTTAGGGATGTTTAGGGAAATTTTAAAAATGATCCCCTGATCACACCTCCCCACTTAGAAAGGCTTTTTGTCCCAAAAAGCTTCCATACTGTCTTGAATCTGAAAAACTCTGCTGCCACCTCAGAAGTGCTGCTGCAGTAGACCCTTGGGTCTTCTCCTCCAACCTTCTCACTTTGATAACTCTGCTCTAATCCTGGGACCTATGGGTTATGGGCCCACGACGCTTCCGTTGCACCACTCTGATATCCAAAGAAGACCTCCACGCCTCCGCTTTATGGTGTTAAGTTTTTGAATGAAACCTCAACACTCCTTCTGTGCGGTGCTAAGCTTCTTGATATTTGACAACAAGGATCTTCTTTTACTCTATAACATGACCTGCTCCGGCTCCAAGTTGATTCCGCATAATCCAAACTGGTTTGAAGGAACTCCATGTTATGTAGAGCTATGATTGATCTAATGTTGGTGATGGACAATGCCTTGTCCCTGTCATGAGACCTCAACGCCTCTAATACATGATGCTAAGCCTCTTTCAAGACCTCGAGCCTCCGATGCATGATGCTAAGTCTATTACAGACCTCAATGCCTCCGATGCATGATCTAAGCCTCTTTGCAAGACCTCGAGCCTCCAATGCATGATGTTAAGTCTGTTGATCAACTACCATTCGTATGTGTGGTCGTAATGCCTTGACACCGAATGACGTTCCAAGCTAATCCTTTGAGAGCTCTGCTTGTTGACATATAATATCAGGTACCACTCTGCTGCATGGTCACAATGCCTCTACACAGAATGAAGTTCCAACCCGACGTCAATGCCAATGATGATTCAGCTACCATTCATTACATTTGCCGCACGGTCACAATGCCTCTACACAGAATGAAGTTCTGAGCTGATCTTTTGAGAACTCTATTATCTGCACAAATGGCAGATCAATCTCCAAGCTTTATATGAGTTAATTCATGTATCCAAGCTGTAATAGGTACTCACACGCTGATTAGGAGATATGTTTGGAGCATTAATCAAATTTTCTAAGTAAGAAAATCCACTGAGTATGGTAAACCTTTCTCTCAGCATTTTCTCACAAAATTTGATCTCCAAACTTAATACTGCATACGATTCATCAATCTGAATTATGCAATATATAATTGAAAAATTGTTGACTTACCCATTTTAAAGGACTTTCACTTTCAGGTATTACCTGGTCCTGGGTTGAATTGTCAACTGGTGGTGGAGTAGAAACTTCTTTTGCCTTTACAATAGGCCTCCATTCCATCTTTGGCTTGCCATTACTCTGATGGCAAGATGGATGCGATTTCAGCAATTTTCCACTTAATGCCCATTCCTCTAGAAATGAGCACAAAAATTCCTCTTAATCTCCTTCTTTTGGGATGAGGAACTCTTTCCATTTCTTGACTCTGCATGACGAGATTAGTCTTTTCGATTTGCCGTGTTCTGATGAATGGCATCAACTTCTTCAAGTGTCCTTCTCTTCCGAGATCTCGCCACTAAATGATTATGCAATCCACAAAAATACATGGAAAGGAATTCCACATCTTCGAAAATCATAACCATACTTCTTAAGTTGAAAAAGTGGATCAGAAGTTTTTCTGTGCTTATGATTATGGTAAACAACTAGAGGTGGAATCTCATTACCTCTTCACCGATTTCTCTTACCACATCTTGCACTCGTGATGACACAAAGCACAACTTTCCTCGAGAATCTTCTTGTAGGACTAGTGGGGTATTCTCTTTGCTTTCGGAAGCTTGTCTCCTATTAGCGTTCTTGGAGTATTCTCCAATTTCCATTCCCACACTAGAAAACCCAAACCTGCAAAACGAGGATGATCCTCGACTTGTATTGGGTTAGCAATACCTTGGCCATTTTTACCAAGGCCTCTTCCATCAAATCCCATTTTATCAAGTAACTTGGATCCAATGCCTCTAGTATGTTTTTCAAACAAATCAAAGACTTCATTACTTGAATCAAAACCGAATGGGAGGAAGAAGAAGATTCCAATGGTGAACAACTTACAGTGCAATCATCTACCATGGTCATTACATCTGAAGTTGAAGGTATTTCCTTTCTCTGATCACCACACTACAACCTTGCCAAGAGCTCATCCTTGGTTTGCAATTCTGATTTCAAACGAGAATTCTCCTCTTCCAAGGAGTAATACATTGATTGCAGGAGAGATTTCTCTTCTGGATTTTAGTGATTATAAGCTTCAATCTCCTTGAGCTTTGCCTGTTTAGACATCTTGCCCATAGTGCACTTGTACCCTATTCACACAAATTGAACCAATGCATCAATCTTGAAGCAATCACTGTTAATCATATTTTGAAAAACAAATATGGAGCTAAACCAGCTCGATACCAAACATGGTCCGAAAATAATCGATTATTACTACTTGATCTCGGACCCTTGTAGACTTTAAATATTTGTTGATGATTTTCTCCTTTTAAGTAATCAATTTAAAAATTAATGCAAGATAATAAGACAATTGCACAAAGATTGATTATGGAGTTCGAAATTACCTACGCCTCTCGGGTTCATGGTCGAACCGTTCCACTAATCAAAACTTGTAAGTTACAATAGAACTTTCACAAGAAAACCTAATGGAATTTTACTTGCCTATCAGTACACCAGTTCTTCGAAAAAACTTCTGATGATTAGTCGAATTTTCTTCACCTTCCTGATGCACAATCTCCTTCGGCTTTGATCGGCCTTCCCGATGCTATCAATGCGACACTAGCACTCCGGTCGACAATCTAGGATTTGCAAGTAATTGGTGTGGCTCAATGGGCCTATTGGGTAGTTTATAATTTACTCCCAATCACAAATATTTAATTTATTATTGCCTAACAAATAATAGGTCAATAATAAACAAAATAATAATGCCTAAATAATTTAGGTCTTCACACAACAACAATTTCTCATTCGCCTTCCAAGCTCTGAGCTTGTCTTTGTATTTTATGTGTCCCCACAATAAGCTTTCGAGGCATGGCTTTGCCCCTCCAACACTTTGCTTCACCTTCTCCCTTCCATGTGGAAGTTTGGTAATAACATGGTTAAATTGGTGGTTAGGAGAATTATGCAGCTTTAATACTAATGTATAAACATTAATATATAGCGGTTTGGCATATATGTGTGGAATTTAGAAATAATGTGTAGTGGACTTACTAAGTAAATAAAAATTTGACCCATACCATGGGGTATCAAAATAATTAACTTGGTCATCATGTATTCCACTTGTCATCTCCCGATAGGAAAATCGAGTGAATTCGGACGAGTGGTGGCTTGTGGACCCACCACGTCGATGATAATACCATAATCCACCACGGTGGTGGCGGGCTCCCATCCGTAACGAAGAGCGGTGGATAAAACCCCTTCAATTTTTCTAATGCCTTTTTCCACATGTCGCATGATCAATTGGTCCAATATTGACCGATTGACCGAGTTGACTTTCCTCTTTACCAAACTTTGACCGGACATAACTAGAACTCTTGATGTCTGTTTGCCACGTTCTCACACGATCGTTGGAAAGCTCTTGAGATGATCTTCTGCACTAACACCATTTAGGGATGTTTAGGGAAATTTTAAAAATGATCCCCTAATCACTAATATACCCCTTATTTAATCTCAAGTCAGCATTATTCACATAACACCAAGGGCATCCAAGCGAAGGTGGAAAAATGTCTACTTACGCAAGTGCTAATACCTCAAAATCCCGGTGAACTTGGCCCCTTGTATGGTTATAGATGCATCCTTCAAAATCCTACGGAGTGGCCTTAGTTCGGTTCGCTATAAACAACACATTAGATGATGGCTGCAATGGAGGTCTCCCCATTTGTACCCATGCATCTAATGTAATCACATTCACTTCGCATATGTATCAATCAATATGTTGCTTAGAAGCCATCCATCCACAACATCATTTAGAGTAATTTCCTTGTCATAGTTAATGCTATCGTGGGGAAGATTTACATGCGGGATCTACCGTCTGGTCTCAATACTTGCACGTGGATTGTTCCTTTTAACCAAATTCCTAATGTTGGAATGATGTTCTCTCCGCGAGAACATTTTGCACACTTCTCTCGATCATCGATATCAGTTTGGACTATCTCTAATGCTTTATTATGCTCCTTTAAGTACTATATCTTATCCTAAATATTCCTTAGCACTTCCATGGTATCCTGATAAACCTCCTTCGATAGGTAAGATCTAGGTATCGGGCATGAAGGATGTCATCCTTGGATCTGGGTATCGGGTATGAAGGACGTCATCCTTAGTGATGGTAGGTTTCTGCTGTAATGCCTCTCTTGTGTGTGCCGCTTCAGCTCATGTAGTAATCTTCATTGTTAATGCCTTAGGTCTTGGTGCTATCTTGGGCATCCACTGATCTTCTACCATGCACTGGATTCTAACCATCCTGGCGCCTTTGTTTTCTTTCTTATGTTACTTACTCAGATGCTCATATAAGTCCGGGAACTCTTCATAGCTATGGTTCTTTCGCAGAAAGAACATGTAATATTCTGAGGACATTCACGCCTATAGTGGTCAGGAGATCTACACGTATAACATGTTCCACGAGGGAATTCACCTCTTCCTCCACCACATGACCCTCATCCTCCATATCCACGTCCTCTTCCACGACCTCCTTCAAAACGCCCCTCATTCTGTCATAGCATGTTTGATTACGATCCCAATCTCGGTGCTCATTCTTACCCTTAGAATTATCTGTTACACTCTTCTATTGTACCTAATTTCTATAGCATCCTGGATCTCACCAATCAACTCAAACTTCAAGTATCATGGGTCGTGGACTGGAAAATTTTACAGTAACAAGATACATTCTTCCTTATCATGCATCAGTAACAAAGGACGGTGACTAGCATCATGATTCAAAATGATGATCTCACAATCCAACAAGTAATAAGCGTACTTATCTCGTGAGGACAACTATCCTTGGTGTGACCTTCCACTTCACAATCTATACACCAAATTCATGAGCGCATTTCATGGGCTGAATTTGCTAATAGATTCTCTAACTGTTTTTCCATAGCTATAATCTATGCCCATAATAATGGACTAATGCTAGTGTCAATGCTCCCAACCACCTCATCACGTAAAGATGCTTCCATTGCTTCGTGTGGATTAGTGTATGTCTTATGTGATAGTTCTTTTCGAATGGTGTAATCAATCGCCAATGAACCATTGTGCATGATGGCTTGCGTGAATATCATAAGAAACCTTGGATAAGAGTGTTTTAAAATGGGCATCATACTCACGCACACTCTCAGTAGTGCCTTGCTTGATATCCTTGAGCGCGCTTTATACTCTTTTCTCAAGTTACGGGATATATAACTCTTTCAAAAAAGCATCCTTTAGTGTCTTTGCATAATCCACACAAGTTTGATCAAGGTCAAACTTCTTATACCAGATGTGTGCACATCCCCGTAATGTAGTAGCAAATTTACTTTCCTTGTGCTCGAGAATCCATGATCCATTTCACGCACCACAATATTTCACACATGTTCACATGCTCAGTAGCATCCTCTATGCCTCCATACTCTAGAGGATGAAGAGACATCTCCATATAAATATTGCAGGGTTGGTGTGGACCTTACCCACCTAATCTCGAACCTCTTGTGTTTCCCCTACCTCCGTAACCACCATATCTTCCGGAACTAGAACCACCTATTCCTCCCGATCCTCTCGCCTATAGCTGGAATAGGACTCGTAGATGTGCTCCAACAATAGTACTATATTAAACCCCCTGATCCTGTGTGGTAGTTCCACTTCTAGAGGTGAATACAACATTACGTATGTAGATGATGTGCCCGAAAAGGTTCCTCCAAATAACATGGAAGCCATCTATCTTTCCATTGATGTACTTGTTCCTTGACTTACTTCAGTTCTCTTGTTTCCCAAATTCACTTGTTGATTACTTTTCACACTAGATATTGGAAAACTAATCACAAGGGCTAGGTCACTGTGTGGATTAAGATACGCACCCGACCCAAGTAGCCTCTCTCACGACACACTTCGTGTGAGGCCAAGGGGGATCTTTGTCTTGCTTTCCAAGATGGGTGATTTCATGATGCTCTGGATCCACTTCTTTTACGTGAGTTTAAAATCCTTCAAGATCCAGCTCTCTCCTCAGCGCCATAATTTCTGCAACGGAACGCTACTTCTCTATCTCCCTCTTGTGTGCCTCATTATACTTAAGTCACCTTTCCTCTCTTTGTCTTTCTCGCCACTAGGTATTCCATCCTTCACCAAGCCTTTTCTTGCCCTCACACCTAGTGAGGTTTAGTTAGCCATCGGTTTACTCTCCAGGTTCAAAGTTACCATCAAGATCTTGATCGCTAGTGGAATACCTTGTAGATATGCTCCTCTTAGATATCGTAAGAACTGGAATTCAACTACCTCTCGGGAAAGAATATGTTGAAATTGAATATTCTAGAATATAACTATTTAAAACACCATGAAACCATGTATCCATAATGTGAGTCTAGATTAGATCAACATCATAAAGGGCTTGAAATTCTTCCGTGTCTAGAAAAGTGCGCGATACCTCCAATTCCACTTAGATGCATAAGCAATCAGCCACTCATATAATTCTACTGGAAAGATGGCGAAAAATCTCTCATATAAGTTTTCATACAGATTCTGTTCTACCCAAGTGTGTGCGTTAAACTCAGATCCAATGTTGAACCGCCATGCATATTCTTCCTCCAGATTGTGTATCCACTCCTCAATACTTGCTAGAGTTAACCAGTACGTCTTCATTGCAAACCATCTTGAAAACAACTGAAAAAGAGGTCCCGAAATGAAACCAATGATGCAGCCTATAATTTACTAGATAACACCCTAGACGCGTTGGCACATCACTCAGCCTAGACTGAAGTCACCCGAAGTGCACAAAGGTACCAGGTCCCTCTTTAGGGTTGTTGTAGCAGGATGTTAGTGTGATGAAGGAAGAAACATATAGATTCATAACTAATCCATCATTCTACAATGCATGTTATATTTAGACCTAGGAAAGAACAAGCTTAAACAATAATCATGTTTGAATCAAGAACATGCACTACTCAATTACACACAAGAATGACACTCAAATTCAGCCAATATCTTCCATCTATTAATAAACACATAAGCTCCTTACAATAATGGAAATCTATACCGATGCATGCATGGATCTGATACAATAATCTAGTCATATGCACATATCTCTTTATGCTTACCTCTTACACTCTACATATACCTATATATCCACTACTATGTGATTCACATCATATATATAGGGTGGGGACTTTCCCTTCACCACTTATCTATTCCAAAAATAGGTTGCATGCTATTAATAACCACGCGCCATTTACAGGCATAGCCACACATGCAAGTGTGCTATCTATAGACTACCGATAGTTAAGCTCGAGGCAACAATCCTATTCTTGGGACTGTCTCCATGCAAAAGTGCTCAATCAATCGATCCTTCAGGAAATAGACAATGTGTGGCACGCACGTCTCTGCATCGTTGGTGTGTTCTAGACGCCATCTTCTAAAAATAGATCATTATGCTTAAAATCGGCTAAGTCCCGAAAGCTGAACTTTCCCTTCACACATGGGTTCTTCCTGTCCCTCTGTGCCCTTGATCTTGCCCTTCTCTCCCACGTGGACTTTTTTGTGATCTCTAAGTATTCTCGATCAACATCATGGAATACATGGAAAATTATTTATGGACACCTCGTATGGATATCCAAACAAGGTCATATAATTAAGACAAGAGGTGTGATGAACTCCAAGGCTTAAGAGAGGTTTTATGGTCTAGTCTAGAAAGCCTTAGCTTTATCATTGCTATGTTTAGTATGGAAAGTTGTGTGATGATATCGGGTGGAAGTGGAGATGATCTAAATACTAATGTATATAAGGTGGTGTCAATTTTTAACTAGTCCACAAGCCCATTGGGTTGCGGGATCTCGAGGATCACAACCATGAAATTGTGGGGTTGCGGTCCTTATATGGTCAAGCCTTGCTGCTAGGAGTAGTCCAAAATTGTAATCCTTATCTACTGCAACGTTTAATGTGAGCAATTGTTCTATCTTTTCGAAGTGTAACTTGTAGGTGTGCGTAGAACTATCAAACATAAACTTGTATCGATGTCGATTATCGATTCATGCCTGTTTGGTCGTGGGACCAATGGATCACAACCGAGTGTCTTTTCTTGTTGCGAACCATTGATGGTCATGCATTGAGTTGATTGGCATAGTAAAACAAGCTAGCTATCAAATAAAATCTAAAAAAATTTTGGTCTTTTTCACAACATATTTGAGCAAAACAATAAAATTAAACTAATATAAAAAAATAAATATTTTTGATCTTTTATGAGTTTTAATAGTACTTCTAACCTACTAATTGAAATCAAATACAAATATTTATCTGGTTGTAGCTAACTACTTGTGAAAATGTATGAATCTAGATCTAAACAATTAAACTAATTAAATCAAAACCATTGAAACCCTACCTTAGAGATGAAGAACAAATCATAAGCCCAAAAGAACTATTGTTCCCCACAACTTCCCCAACAATGTTTAAGGAGAAAATTTCCTAATGATTTGATTTACTTTGAAATTACTTTGAATGGACAACTGACTATTCTATTTGATATGAACATATAATGAATAATTTAGAATTAACAATTCTAAAGAATCAAGCAAAAAAATAACTAATTCCAATCTAGAGGACTAAGATCTTTAGAAAATCTAGTTGTATTGTTCTTGTCCCCTCAAAGTGTCCTTTCTATCTCCATGTTTCCAAACGAGTCAAGGAATTGGGAATGCGGGAGCAAAGCAGTAGGAGAAGGCACTTGAGCAATGGAAGCTTGATGACAATTTGGTTGCAATGCAAGTGGAAGTGAGATGACACAAGTGAACAAAGCTTGGCTAGGAAATTTCCATCGGGATTGTGGTAGTAATACTATGTAAGATACACAAAAATTCTAGGCCATTTACATGAATACATGAGCACCTTTGAATATATAAGAATTGGTTGGGAGGTACCTTCATGCACAATGTAACCTAGAGTGCCAAATTATTGGGTGAAGAGAAAGTTCATCTAATTAAATTTATTTAAAAATAGAAGAGAGAGGAAAACCATGCAAACAAGACTATTTTTTAGGTGATTTGGTTCACAAATGTGTCCTAAAAGTCAAGTTAAGTGAAACGCCGCATGTTAAAAACATGCACGAAAAATCAGAATTTCATGCAGAACCACCGCCCGCTTAGGCGGTGGTCCCAAGTCCACCGCCACTCCGTAGGGCGGTGGTCCTAGCACTAAAGGACAAAGCATGCACAGAATGGTATGAAAGCTAGAAAAAACATGAAAAAGCTAAGCAAGGATGTTTAGGCTACAAATATACATCATGAAATGGTTCTACGAACTCAAACACCTTCTTAAAGGACATGAATCATCGTGGGAGATTTTGTAACTATTTTCTAGCAATATAACATGTACAAAATCGGGTGCGTACTATTACCAAAAAGTATTGTCTAAACTTGTGCAATGCGTAAATCATGGACAATGCTTCGCACTTTGTAATTATATTTTTTTTTCAGGTGGTGTCAAATTTTTACTCGCAAAATAGATAGGATGATCAACAATCCCATCACTAGGATGTGATAACATTGTGCCAATGGCCATGCCAGAGGCATCAAAATAGACATGAAACAATTTGTCCCAAGAAGGAAAGTGCAAAATGGGTGCAAAAGTAAGTCTTTCCTTTAATGTCTCAAACGGTTGTTGTACCTCATCCCAATGGAACTTTCCTTTACTTTTAAACAATCCTTCTAAGGGTGTGGCTATATTAGCATATCCCTTTATGAACTTTCTGTAATACCCTATGTGCTCTAAAAATCTACACACTCCACTCTAATTGGTAGGTTATTCCAAACCCAAGATAATTGCAACTTTACTTGGATTTACCAACAAACCTTCTTTGCATATAATGTGTCCTAACAAATTCACAAAGGGTGTCACAAATATACACTTCTTAATGTTCGAGAGAGATTTTAAACTATCGGCACCTTTGCAACATAAGTCTCAAGTTATCGTAGTGATCCTTTACCAACCCATATACAGTCCAATCATCCAAATAAACTAGTAAAACTTTTGTATAAAGTCCTCAAATGCTTGTACAACAATGCGCAAAAAGACTATAAGCGCATTCTTCAACCTAAATAACATAATTGTGTATACAAAAATTCCCATTCAAAGTGGTGAAATTTGTCTTTTCTTTTCCTTCTTTAGCAATCCACACCTAATGATAACTAGAAAATCCATCTCTAAATGAGTATATATCAAGCCCGCAACTCCCTCCGATATCTCCTCGAGCAAAAGGTGTGGGAAAGGGTCTATAACACAAGAAGCACTCAAATATCTATAGTCCACACATATTCTTATCCTACCATATTTATTTATGCTTATCACCATGGGGATAACCCACTCTGACTCCTCAATGGGCTCAATGATTTTAGATTTCAACATCTTATCAATATCTTCCTTGAATTTGGCTGCCAATGAAAATAGGATTCGTCTGTAAGGCCTCTTCCTAACCCAAAGTGTTCACCTTCCTTTAACTTGATCCTCATCTTCCCAAAGAGTGATGTACTCCATTCAACTCATGATAGAATCATGGAAATAAGTTTTGGAAGTCACGCAAAAACTAAATAATATCTACCACCTCTTGTTCGGAACAATAGTCACTAATAATGACTTCCTTAGGTTATGTATTTTTCCCAATATTGGCATGCTTCATTTTCATAGGCTCATGATAAACATGCACCTTCTCATCAGCACTATCTAATACCTCACACATAGCTATAGTGTGATCAAAATCCATATTCTCCACTACTTCATCATCAATCATGTAAAACAGCTTGCCCTTCTCTTATTCCATCTAGGTGCACTCCAAGCTCTTCCTCATTTGTCTCTTTTTCTTCAAAGTGTGCCTCCAAATATAACTCTCCAAACATTTCTAACAAGATTTCCTCAACCTTTACACTATATACCATCATAAGGAGCTTCATAATATGTAATGCTTCATTCAGCAGAGGTTTAGTAGAAAAATATTCAAAGTTTTGAATCATACCGAGGTCATCTCCGCCATTAATCGTTGATCTTATTAGCTCTACATGAACATATCATGTGTGTGCACAAATACTTAGGGTGGCGTAGAACTTATGTACCCAAAGTGATGGTGGAAAGGCCTCCTAGCCCTCCATCCAAAGTCTCTCACACTTATGAACGTGGTGTGAAGATGAATTTTTTCCATAGAATTCACATATCTGGGAAGGTAGATTAATCCTTATAAACCTAGTAGAAAAGGTAATTCTCACCTCTCATCATTCCAATAGGTTATCTTTGTGTGTATTCCACCAAAACATTGCTTTCTTATACGCAGGATATAAACCAACACATTTCTTCTATCACCCTCATCCTTCCATTGGGATTCCATGGTGCGCAAAAAGACATCAAGATTTCCTTCACCAGTGTACCGAGGTACCTGGTTATGAATCAACTACCTAATCATGCACAACCTGATTATGTGAGTAATTTTGTTCTTTATTTCTCACCCAACCATTTCATACATTCTATGAACCTAGTTATCATAGGAAATATTCGTTGTATCACTCATGATCGAGAATCATCCCATTGATAACACCTTCCTTAAATGGATCAAGCAGTTCAAGATCCCTAACTATGCGTGGATATATCATTTTCAAATCCATTTCACTTAAGGTTTCTACATAACGTGTAGCTTTTTCATTTGTCAAAGGAATAATTGTGCACTCCTCTTTGTTCTAAAAAATGATATAACATTTATTAAAGTGCAGATCGACATTATTCGTGTTACACCAAGGGTGTCTAAGAAATGTTGGAAAACTATCTGCTTCTGCAAGTGCTAAGACCTCAAATTCCCTAGTGAACTTGGCCCCTTGTATAGAAATAATGGCATCCTTCAATACTCCAATGGGTGTGGATATAGTCTTGTTTGCCATATAAAACACATTCAAAGAGGGTTGTAATGATGGTCTTCCCATCCGATTCCACGCATCCAAGGTGAGTACATTTACTTTTACACTTGTATCAATCAATATGTTATGTTAAGCATTTGTTGGTCGTCAAAAGGACTTCACGAAGAGCAAGCAACGGTCAGGGGACAAGAAGTCCTCCTCTTTAATGGGAGAGGTTCCCTTATTCAGAAACGAACCTATTTACACATATACAAAACATGATTTTATTGTGGAACTTGGATATTACGAAAGTGTTTTCTATAAGGATCATCAATTACAAAAGGACTGAGGAATGAGAATACGAGAACGAGCAGAAAGGCACCATTCAGAATTATAGATGACAGAGTAATTCTTTATGCATGCGAAGGTACTGTGAATTGAAACAAGATCATCTCGTGCATCATACAAGTAAGATGAAATTCAAAAGACACAAAGTTCTATGAATAACATCTACAAGAATACAAAGCTTCTTAACATAATACAAACAAATGATCTTAACAAGATTAAATGAAAAGCTTAGGGATAAAGGAAATCAGATAGACAAAGAATGAAAAGTCCTTCTGTATTGATTTCTTTATGATTTATTTACACTTTCAGAAAATAAGCCAAGTTCTTCCTCCCCGCAAAATGGCAAGGAGAGGCCATTATATAGTTTACAAATCAGTTACTCTTGGTAACTATTTCTTTTAACTAAAGATTAGTTAAGGGTTGCCAATCGCAATACCCCAACTTATTACAATAAATCCGAGAGAAAGAATGGGAAGAGAAGAGAAGAATTAGGAGAAGAAGACAGTGCTTATCCCAATCTTGGGAGGGCCCACCGACTTCAAAATCCACCTGTTTGAATCTCTTCAATGCCTCGGCTATGTCTCTGCCACGTGGGACTGATGTGTTGGTGGTAGACTGGGTCCAAAATCCGAGGCACTTCTCCATTTCCTTATCAAACTCGACATGAGTATGATAATCTTTATTTGCTTCTTCAATGGCAGATTGAAGAGAGCAGATCTCCTTCATTTTTTCTTTGGAAATGGAGCTTTCCTTGAATAGATCACCCTTGACAAAAGCTCTGAATTGAGCTTTGATTTCTTGTAGGGAGAGAGGCACACCAGAAGTCTCATCCTGAAGATGACAATGTATATCTTTGAAAGTAGATACAACTAGTGTTTTGAAAGCCTCACCCTTCTGCCAGCTATTCTTCAATTCTCCCAAAGCCTCCTCCAGGACCTTGATCTTCCACTCCACGCTGTAAACCCAGGACTTTGACAGATTATCCTTTGCATCATCAAAAACCTTACTCGCCAATAAAATGTTTTCATCTGTTTGTCCCATGAGGCGGAGGTCTACTATGCAACTGCTCCAAAGTTTAAGCTCTTTATCTATGATCCCAATAGTGGAGGAGAGCTTGCTGTAAGTTGTTCACTTTTTCGTGGAGTTTGAAAGCTTCATCGATGAAGTTCAATCCTGCAACAAGCATATCTTCCACCATGGCCTCCATAGCTCTGCCATAGATGGAATACTTGTGCATATCCTTGATACTCTGTACCTCATCTTGGCTCAAAATCACAGGTGGTGGAAGAGTAGTCAATGGGGTAGGGTCCAAAACTTTGTCCTTGGACAAAAGAGATTTGATAAAACCTGTGAGAATCTGGGCTTGTTCTTCCAACTGTTCTATAGTTTGCTGCCCTTTTTCTACCCTCCCAATGACTCTTGTGACCGTTTCCTAGAGATTGTGGATCTCACCTTCAGGGGTAGACTCTCCCATAGGAATCCTTGAGAGTTCTAGGTCAGATGCCTACAAATCCTGCTCTGGTTTATCTACTGTAGGCTTAGCTATCTCTAGGAATTGCTGGCCCTGAGCATCAGATACTATCCTGGAGGTAATTTTGGCTTTCTTGGCACGAGAAGGAGGAGTAGTGCCCAACAAAGTGCTGACAAAGATCAAAATTTGGTCCTAAACTTCGAGAGGAAGATTTCCTCTTCCTACTGTCAACAAGAGGTTGCACCCATGCAAAAGAGGAGGAAGAAGAAGCAGGTGGGGCAAGAGGACCAAGAGACAGAGAACTCATGGCGCCAAGGTCTCATGATTGTTGTTGTCTCGAGTTGAGACATGAGTGGGGCGCCAAACAACTCGATGCAGAGGAATCGATAGCACTTGGAAGTTCAAGTTGCTCTGGACTTCTTTGTCCTTATCCATTGGAGCTTCAGGGGCGCTTGAAGGAGTTGGCACTTCACTCTCTTCACTCTCACTGAGAACAATAATGTTCTCTGGCCCCGAAGGCAATTCTACATGCTTTCTCTGGGGATCTTCTTCCACAGGATCCTTCTTAACCTCTTTGAGTTTCTTCTGATATACCTGGGTGGATGAGGAAGGAGTAGAGGCTGCAGGTCCTTGAGTTGACGAGGCAGGAGGGGTTTGCACAGGTGTGTCTGATCTGGGAGTTGATGCTTCCCTCCTGGGTGTTGAAACATCCTTGGAGGAGGATTCCCCTGAGTGCCTCCTAAGCTCTCGGACTTTTCTATCAAACCAGATCTTAGTCCTGACTAAGACTGGAGCCAGGATCTCAGCCAAATCATCTTTCTCTTTCTTGAACCAATCCAAGTCCTCCAAGGGAGTGTGCTTGACCACATTGTCATACTCATATGAGTATAGATCAGAGTTGTCATCCTTGAGTCCTTCAGGAACTTGGTACAAGCCGAGTTCTTCGATCAATTGCAGAGAACCTGCCATAATGCCTCCTTCGGGCCTCAAAATCATCGGCACAGTCAACCCAATAGTCTTCTGTATCTGCCCTGTGATGATATGTTATCTTGATGTTCTGCTCAATGAACTTCTTCAAGTCGAAGCAAGTTCTGGGCTTGAAGAAATGGACAGTAATGGGGGCCAGGGCTCTTTCAATATTCTGTGCATCCAGGGCCGTTTTGCAGGTGTAGTTTCCCAAAGAGATGGGGAAGTGCAAACCAGTAATCTTCTTGTCCCTGCAGGTTCTATGCAATTTGTCCAATTGCCTGCATACTTCTATCAGAGCCATCTTGTCACTGCAGAACATAGGAAGCCTCAGAGGGGTGCTCTCATAGCCAGCAAGCCTGATATAAGAAAATTTTCTGAATTGGATAAAATAAGCACCGTAGTGCGATATTAGATTCATGGCTTCATCAGAAAATCTTCTAGCAGTGTCACCCTCAAGAAGTCTGACCATGTACATGGTGAAAGCATCATTCACCCTTCGGAAATTGCGATTGCTGGTCTCTAGGGTGAACTGCGGGCAGTAGGCATACACAGGATCATCCTTGTGGGCATCAATGTAAGAAAAGCCAAACCATTGCCTTGATGCTACTTTGCAGTATACATGTGCACGAAGTCATATAAAATTTCTTCGTTTGTTGTACATTAGCAGCTGCTCCGCTAGGTTCATGCCGATGATTTCTGTGATTGATATTTTGAGTTGCCTTGCACACCATATTGATGAGCGGGCACATCCGGATATGGAACTCGTTAGAGAGGGTAAGCCCATGACCCGAGCCAAGATGATTATGAAATCGACAACTCTTCATTGAAATCTGTCCTAAGAGAGTCTTGGATAGATGAGATGCTCCCTTCTTAGGGTTTTTAAGCCAAGACTTCGCCACCCGTGCCTTATAATTATCGTTGTCTTGATTGAAAAGAGCCTGTGCTTGATTCTGGGAGACAACTATAGCATTATCCATTTCTAGAATCCTCAGTGCAGTGCCAATGGCGGCAGCGTCAAGTTTGGCGATGAGCTCCCCGTGCACGTTGGTCAATTCGCTCGAATCAGGGTTGAAATGAGCCCCGCATGAAAGCACTGTGTCTGCACATTGCACCGAGATAGGGAAACCACCAGCGAAAGCTAGACCGCTATCATGAATCATTTGTGCCATTGGTGAAGGGTTCGTGATCTGTCATCCTCGACCAAAAATCACCAAAATCAAGGTGGCGAACTTCACTGTCCCCAATATCGGGAACGGACTCGAGTGGTGAAATTTGTTCCTGCCCCTGGAATTTGATCTTCATGTTGATAGTAACTGAAAGCAAAACTATAGGTTAGACTTAGGGTGGAATTGCAAGGGAAATAGATAAGCGTGTAGGAATTTAGATTGCAAGGGTTCGAGCAATGGATAGCATGAAAGCAGTGTGCAAAACGCATAGGGGGTAAGCTTGTTATATAGCCGTTTAGAGAGAGAGATATAATAAATGAGCATTAAATTCATATCTACCAAATTGAAAAGCAAGAAATTTGGGTAGAGCGGGAAAAATTAGCATGAATGGCACTTGGTTCATTTGGGACACAAGGGACGCGAAAGCGTGAGGTACACGGTTCGGCCGATTCAGGCGATGCAGGGAAAAGACGCACGAATGCTTTTGGGACATGCGGGATGTATAATGCACGAGAATATGCGACTCGGCCAAATTGGGCAAAAATGGAACAACGGGTCAGGAGAAACTTGGGACATTTGGGACGTGAAAGCGTGAAGTACGCGACTACCGAATCGGGCGAAAATGGAACAACGGGTCCGGAGAAACTTGGGACATTTGGGACAAAAAGTTCCGACGGGCCCGAAAAGGGACAAACTTTGGGAAAACTGCCGATCAGAGAACAGAGGGCCCAATTGAACTTGGGACACGCGGGACAAAAATGTCCACAGTGCTCGAAAACACACAAAATGACCCAAAAATGCAGATTTTTCCAAGTTCTTGACTTTTCACACTATCACTGATCGGTAAAAGACACTTAAACTCAAAATTTTAAATTTTCGACTTCTCAAAAGCGTTGGGGAATTTTGGGTGGACAACAAAGCATCCACCCATCAACAACTACATTCAAAGTGATCTCTTTATCATACTCAAGATTGTGAGGGGGTAAGTTCACATGCAATATTTGTCTCTCGTACTCAAATCCAATGTGCGGTATCTTCTCCCTCATCCATTCCCCTAACAATGGAATGATATTCTCCTAACACAACATCTTAAAAACCTCCTTTAAGTCATCAACATCTTTCCGAGGAAGCTCAACTTCCTTCACCTACTCCATCTTCCATGACTACTCCTTCAAGCATTATATCTCACCCTATAAGTTTCTAATAACCTCTATAGTATCTTGGTATACCTCTTTCTAGTGGGTAGGATCTGGATATTTCACATTTATCACCTTTTTCTTTGTAATAACATGTTTCTACTTCGGAATCTCACAAGTGCACAAACCTCAACGCCTATAATCACTAACATAGGAAATATCTCAAGATTAGGTGTAATCTTAGGCATCCAATGGTATTCTACAACGTGTTATAATTTAATCATCCATGTGACCTTATCATTATTATTATAGTTCTTAATCATGTGCTCAAATAACTTAGGACATTCTTCAAACTTATGTTGCTTTCTACCCCATATGCAAACTACGTTTTGAGGGAATTCACGCCTATAATGATTAGGGGATCCACATGTGTGGCAAGTTCCTCGCAAGAAATCACCTCTTCCTCCACCATGATCACAACCTCTATATCCACCTCGGTAACCTCTACCTCTACCACCTCCATCAGAGTGCCCTTCATGATGTTGTCCTTCCTAATCTTTTTAATTATTCACAACGTTGTCCGACACACTCCCATTCTAATAACTTCATGAATATGATCAATCAGTCTATAATTCTCCATATCACAGTGTGGAATTTACAAATCTTATAGTAACAAGATACATTCATCTTATTCACGCATGCTGCAACAATGGGCATCTACTCAAATCATGATCTAAGTGACATATTTCACAATCCAATAATTTGGCGTGCATCGGTTTACGAGGGAAGATATAATTAGTGTGTCCTTCAACCTCACAATTTTTACACCATATTCCACTAGGCATCTCATGAGAAACATTTTTGAAATTTTCTCCAACTACTTTTCCATAGATGTAATCTATGCCTCCAATAATGTGATAACTCTAGTATCTATGCTCCAAAACTTCCTCAAAGTGCATAGATTTTCCTTCAAATCCTCGCACAAATATGTAAACATCTTATGAGAGAGTTCCCTTATGAAAGGTGTGATCAAACCCACAACAAACCATTGTGCATGATGGCTAGGATGAATATCATAGGACAACATTGATAGAAAAATTTAAAGCATGCATCATACTCCCTTATGCTCTTAGTCATGCCCTATTTAATCTCCTTCAATGCACTAATTATTTGTTTATTCAAACTCATCCAAGTAAGCATCAAGTAGTGTGTTGTAATAGACAACAGTTTGGTTGGATCATACTCCCTATACCAACTATGCACGTGCGCTTGCAAAGTAATAGCAAATTGAGTTTCCTTTGACTCATGAGTTGTGATTCCCTTAGTGCGCCATAAATCACACATATGAACATGCTCCAATGCATCCTCAATACCTTTGTACTCAAAAGTGAAGATGCATATCATAATAAACTTGTTGTGGCTGGTGTAAACTATGCCCATCGGACCTAGAACCTATATTACCTCTAATATTCCCTCCACCTCTAGAACCACCATATCCACTAGATCTGAACCTCCTGATCCTCTAGATCCACCTCCTATAATGGGAACTACACAAGAGGATGAGATACTATGTATTTCAACTATTGTGCTAAATTGAACTCCTATAGTCTGCAAATTTGTGCTACTTCCAAATGTATTACTGATGTTCCGCATGCCCACGCTCTATCTTGGTGATGCATTAGAAAATATACCACCAATCGGACCACCAAACAAAGAAGATATTTGTGCAGCCATAGATGAATTTTTCATCTAATGAACTTTTGTACTCAATGGAAAATGAAATCTACCTGTCGTTACTCTATCACCAACACTATCTTATTTCTCAATAACTATTTCAGAAATAGAACACCAAGTGCAAGGACAAGGTCACCATGTGGGATCAAATGTGCACTTACGGTCCTTATTGCTCCTTCTTTTGACACACTCTCATCTGAAGCTGAATGGGATACTCTTCCATGCTTTTTAAATGGGGGAGTACGTGATGCTCAAGTTCTATGTCCTCTGTGTGAACCTCAAATCCTTTGTGCATCACCTATCTCCACAACTCCATAGACTCCTTAATGTCATGCTTCTTCACTAATTTATATCCAGTGTTTCATTATACTTAATCCATCTTTCCTCTCTTTCCTTTTTTGATATAAGGTATAATCTCTCACCACACCTACTCCTATCTCCACGTGCGGTGGGGATCGGATAACCATAGGCTATTCTTCCAAATCCAAAGTCACCAATAAGATATTAATTACTAAAGTAATGGTGCAAATAAGATCCTCTGGGATTGCACAAGAACTTAGACTCAATAGCATCTAGACAAGACTAATTAGAAAAAGTGTACTCCAACATATAACTATGTAAAACACCACTCCACCAATGATCTACAATGTGTTTCCAAGTCACATCGACATCATACAAAGTTTGGTAATCTTCTTATGTCCAAAAAATTGTTTTATACCTCTAATTCCACTTTGATGCATATGCTACCAGCCACTCGTACAACTCTATAGGAAAATAACAAAAGAATGTCTCATAGAGTTCATGATACAAATGTTCTTCAACCCACACGTGAGCATTGAAATTGGGTCTAGTATTATATCTATGAGAAAACTAGTCTTCTAAGTCCACAACCCAACTCTCAATGTTTTCTAAAGTCAATCGATATGTCTTCATCATGCAACATCCTTGCAACAACTTGAAAAGAGGTCTTGGTAATGGAACCAAAATGTAGTCTCTATTTCTTTCTCAAAACCCTAGACACGTTGACACATCACTCATATAGATCTCGAGAGATTGCCCGAAGCATGCAAAGGTACCAAGTCCCTCTTTTTATACTAGCTTTGTCAAGATGTTAACATGATCATTCATATATTCCATAATCATAAGTAATTAAAGGCAAAGCATAATAAGAATCAGCTCATAACCATAGTGCATAATGAATCAAACAAGGATCAAGATCATATTTACCATACAATAACTAGTAATAGAGACATCAACAATCAATATCCATCCACAAATATCCATTATATTACTTCATCACAAATTAGTAGCTAAATACATACAAATAACATTGTCATAAGCTATGCACACTCATAAACCAACAACATAACTCTAACACATACAATCCGATGATCATGATGCTAATACCGTGAAAATAAACACACACACACACACACACACACATACAAAGACACACACATATAGGGGTGGGGACTTTCCCTTCATTACCCATGCACTCTCAAAATAGGATGCACAACTCAAAAGCCATGCACAACTAAGGAAGCATGCAATATTTGCTTAATAATAGATTACCTATAATTAATTCTAGATCTAATCTTATTATTAGCTCAAACTATGCATGACTCTTCATCTTCCTCTTGTTCCCAAAATAGCTTTGCGTAGCCTCCAATTCTTCTATCCCTATCTAATGTGTGCTCGTGACTCTATTCCATCCTTATCCCTGTATGCAAAATGGCTAATTTCAAAACTATGCTTTTCCCCAATGTGCCCTTTATCCGATGACCTCCAACATGCCTACCTTCCCTCTTCCTACATTCCCCATCCTTATGCGCCTCTAATACTTTGGAAAAAATTGTCTAGTCAACGACATATTTTCCATTATTCTTATATCATCCATTGTTTCTCCATGAGATTTAATTTGATTTACTAGGCCAACTACATATTTAAAAATGACTCTATAGAGTCTGATTATTTCATAGAAATATTCTCAAAATCTCTTCTAAGTAATTGAAGTTTGGAAATTTTAACTTTCTCCTTACCTTAAAATGTAACCTAGAGAGTGTCCCATGCTTATTTTATTTGGTTGATCACGCCACTCTAGGAAGAATGCTTTCATACATGGCTTGATGTATGTAGAAGAGGGTTTTTTCATATTTAATTATCTCTTCCTTCAAGAGATCTTTCTCTTCCTATGAGAGTGCATTATATGTTGTTGGATCTGCACATTTTTGTGTATCAATTTTCAACAATTTCCTAAACATCCTAGGATCTCAAACAATGTCTTCATTGTTAGAGACCAATATTCATAATTTTTTCTATGAATTGAGGAGTATTTAATTGAAAGAGATGCAGCAAATGTGTAAGTCATTAATAATTGTCAACTAAAAACATGTTGTGATACCAATTTACAAAAAATGCAAATGAAAATATAAAACAAAAAAGAAATATTATAATAAAAAAAAAATTAACCCAAAATAAGAGCATTGTTATGTGTGTCTTTTATTATTCCTTCCTCCCTTCTAACTTCCTTACTTATATTGAATACACATGGCCCATATATATAGAGGGATTTTACACAAAAACAAAACATGCAAAACTCCATAAAACAGAGCATGAAAAAATGGGCATGTAGAAAAAAAAAAAAGCTTTTGATTTATTCAAATTTTCCTAAAATTAGAATAAAACTAAATTGAACTAAATAAAATAAATAAAAACTAAAATTATGCAAATGTAAACTATTATTTGTCTAAAATAATAGGTGAAATTATTCGTATTTATAATAAAAAGAATATATTGAGTTATTATGCGTAAAGGTGTTTTCCATAGGGTAGTGTGACCTCATATGTATAACATGTATGGAAGTAATGATGATTTCATTATGTTGTACGTTAATGCACATTGAGGGATTTTGTGGTAGTTGATGTTTTTGAAATAAATTTTATTTTAAACGTGGCATATGATCATACATGTTCACTACAATATGTCTTGTACATCTAGCCTCCTGCCACCGCACATTCTCCGGATGTGTTTTCTGTTTCACATTCTTTTTGGCTTGCTTAATTTTCTCCTCCACCAAGATTTCCATTTTTCATTTGGAAAGCAAGGCTCTCAACATCATGACACAAATATTTTTAGAGGAAAATATTCGTAATTTGGTGAAAATTCCATTTTAGGAAAATTTGAAATGGATAATTTTATGAAGCAACGACTCGGTGTCCTATTCGCCTAAAATTTCCAGTAAAGATAATTTTTTTAGGGGTTGGCTTCACCTACCATTGAAAAATACTCCTATATAAACCTAGGTAATTCATTGGGTAGTATACTAGTAACTTACTACTAGCTTACGAGGTACCGACATATGTATCGACATATCAAGTACTGTGAACTTACAGGGTAGGTTGTTGATGCACGAAAAGAGGTTGTTGATGCATGGAAGGAAATTATTGATGCATGATAGGACGTTGTTTATGCACAACATGAATTTATTTACGCATGACATGAGATTTTTGATACGTGACAATCTAATGTTGTTGACATACAATAAGAGGCTGCAGACACGACATGAGATTTGCAGTCATGCGTGGCAACAAGTTTTTGTCGTGTGACAAAAATTTAATGTCACATGACAACAACCTTTTTGTCGCATGACAACAACCTTGCTATCGTTTAACTTGAAAATGAAAGTTTCTTTCGGTGAAAATTTTACGTGCACAAACCCCAAAAAAATTTCTGTTTGAAAAAAGTGGTTCTAGAGATATTCATCAAGGATATTTCACCTTCTATTTCTCAGAGGTCTTTAAAAATGAACCCTACATCGTGACCACCTACAATGAATGACCCTTTCTTCTCATACCCACTTTTCCATGGATATGCCTTGTCATGGGCTTGTATTGGAATTTCAAAGTGATGAGGTGAAGATTTTGGCATCGATGTAACAATGTCATTTGATAGAAATGGATGGAATTTGAGATGGTGGATATGGTAGCCATTTGATCAACCATCATTTGTAAAAGGAATCAGATAGCTTTTTTTTATGTCAATGGATATAAGTAGAGGAGCTTCGAGGGTGGTTTTCATGAAATTTGCGTGGGGAGAAATTTTGTTTTGAGAAGGAAAAGTAATTTTAATCCATAAATAACTATAATGGTTTGGATTTAGTGGGGTACTTTAGATCTCAGATGTAAATAGTCCAAAGATGGAAAGGACTCTCATTCCTGGATTTCCTAATGATGTAAGCCTGTAAATTATGGTGAGATTTCCTCGCAACATTATTCTCAAGGAATGGATATGGTTTCTTCCTCCCGGAGAGAAAATGTAATGAGCCCCAATCTTATTTCACTTTGAAAATGGATACATGTAATAGAATCATGGTTCTCCACGACCATGTGCGAGTAAGAGATTCAACCCTCTGTCTTCTAGTTTTATATCACTACACAAGGCTCACACTTTGGTGGTGCTTATCATTAATGGTGGAAGAACACATTCCAATATTTGGATTCCTATGTGCCTCGGTCAAGGAAAATATCTATGTTTTGGGTGGTTGTGAGTGGAAATATGATTGCACCGATTTTCTAGAAACCAACAAAGTGAGTGTGTTTAATGCTCATAATAACCACTGAGTTGTGCATATAAGGCATGTTTGATGCCATGGAAAACTTCTCCTATGGCATTCTTAATGTTAAGTTATTTTTATAGGAGGGGAAAAATATATTGATGTGTTTAGAAATAATTATGATGAGGAGGAAAATTATGGTGACTGTAATTACTTAAAAATGGTGGAATCTTCGATCCCCTAAATAATAGGTGGACAGTGTAGGGGAGATGATCCATGCCAAGCATTTCATTAGCAAAGGTTTGAAGGATGAAAAATTTGTGGTGTGTGGATTTGTTTGCGAAGGGGATTTGTAATTCTATGAAATTACATAGGTATTTAAAGTTGGTGAGATGAGGTGGATATAAGTTCATGACGTGATTCCCTTACTTGAGATGAACGAAAAGGGAATAAAATATTTGAGAGATTAAGGTATGGGGAGATGAAATATGTGAATTTTGATGACATTCCTATTTTGAATCATGCCCGGAATTTTGCCTTTGAAGTCATTTTACAAATTGGAGGGTAAGTGCAAAAATATGGGGGACAAAAAGGGGGTAAAAAAGGGACACATTTTTCCTAAAATCAGCAAAAATTGAACTTCATCAAATAATTCAACATGCCTATGCTCAAAATTTGAAAAAGTGATAAGAATAAGTATCATAGATCTCAAAATCTAGTTTCTAAACTACTAATGTTTTTTTAAAATGGTTGAGATTAAGAGGGTCAAATGTGGTGTGCACACAAAGTATGTCTATTTTGTGTCAAAAAGATAAGAACCTATTGTGTGTGTGCCCCCCCCCCATTTTTTCCCCCCCCCTTTTTTTATTTTTTCAAATCCCTTTAGTAGAAAGTCAGCTAAGACCATGTATGAGGTCCATTAATTTTTCATAATTTTTGGATTAATGCATTTTTTATTAACTTTCAAAGTTCACATATCCCAAAAATGAAATATTTTTGTGTGCACCCCATAACTTTGAGAAAAAAAAGTCATTTTTTAGTTTTTTTAGTGTATGTAGAATGGAGTTTATTAAAAACCACTTTTTTAATTTGGATGAAAAAATTGTAAATTGTGCACCAAAATGTATGTATATGTTTTTTTAAGAAACAAGGCACTAGTAAAAGAAAATATGGATGAAAGACTAAAAATAATTGGATTTTAGAAATAATTATATCATCATCAAGGTAAAACTGAGCTTAACATCATAGTATAATTTATTTTTGAATATTATGTTTTAACACATGAGATATTGGGGTGACATGTGAAATTTTGATGTTTTTGTCAAACACGGTTTAAAACATGTAGAAATAGTCCAAACCTTTGGTTTGATAATCCAAGGCAAATCCAAGCCTATGGATTGGGAATTTAAACGTGAAAAAGGGGAAACACAAGTGCACTATAACGTGCTACATGTTTAAAGTGTTATGGTGTATATGTGTTGTGGCATCCTTTTATGTACATAAAAAATAGGGCTCGTGGTTTAGGGTTAGGGTAGGGTTTATGGTTGAGATTTAGGGTTTAGGGGGTTTAGGATTTAGGGTTTAGTGTTTAGGTTTTAGGGTTTAGAGTTTATGGTTTAGGACCGGGTTTAAGGGATTTAGGATTTGTTTAGGATATAAGATTTAGGGTTTGGTTTAACGGAATTTAGGTTTTTAGGGTTTAGGGCTCTAGGTTTAATGATACCTTTCCAGGTGTAGATCCCTTTTGAGGATCATATTCATATTTAATGTATCATTGTTGAAGAGGGAAGCTCCCCTGTTAAATTGGTTATTCAGTATGACATGGAAGATGAGTAAAGCAAATGAAAGCCGAGAGAATTAGATTTCATTGGTAATTAGTACTAAGTATTAACAAGACTAATATGGCTTCCGACTACTCGACTAGGAGGCCATGACAATATTAGGACCATATTTCCTAGTCTCATTCCTAGAACCATCATTGAGTCTGCTTGTGTAAAATAAACATAGCGATAGGGGTATGGCTAAGAACACAAAGGAGTTATCAATCACCTAGTAAATATTTCTTGTTTAGTTTTGAATAGGATTCAGTTGGCCTATGGCTTAGTGACCTTCCATTCATTGATAATTCCTTCTATGATAAACCCATGGATGCTTTCAAAAGTGCCTTCAAAAAGATAGGGGTAGTCATCAAGCCTAATGAAGGTTGTGATGTGATGTGTCAAAACTATATATTCACAAGAACCTCTTCTTCCTTGAAAGTCCCTGGTTTGTCTTAGTAATGATGTCTCCTTGTATCCAAGGATCGAGGACTACTAGGGTCTATGGTAGGATTGGACATTCAAGAATCATTGAGCATCTAAATCAGAATGTTGTTGCATCTAGAGAAACATTCTCAAACATTGGAGTAATGCATCTTGGAAAATAAAATTAAACCTCAGAAATCCTCTCAAATTTCTAGTCTAGGTCATGTTCCTAGTCCTATAGTGGGTATCAACAAAAAAAAGAAAACAAATTTGACTAGAATTACTTACAAAATGCATTCCTTTGCTTTGAGCTTATCTTTATAAATGCAATCCGGCTTTCCAAGTTCTCCATATTTGCCAAATTTAGGGCGAATTAACATTCTAGATCTCTAAAGGTGTGAAGAAAATGGTGAGTTCATTTCCTCCAACAACCCTTAAACCGGAGCTAAACCCTAAACCTTGAGCCATAAATCTAAACTCTAAAAACCCTAAACACTAGAACCTAAACCCTAATTACCAAATTTTAAGCCCTAAACCCCGAACCTTGAACCTTGAGACCTATACCCAAAACTTTAAACACTAAAACCTAAACTCTAAACCATGAAGATAAGATCCCTAAACCATAAATAAACCTTAAACCATCAACCCTAAACCCTAAACACTCAACTCTTAACTGTGCAACATTACCAACAAAGGAGTTCATACTAGTATTATGGTTATATGAGGGTCAAATCTTGAGTATCATATTCATATTCAGTCTATTTCTGTTGAAGAGGGAAAATCCCTGTTAAATCAGTTATTCAATATGACATGAAGATGAGAAAAGAAAATGAAAAATGGAGAATTATATTTCATGGGTAACTAGTTTTAAGTATCAAAAAGACTAATATGGCTTCGACTACTTGACTAGGAGGGCATGAAAATGTTAGGACCATATTTCCTAGTCTCATGCCTAGAACCATCATTGAGTCTTCTTGTAGAAAATAAGCATAACAACATGGGAATGACTAAGAACACATAGGGGTTATCAATTTCTAGTAAATATTTCTTGTTTAGTTTTGAGTGGGAGTCAGTTGGCCTATGTCTTAGTGATCTTATATTCATTGATAATTCCTTCTATGATAAACCCATGGATGCTTTCAAAATCACCTTCAAAAAGATAGGGGTAGTCATCAATACTAGTGAAGGGAGTGATGTGATTTCCAAACAACTTGAAATGCAAATAGATTTAGAGGTCATAACATAAATTTATAAATATCTCTATCATTATAAATGGAAGCCAAATAACAGTGTCTCCCTATATCCAAAGATCAAGGACTACTAGGGTCTGTGGTAGGATTGGACATTCAAGAATCATCGAGTGTCTAAATCAGAATGTCATTACATCTAGAGAAATATTCTCAAACATTGGATTAATGCATCTTGGAAAATAAAATTAAACCTCAGAAATCCTCTCAAATTGCTAGTCTAGGTCCTAGTCTAGGTTGTGTTCTTGGTCTTGTTTCTATTTCAAGTTCTAGTTCTGGTTGTGGTCATCAAATATGGAATTTTTAGGAAAGGAATCCACACTTGAATAATTATTCCCATTTAGATTGTTGGAAATGCTAATGGCAGTGGTAGTGCCTATGGAATTTGGTTGGTGGAAGGTGGGGTTGTGCCCTTGTTGGTTTTTTCTCATGGCGTCATTGGTAGCCTTTCTAGTATTATCGAGAGAACTCCCCATGCTTGTGTGATAAGTTTAAAAATCTCCCTTAGCTCTTAGGAACTTGTTTTTATCAGGATGCAATAATAAGGATATTTTTAGCAAGTATTAATAGAAAAAAGAAAATAATTTTGATTGGAATTACTTACGAAATGCATTCCTTCGCTTTGAGCTTATCTTTATAAATGCAATTCGGCTTTCCAAGTTCTCCATATTTTCCAAATTTGGGTTGAATTGACATTCTAGACCTCTAAAAGCATGAAGAAAATGGTGATTTCATTTCCCCAACCTTTCTTGAAGTGAATTTAAACGAAATGAAATTTGGAATTTAGAGGTGGCACGTGGTAGACACTAATTTTCCTACCACATATTTACTTATTGATGATTAATTGTTATTAAATGGATTTATTTTCCATTATTATGATAAGTGGGTTTTTGAGATTACCAAATCACTGTCAAGTTTATTCATGAGAATACAATTATTATTGTGGCACGATTGATACAACTCATTAAATTCTCCCATAATTATGAATACCTCTCCTATGAAACCCCATACAAGTGGATATATGCTAACCAAACTTGTCATACCTCCTTGAGATTGAGAAGGGTGTTTAATAGGGATGCTTTTAGATTACTTGAAGATTTTGTAGTGTAAACAAACCAAGAAGTGACCAATGAACCTTGGTCTTGTGCAATGTAAGGGAAATTTTGGTAAAGGAAAGTGAGAGGATTCTTTGGATGAATGTTGAGCAACTAGATGAGTGAAATAGGTGGTTTAGTTGTCTGAGAACATGATGGAATCCTAAAACTCCTACAAATATCAATAACACATCTAAAACTCCTACAAATATCAATAACCAATCCAAAAGGCCCCAAAACCTAAACAACACCTATATTATTTCACAAAATAGATATCGATTGTATAATTTAAACCCTAAAAGCTTGAAGGCTAAATGCTGAAATCCTGAAAAATACCTATGTACTGACCATATTAGAATCGAAAAACTATCTTCTAAACCATGATAGATGGAGTTGTGAGACTAGTTCCATAAGGTGTAGAGTGACCCTAACATCTTATATTTACTAAAATAAATTTAAAGTATAAGAAATAATAAAATATAAATAATAATAAAATGTAAAAGTTATACTTAAATAATAATACACTTTGAACGCGTTTTAGGCTTCATAACAACCAAACCTAATAATTCAGAATGCGCTTGTACTTTAACCAAACACGCTCATGTTTTTCTTAAAATCAAATTTGTGTCCACTTTTTGCCCCCATCTTTGTGCATAGGCCCTAAAATATCAATTGTGCTATAAAATTTTGGTTATTGGTGTGTACTTATTTTTCCAATAAATTAAATACAAATAATGATAACTTTAAGGAATTTTTACTTATTTATTTCTTTTTTCTCTCCTTCCTACTTGCTTCTTTCCATCTTACCAAAATAAAAATGAAAATGAAATACAAGTCTATTAGTTTAAATAAAAATAGTAGAAGCTATTCTCTCTGAAAATTAATTTACTAAAAAAATGTATGAAACCAAACATCAACAAAAGGTTTCCTAATAAAGCATATTAAAAAAGTGATTTGCATTGTTTATTGTCTTTATATTAATCAGTATTAATTAAATTTGAGTTCCATCTCAAGTATAAAATTTATAGGGGTAATGAAGAGGAAAACAATCACTTAATTTCAATGAAGTAAGTGAGCATATTAGAAGAGTAAATTGGCTAAAATAAATATGAGAGTGGTAACGCAAACAAATTATTTATGTATACAAGATAAGATGCAAGGAGTATTTCTCCAATGTTCCACCAACATTTAAGGATAGCAAACTTCCAGATCCAACTTTTTTACCGAACTTGACTTTGCATAAAAACATTCAAAATAGCCATTTCCATTTTATAATTCGAAAACAAACTCTCCATTTTAAAGTTATAAAATTAGTTGAATTTCTTTCTTTCTAGAAAGAAATAATAATTTAACTTGGAATTTTGTGTCCACAAAAATACACACCCAAATACAACAGTAAAATTATTGGAATAATTTGTTATTCTTTATTTTTATTACATGACATGACAAGAGCCCAAATAGAGTAACTTAAGGTCACAAGGGACACTAACACAAAACATGGACCCATATAGACAACATGATAACACCATATGCACGTCGATGCCACAATTTCCTAATGATCAATTACTAGAAATGATCCAACCACAAAAGGACCCAAGGTTTGGCAATTCCACAATGTATCCATCCATCCTAGTTATGTTTAAAATTCCAAGAGCAATTATTACGTGAGGATAAATTCCCATTCTCAACCTACATATTCTTAATTTCATTTATGATTCAACTTATAAAAACACTCTTAGTTTGGATCTTTCTCCCTTACCATAGTTCCCATAACTCAATAGGTTATTTGCCACATATTAATGCATACAAAACTCGTGATGCTCATTTTTATGTAAGGGTTCTCAAATATATATATATATATTTTTAAATTCTACCCTCATTACACAAGGGAAAAATAACATGAAGTCAAGGGGAAGAAATGTTAATATTTAAAGGAGATTTAGAGTCAAGTTACCTCTTCCTATTAACTTCCCTCTACTAGGGTACTTTATATTCTGTTATAGTTGATATAGTTCACTAGTTGGTTTGAGTCAATTCAACATTTTCACATCCTGAAATTTTGTTATTTTACACACACACACACACACACACACACACACACACACACACACACACACACACACACACACACATATATATATATATATATATATATATATATGAGTTTATGTTTTCTCAAAAAATTATCTCACCAAGGGCAATTCATATTCATTTTTAACAACATGAGAATGCCTAATTCAGTTGTAAGGACTTCAGGTATGACATTATTCCTAAATGAAAATCTCATTTACTCTTATACTCTTTTCACTTACGTCGTACTTTGGTCTCACTTTGGTCCCACTATTAGCATTGTTTTAGAACAATTGTAAATCAAATAACACATAATTTACACTAATGGATTTAATACTACAAGGAGTGTAACCTAACACGAGACAAATCATTTCATTTCTCTTAGACACTCAAGTATTAAATGCATATTACAAGCG
Source organism: Taxus wallichiana var. yunnanensis (assembly GCA_018340775.1). NCBI lineage: Eukaryota > Viridiplantae > Streptophyta > Pinopsida > Cupressales > Taxaceae > Taxus > Taxus wallichiana. Next base: position 345,206,038 of record CM031241.1, on the reverse strand, counting down.
AGACATCTAATACAACTTTCATGCATTTCAAATACCTTCCAAGGAACTATTTCAATCGTTGGGTAAAAATGCATCAGAGTTTCTTTAAACAATAACCTTAAGAGAGGTCCCACAATCTATTAGCTTCAAAAGCATTCCAAGGTGGACACTACACCCTATTACAAGACAATAAAAGAGAGTTATAATATATTTAACTCACAAAACCTTCAAGCAACACGAGGTAATCTACTACTACACACTAAGGGAATAATTTTATCTAAGAAGGACAAAAGGGGTTCAAAACAAGAGTTTATTGTGTAGGTACTTTGACATGTAGACTCCACTCATGTCATTTAAATCTCACCATGAGATCAATCGTAGGAAATCACCAACTACCTTTGCTTGGTTTTGGCCACTCACTAGGGTTCCAAGGGCAATTACTCACATGGGTTTATGGGACCAAGTTTTCAGTTTCCCCATTTCTCTTAAGTCAACATCTTCCAAAAACATTTCATTTGCTAAGAGTTAGTTATAATTTCCACCCACAAGTTAACCTCTTAATCAACCAAGGTTTAGTTAATTCCAATTACACTAGGGATCTATGCCCATCTATATATCAGTTTAAGGTGTAAAAACATATTTATCCCATAAAATCCATGTAAAGGACTAAGGTGGTATGTTGATACTAGCCAAGGTAACACATTTATTTGTGAGGAACTAAAGAGATCATTAACAAGAGTTTAATGCATAGTACAACTAGTTCACTAACTCCATTTGTGTCATCTGGATCCCACGAAGAGTTCATTCGATGATGAAGTTAATCCTAGATCTAACTTCATAAGAATTTGGTGGTCCACTAGGATACCAAGGAAGTTTTAGTTCTACTTACCCCATATATGGTAAGGTCTCACTGCATAGTTGTTGCTTCAAAAAAGGAATCTCAAGTTATAGAAATGGTCTTTTCAAGACTTTTCTTAGGTGTAGTACAAGAATTCTAGTCGTGAGGATTAAATTATTTCATAAGATGTTAGATTTTTGCAAACTTGGGTGCCACTAGATTTAGAGGGAGGGTACAACAAAGGTTAAATACTAACTTCATTTATATGGTTTAATAATAATAAGTTACTACACACTTTTTAGTTTATGTATGAACCAAAATAACTATCTAAAAAAGTGATTGCTTCGATCATCTAAACCATAAGAAGCACATTTAAATCCAAATGAACTTAACCTTCATGAAGTAAACGGTATGCATTTTACCCATTTACATTGTCAATTATCTTCCTCATTTATCTAGCTAACATAGTTGGTCCTACATTCATTATGTGACACTCCTACTAGTATTCAAATGTTAGCTTTAAAACAAAGCAGATACAAACCACATAGTTTTCCAAGTATAATGCTTAAAACATAAGAATCCAAGAGGAACAACAATTTTTGACACAATAATATTAATAATGCAATTCTCTTTAATTCACTTCTATCTAGCATTTGTAATCTATATCCATGTACAATATTTCACTTTCATCTCACTGATTTCAACATATCACACTCTTAATCCTTCTTGTTTAGAGTACCTGCAACCAACGTTGCATCAGTCCTAGGACTAGTATGGAAATCCCTTACACTCAAGCATGAAATAACACATTCATCATTTCAAGTAATTAAAAACAAGGCAGAGAAGAGATAGAGATAGGGAGAGAGGTCATTTCATCACACATTCACACTTTCACATTCCTTTGTACTTTTTCTTTTTCAATTCTAGAGAGAGTAAGGAAGAGAGAGAAAGTCTAGAATTCATTTTCTTTTCTATTCACCATATCATAACTACATACATAATGCATCCATTTTCATTTCATTTCAAATTCATATACATTTTCAACCCATCTACATATTCAAATCATTTACGTTTTCAAGATCAACCAACATTTCATAATTATTTCTAGAGAGAGAAGAGGGAGGAGAGAGAAAACATTATAAATTACTAAATCCATTCATAGAAATAAATTTGATTAAAGTATACTTTACACAACCATGAAACTATATGAAAATGGTTCACGAGTATAAACAAGTCAAATGGGAGCCTCGGGAGGAATATCTAGCTCAAGTTGTGAGTTTACGAAAATTGCCAAAAATAGCTAAAGTTCCTACAATATGGGTTTGGAAAACACTTGTTTTTAGTTAAAACGTAAATTTCAATTATTCCTATTTACTCCCTTATATACAAATAACTCAACGGATTTGACGGAAGTCGATTATGACAAACAAGGCTCAAAATAGAAATGTGAATCGAAACCTAATTATCGTAAACATGTCAAACACTACTGTTGTAAAACGACCGGTGGGCTCCAAAACCCACTTGAAACTATAACTTACAAAATCATTTTCGCAGTAAAAGAGAGGTTCTTCAATTATCATGATGCAGCCTAGAATTCAACAATACAAGCCCAGGCACGCTAGCACATCACTCAGCCTAGACTGAGCGCTCACCCAAAGCGCACAAAGGTACCAAGCCCCTCTTTAGGGTTGTTGTTATAGGATTTTTAGCATGATGAAGACTTTAATCATTCAGATCTATAGCTAATATATCCTTCTACAATGCTTATTCAGATCTAGATCTAGAACATAACAGACTTAAAATATAACCATAATGGAATCAAGCATGCAATACTAAATTATAACCATGATAACACCTTGTTTCAATCCATAATCCCCATTATATTAATTACAGTAAATACATGAAGCTTCCTTACAATAACAGTAGTATACGCTCATGCACGTAATATATTTAGCAACATAATCTCACTATAACCTAGTTCTCACACCTATATCTATGCTCTCTCTGCTACATAGTTCAATACATATTTATAAGGGTGGGGACTTTCCCTTCACCACTTATATAATCCCAAAATAGGTCGCATGTTATTATTAGCCATGCACCGTTACAAAAATAGGCTTACATGCAAGAGTGTTAACAATAGATCTCTCTTAGTCAACTATCAGTTTGCCATTCTATCTTTAGCCTGCATTCATGTAAAGCACTTCATATCCGATCATCCAAAAATAGCCAATGCATGTCACGCAAGCCTCCAATCGGTTTGAGTGCTCCACATGCTATCTCCAAAAATAGATCCTTATTATGAAAATGGCTAAGTCCCGAACCTATTTTCCGTTCGCACGTGATCCTCTTTCGATACTCTCATGCCTTTGAATGCGCTCTTCTTTCCCACGTGAACCTTCTATATTTTCTTCACTAAGTGCCAGATTCTTACTAATCAACATTACCCCACACTAGTTTACATTTCACCCCAACAATGGTTGTCTCAAAATGAATCAAAGAATATGAATAGAAGAATAGAAATAATTTTGATGAATAAAATAATGTATTTAACCTACAAGTATCTTCTGCTGTAACCTGAATAATCAATTCGGGATATTCTTCTTTTATCTCCGCCTCTAAGGTTTGTCAGTCATTGAGTGCGGCCTCTTGCTTTCTCTAGAATATCCACTACAATTGATTCTAATTCATCCCTTGCAATCTCTCCCTTCTCATTCTGTAAGACCAACACAATGTTGGACATGCCAATCATTCTCCCTTCCAACAAGTCCATATTTTGAGTGATGAGTTTCCCAAGCTCATCCACCTTTCCTTGTGTGGTTATTGAGTTGTTGTAAGGGCCTCGCGCTTTTGCTTAATAAGGGATAATCATTCGATCAGCCCAATGTCTCATATTTCATGGCCTTCAGGACTTCATTATCTTCTAAAATGGTCCTGGTCCTTATAATGGCCTCTGGCATTGTACAAATATTTAGCGCTTGATCCACCTTCTTTAGTTCATCTTGTAAGTTATGAAGCAATCCTTTATATGATGCGATATTTCACATCATGAAGCCTTTTCCCACTCTACTTCTTATGTTTGATCCTTTGGTTTAGGCATGCGCAGAGGTTCATTGAAGGTGAATCACAAAGACACCCCTGAATTTCTGCAACTCGATGGGTTGAGACTCTTAGTGCGATTGCATAACATGGAGCTTTTCCCAAGTGTGGGACCTTGCGAAATTGGAAAAGCTCTCAGATGAAGGCCGGTTCCTATTCCTCTATTCAGATGCACACATAAAAATGTAGAGGGTTTACTCAAAAACCTAATCTAACTTGCCAAGGAGACAGGGTAAGAAGATGTATAAAAATAAACCTAAACTAACAAAGGTGATGCACCGAGGAATGAAGAAACACATCTTGCCAATAAACAAAAACCATTAAAATGCAAGTTGCAAGATCATGCATAAATAACCAAATTTGTAGTGAAAGATCAAGAGGATGCAAATGAATACAGAGAGGGTTGAGAATCATCCACAGCATGCATTATTTTCTCAAAGATTGATCTGATACACTCAAAATACCAAGAGGTAAAGTTGCATTACGGTTCTATATGGGAGGTTTGAACTCCACAAATTCCTGCCAAAGAGAAGAAGGGAGGGGTAAAACAAGAATGTCCAACCTTTAGAAAGAAGCCAATCCTTACAATTTATAGGAAGAATGAGAGAGGGAAGAGAGAGGAATTCCAAATCTACCCCAACTACCTGATTGTATTTAATTCATCTCATTATGGTGGTAGGTGAGAACCTTAGCAAACCCAAAAGTGGCAATGCTGTATTTTACATTTTTAAGAATTTTTCTCACCCAATTAAAGATATCTAGTTGTAGTTGGATAGAGGACCTGTAAGCTTTCCAAAAGTCCAACCTTGCGTGAATCGAGCTCCTGTGAAAATTTATGGCCATCGAATATCTCGGGGTGATTTGCTTCATCGCCAAAATGTTGTGAAGGTGCACCATGGCGTGACTATCCTCATGTCAACATACTCTTACGTGCACCATGGGCACAAATTTTTGCATGTCGACACTTCTACTTTGTGCCTCCAACTCCGCACCATAGGCGCGACTTTTTGCATGTCGACATCTTCTTACCTGTACCATGGCGCAACTTTTTCATGTCAACATCTTTGATTTCGCCTCCAACTCTTGTGCCATGGGCGTAAATTTTTGCATGTCAACATCTTCTTACATGTGCCATAGGCACATCCATTTTCATGTCGAAATCTTACGCTTTGTGCCTCCACTGTGCCATGGCGCAACTTTTTGCATGTCAACATCTTTTTACCTTACGCCATAAAGTGCATCCATTTTCATGTCGACATCTTTTGCTTTTCACACTCAACTGCACCATGGGTACGACTTTTTCATGTCGACATCTTCTTACCTATGCCATAGGCATTGGTGACACAATAAATATAGGGCTTTGAGTTTCTTTGATTTCCACCTTCTTTATTTGTCTATATCTACCTAGGGGGAATATATTTACAACGTGAGTTCATCTTCAAGCACTAAGTCCACCAATGTACTGACATAATGTATTACCGAAGGAAACATCTTGGGTACCTTTGGCTCTAAGTGTGGCCTAGCCTTCATGACATTGTCACCAATCTCCTCTGCCATGTTGATAAACACAACATTCTTCTTCTAGGCCAAGTCTCTTTCTTGCTTTAGGCATGTTATTTCCTCATCCTTAGTCTTGATCTCCTCCCTTAGCACCCTAATTGTTGAGCTTTATCCATATTTTGTCATATGACCTCTATCGAGACCTTCACCAAAGCATTTCTTATTTTCTCATCGAACATAATAGTAGGCTTTGATCACATGTTATGTCTAGCACGAGGTGTCTTTTTCAACCTCCTTGATATGTAAGATTTCTCACACACATCAAAGTCTGGTTCATCCATGTGCAAGTTCATTGACCATGACAATTTCTTGCTTGTGCGTCTTTGTTGCCATATCTTCATCCATTAACTCCCTGCCATATAACTCCTTTTGTGTCATTGTGCTCTAGAAACGGGCATAGACAATTTTACATGTGTCCTTGGCATAGCCCATGGCTAGTGGAATATACTCCCCACTTGTTCTTCTTGATCTAGGCTTCTTAGGAACTTGGGCTTCAAGATTTGGAACTTGTGCTTGGCTATGTCTGGCTGAGTAGTTTGATTCTTTGTCTCTTCTATCCCTTTTTCTCCCTCTTCTCCATCCTTCATTTCTTTGTCTTTTTGTTCCTCTATGTTCTCTAGAGGTGTAGGAGAATTGGGCACACTTTCCTCAGAATCTTCCACTTCCTCATTCAAATTCAATTTCCTTCATCTTTTCTCAGTTGTCTCCTTCATGGAAAGATTTGAGCTGATTTGCGTACTTATTTGTGGAGTAGCACATTAAGTCCTTGTTCTCCTAAATACCCTCTTGAAATGACTCTCTCCTTGGACTGCATCCAAGTACTCATCATCTTCCTCTTGTATATCGAGGTGGTGTAGTTGTGTGATCAACTTCATCCTTATTTGGAGGCTATCTTCTACCTTTGTGCTCCAAACCACCACTATCTTTATGCTCTTCCTCTTCATCATCAACCCAAATTTTTTTATGGGCTTAGGCATTGAATATTTTCCATTATATGCCTACCTTTTGGAAACCCCAGGAGTGCATGAAATCATTCTCTATATACTTAGTGTTCTCCAACTTGGGTTTGAGTTAGGTACACAAGCACTCCTCTAATGTCCCCAACTACCAAGCTTACGGGCTTTATGCTTATAATATATGAAATAAGTTTTCAATGTATGCATTGTGCCCTTGATATACATACTTCTTCCTCAGAGTGTGGTATTCACAATCTCTCTTATCTGCATTGAAGGTTAGGTGGCACACATCTGAAAACTAGTGAACTTATGCCTAGAAATATCTTGTTGTGAAGGCATACGACAATTTGCACCATGGGCTCCAAGCTCCATCCTTCATCGCAAATCGCGTGATGTAAAAATGTTGGTAGAAAACAACTGAACTTCCTTACCCACCACCGAAGGTAAATCCTTGGGTATGCGCCACTCTTCTTGAACGCCACGTAGAGTCTATCATACCACATCTCCACCCTCTGCTTGAATGGTCCACTCATTGATCCATCGCACAAGTACTTGCCAAATATTTTCGTAGGTGACTTGTGTTCCATGGGGTATTCCCAAATCTTCTCCTTTGGCCCATCAGGTACCCCAATCTCCATAAATACTAAAGACAATAATATAACGCCAAAACTTATTCTATCACATGTCTGCACTTCTTCAATGATTGTCTTTGCTATGTGATCTGCAATATTGTAGACCACTCCTTGAGACATTTTCTTTACGAATGTGTAACCACATGGTATTTACCTGTGACCACCTTCCTTGGTCATTTAGCTTTGTTACAAGATGTGTAGCTTCCTGCACTAATGGGTGATTTTTAAATTTGTCAATGTCCATGCCGCGCAGACCTTGGATATACCCCATTACCTTCCTCGTTTCTAGGATTGTGGCTTTATCAGTTAAATCACTATCCAGATCTAACCTTGAGGCCCTTAGTCATGTCACCATTGAAATCAAATAATTTTGATTCTTACCCTCCGTCTGGTGAAGTAAAAGAAGTCCTCATGGACTCTACTCATCAACCACCGATACAATGGTTCATACTTTCCAAAATATGGTAGCTCATACAGCTGGTAGACTCCATTTTGCTTTAGCAACTTCTCACCAACGTCATCGTATATTGGCATATCCCTCGTCGCCATGCGCTTGTTCATTTTCGTGCTCAATGAATGCATCGATATCCTCCTTATTATCTGATGTTCGATGGTTGTAATCATTGATTTTACATTGACAGATATGGGAATCCCATTCTTGTCCCACAATCATGCCCTCTGATACTGCATTTATGAGAAATTACTCGGGAGAAATTTATTCTTCCACTTCAACCTTCTTCTTCCCTTTATCTCCTATTGCGGGTGCTTTCTTTGGTGCCATTTGAAAACAATCTCTTTTCTTCCCTCTGTAATCAAGAAAGTTGAAACCCTAGTTTAAATCTTCATGCCCTAGTGGAAATCATGTGCCCTAGCTCATTTGTAATGTGTCTACTTTTCTCAAACCCTTCTCCTATGGGAACACAAGCTTCTCCTACACACAACCCTTCTCTCCACATCTAGTTTCACACTCTTCACCTCAACATGATTTCTGGCTCGTTCACACTTAACCCTTTTCAAATTCTCTCAATTGCAATGGTAAAAATGAACTTGCATCCCATCCTTATATATAATTTCAAAATGTTAGTACATTTATTTCTCCTCCACCTACCAACAATCCTCTCATTAATTGACCATTTTCATTATTTCTACACATGTACATCTTCGCACCCAAGCTATAACCTTCTAGCATGTGCCCTCCTACCTTTTAGCTGCAAACTTCTCTTTAGCGCACTTCCATGTACTTCTGAGTACCTCATCATTGTGCCTTCCACTGGTAGTCTTCACCCTTTGTTTACCTCATGTTATACTTGTTTCTTCATTCATCTCTCTCTATGGTCCTTGTGTCTAGAAGCAATCTCTCTTGTTTTTCAATTCTCCACCCTTGAATAGCACCCATAGATAGTTCCTTTCATGTGTACTTATTTTCAATAGTCATGTACCTAGATATCAACAACCTACCCCACACTAAGGGTATGTGTAGTCCTCTGCACATAAAAATTATTCAAATAGTAATTAGCTTCTAGCGTGTAAATGTGCTTATTACATAAACACACCAACTAAATTGAAAAAGCATAACGACAAAGAAGGAAACACATTAAGGGAATGCAGAATTGAAAACCTTATCTAAATGGCAACATTGCCTTATTATAAACACAAAGAAGATTTATTTATAGTAGGTCTTTAGCCTACTACCTTTGAAGTAACCAAGTAATTGTATTCCATCAAGTTCCTCTAACTGACAAGCACTTGATTTGAGTATGTGAGTGATAACATATGGCCCCAACCAATGTACCTTGAGTTTGCTTGGATGGCACAAAAACTTAGAATCATAAAGGAGCACCATCTATCCTATCTCCAAATTTTTATCCCTGATGTGCTTGTCATGCCATGCTTTCTACTTGGACTTCTCTTGTTTTTACTCCAACGTGTTATGGCTCATCACTCATCCAACTTGATTAATTGTTCAATCTTTTCTTCTAATGTTTGCTCATTAGCTAGACCTCCAACGTGCGCATACAATACGTAAAGAAGGTAACATAAATTCCATAGGAAGAACTGCTTACGTGTATAAACAAGAATTGAAATGGTGTGGCTTTGTTCAACCTTTTATATGTTGTCCGATATGCCCAAAGTACTATAGATAATTTATCATCCCAATCCTTTCTTCCAACATCACATTTTTTGTCAATGTTTGGCTCAATTTTTTTGAAAGCCTCAGTAGTCCCATTTTCCTGAGGATGATAGGGTGTAGTCTTATGGTGTGCAATCATGAATTCATCCAATAAAATTTGATTGTCTTATTAAGAAAATGTGTTCCCCTATCACTTTGGTCAAACTTAAAGGACATCCATACCTTGTAATAATATTTTCCCAAAGAAACCCGATTGTTATAGCCGTTATCTATATAATCCTTTGTAGGTGCTCATTCTCGACCACCTTGTTAGATAATTTGTGTAAGTTATGATGTAAAACATGATCTAGTTCTACGCATAACTAGTGAAATAGGACCCAAATACTCTATAGCCCATTTCTTAAATGATTCTACACTAGTAATGGGTCTTAGAGGCATTTCATCTCATTGACATGGTTTCCCAAGACATTGATAATGATCATAAACCTTACAAAATTCCTTACAATCTTTATACATGGTCTCCCACCATAATCCAATGAGTATAATCTTGTGTGCAGTGGCATCACCTGCATAGTGGCCACTTGCAATACCACCATGAGTTTCTTCCATAATATTTGTGTGCTCGGGTTCTAATACACAACGAAACAAGATACTTCATCTCAACCTAATTTGTACAAGTCACCGTTAATTAACATATATGGGGCTGCGTGTATAGCAAGACTTTTCTTCTCAAGGATTTCATTCCTTCTGGTGCCATTCCTGTTTGTAGAAAGATAACAATGTCCTCTAGTTCTGATGGTGCTCATTGTAACCTATATAACTATGCATATGGCATGGTATCTTCAATTACATGTGCTTCTTCTCTTGACTGTATTCTTGATAGATGGTCTGGTCCAGAATTACTTTTCCATGGTTTGACCACAACTATAAAATCAAATTCCTGAAATAAGAGCACCCATCGACATATGTGCCCTTGTAGAACAAGCTTGTTTACCAAATAATTCAATGCCATGTGATCTATATAAAAGATAAATGTTGTAGCTAGTAGGTATTATCGAAATTTATGTAGCGCATAGATCATTGAAAAAGCTTCACGCTTTGTAGTTGTGTAATTTTGTTCTACATAAGTCAGCTTTCTACTAGCAAAATAGATAGGATGATCTACAATACCTTCTCCAAGTTGAGCTAACACTGTGCCAATGGTCGTGCCGAGGCGTCAACATGTACATGAAATGGTTAGTCCCATGAAGGAAAATTTATAATAGGCACGGTAGTTTGTTTTCCTTTTAATGTCTCGAATGTGTGCTATTGTGGTTCTCCCTAGTAGAATGTACCTTTCCCTTTTAGTAACTCTTCCAATGGTGCGGAAACTTTGGCATATCATTTGATAAACTTCCTATAATATCCTGTATGACCCAAAATCCATGGACCTCACTTTGGATGTTAGGATCTCTTAGGCCTATAATGACTAGCAACCTTGGTTAGATCAACTAAAAACCTTCCTTGCAGATTATGTGTCCTAATAGTATCCCAAATGGTGTAGAAAATATGCACTTCTTCATGTTTAAAGAGATACTCAACTTTCTACATCTTTAAACATTAAGCGCAGATTGTCATAATGATCCTTAACTAATCCATACATCGTCCAATCATCTAAATGGACCTGTAAGAAGTTGTGAATAAATTCCTTGAATGCTTGAACAACTATACGTAAAAATACAATAGGCACATTTTTCAGAACAAAAGGCATTACAATATAAGCAAAGCTACCCCATTCAGTGGTAAACGTAGTCTTTTCTTGATCCTCATGGGAAATCTGAACCTGATGATACCCAGAGAACCCATATGTAAATGAATAGATTTTGTGCCCTGCAACGCCTTCTAGTATTTCCTCAGTGAATGGTGTGGGAAAGGGATCAATCACACATGCAAAGCATTCATCTCCATGTAGTCCATGCAAATCCTAATCCATTCATCCTTGTTGATACTAATCACCATTGGACTAATTCATTTTGACTCATCAGGGGGCTTGATAATTCCAGACTTCAACATTTTGTCAATCTCTTCTTTGACCTTTTCGCACAAGTTGGGGTTCATCCTATAGGGCCTCTTTCTAACTAGGTGCACACCCTCTTTAATCTTTATCTTCATCTCCCCTAACGATTCATGTATGCCTTTAAGTTCATGGTACCCCTAGGAATAACTCCGATAATCCCTTTATAACTCTATGATTTTTGCCACTTGAGTCTGACCAATAGTACCCAATTATGGCTTCCTTTGGCTCAACATCTGATCCAATATTCACCTTCCTTGTCTTCATAGGTTCATTATAGGAACACGTGGTCTTATCTGCACTGTCCAACACCTCATGCCTACCTGTTGAATGGTTTACATCCATATTTTCTACTTCTTCATCATCCACTAAGTAGACCATTTTCCTTTTTCTTTCTCAAGGCAAGCACGTTGAAGTAGTGTGGCATTAGCCTATGTTTCTTCAACAAGATGCGCTCCTAAGTCACCTTCATCCAATAACTCCTGAAGGAGTTCTTCAACCTTGGCACTATCTCCCATAGTTAAGTGCTTTATGAATTTCAATTCTTCTACCACCGGAGGATTTATAGAGAAGAATTCAAATGTTTGGGCCATTCCTGCAATTAAATCATGCCAATTTTTAGTCTCTCTATGGAGTTCTTCATATACATACCAAGCACGTGTGCATCCTTGTAAAGTGGAATAAAACTTGTGCACCCATAGTGAAGGTGGTAAAGATTCCTTCCCTTCTATCTAGAGTCTCTCACACTTCTGAACGTGGTGCTAAATAGGTTGATTACCATGATAAGTGCAGATTTGAGTAGGTGCATTTCTCCTGAAGAACCTAGTAGCAAGAGCAATCCTAATTTCATTCCATCCTATAAGATTATCCTTGTGGGCCACCCACCAAGTGTGTTATTGTCCTATGTAGTGTATTGTTAGGATTATACTAGTTGTATAGATAAACAAGCATGTAATGAATAATGCAGAAAATGTAAAATAGAAAAGAATGTAATAAAACAGAGACACAGATTTAACGTGGTTCACCCAAAATGGGCTACATCCACCAGAAATAGCTAATCCTTTTTATTTAGTCCAGCCAAACTCTCTCTCACAATTCCGCCACTAATACAATGAGCCTCATACATAACGACCCTTTAAAGATATTAGGGTTTTTATCATTTTGGGAAACATAGAAAACCACCCATTAGATCTATGACCTAATAAGGAATGGTCCATATAAATGCATAAATCGGGCTCCACAACCAACATGTATATGCTAGCATATTTCTTCTTTCCAGTGGGTCTATCCATTGTTCTTCCATGGCATGCAAGAATACCATAAGATCTCCTTCTCCGGTGTAATAAGGTACCGAGTTATTACCTATCCTCCTGACATACTGTGGTTTGTTACCTCTAGGAAATATGCTCTTTACTTCACACCCTACCAAGTGTTATGAGCCCAATTATCACAAGCAACACTTGTAGTATCGCTAATAGACTATGCATCCTCCCACTGAATTATTCCTTATTTAGATGGATCAAGTACTTCTAGGTCTCGGATGACACACATAAATCCTATTCAGATCTTCTTCACTTAAGGGCTCAACATAAGGCACATATTTTCCATTTGTTAAAGGGATAATAACTCTCTCCTCCTTGTTTTCAAAACTGATATAATCATTGTTGAATCGAAGATGAGAATTATTTACATAGCACTAAGGATGCCCCAATGAGAGATGGGAAGCTATCCGACTCTGCCAACACTAAAACCTTAAAGACCCCGTGAACTTGGCTCCTTGTATGGTAATGGATGCATCTTTCAAAACTATGATGGGAGTGGCCTTAGTCGATTATTCATGAATAATTCATTAGAGGATGGCTGCAATGGGGTCTTCCCATTTGTACCCATGCATCTAAGGTAAGAACATTGACTTCGCGCATGTATCAATTAGTATATTCTTGAATAGAACTCATCCCACAATAGCATTGAGTGATTTCCTTTTCATAATCTAGGCTATGAGGGGGAATATTTGCATGCAGGATCTGCCATCCAGTCTCAATACTTGTGTGCGGAGTGTTTCCCTTTAACCAATCCCCTAACAATGGAATGATATTTTCTAGGTGCAACATTTTACACACTTCTCTTAAGTCATCTATATCAGTTCGGACCATCTTTGATACTTCCATTTGCTCCATATTCGGTGATAGCTCTTTTAATTACTATATCTCACCCTAAAGATTCTGAGAACTTCCATGGTTTCTTGATCAAACTCCTTCTAATGGGCAGGATCTGGGTATCGTGTATGTAGATTCTCCTCTTAGTTATGGTAGGTGTTTGCCACAATGCTTCTTTGGCACATGCCACCTTAGCGCAATCGTGACCTTCACTTACTGACACCTCATACTCTACTTCTAACTTAGGCATCCACTGATTTTCAACAACGCGTTGTATCATAACCATCCATGCACCTTTAACGGATAGTTAATTTTATGTATGAACCAAAATAACTATCCAAAAGTGATTTCTTTGATCATCTAAACCATAAGAAGCACATTTAAATCCAAATGAACTTAACCTTCATGAAGTATCTAGTATGCATTTTACCCATTTACATTGTCAATTATCTTCCTCGCTTATCTAGCTAACATAGCTGGTCATACATTCATTATGTGACACTCCTACTAGTATTCAAATGTTATCTTTAAAACAACGTAGATACAAACCACATAGTTTTCCAAGTATAATGCTTAAAACATAAGAATCCAAAAGGAACAACGATTTTTGACACAATAATATTAATAATGTAATTCTCTTTAATTCACTTCTATATAGCATTTGTAATCTATATCCATGTACAATATTTCACTTTCATCTCACTAATTACAACATATCACACTCTTAATCCTTCTTGTTTTGAGTACCTACAACCAACGTTGCGTCAGTCCTAGGAATGGTATGGAAATCCCTTACACTCAAGCACGAAATAACACATTCATCATTTCAAGTAATTAAAAACAAGGTAGAGAAGAAATAAAGATAAAGAGAGAGGTCATTTTCTCACACATTCACACTTTCACATTCCTTTGTTCTTTTTCTTTTTCGATTCTAGAGAGAGTAAGGAAGAGAAAGTATAAAATTCATTTTCTTTTCTATTCACCATATCATAACTACATACATATCACATCCATTTTCATTTAATTTTAAATCCATATACATTTTCAACCCATCTACCTATTCAAATCATTTACGTTTTCAAGATCAACCAACATTTCATAATTATTTCTAGAGAGAGAAGAGGAGAGAGAGAAAAAACATTATAAATTACTAAATCCATTCATAGAAATAAATTTGATTAAAGTATACTTTACACAACCATGAAACTATATGAAAATGGTTCATGAGTATAAACAAGTCAAATGGGAGCCTCAAGAGGAATATCTAGCTCAAGTTGTGAGTTTACGAAAAATTGCCAAAAAATAGCTAAAGTGCCTACAATATGGGTCTGGAAAACACTTGTTTTAAGTTCAAATGTAAATTTCAATGATTCCTATTTACTCCCTTATATAAAAATAACTCAGATGATTGACAAAATTCTGATTACGACAAACAGGGCTCAAAATAGAAAGGTGAATCTAAGACCAATTATCATAAACATGTCAAAAACTATTGTTGTAAAATGATCGGTGGGATCCAAAACCCACTTGAAACTCTAACTTACAAAATCATTTTCATAGAAAAGGGAGTTTTTTTCATTTATCCCGATTCAGCCTAGAATTCAAAGCAATATAAGCCGGGCGTCTTTAGCACATCACTCAACCTAGACTAAGTGCTCACCTGAAGCACACAAAAGTACCAAGCCCCTCTTTAGGGTTGTTGTTATAAGATGCTTAGCATGATGAAGACTTTGATCACTTAGATCTATGGCTAATATATCCTTCTGCAGTGCTTATTTAGATCTAGATCTAGAACACATAATGAGACCTAAAAGATAACCATAATGGAATCAAGCATGCAATCGAATTATAACCATGGTAACACCTTGTTTCAGTCCATAATCCCCATTATATTAATTGCAGTAAATACACAAAATCTTCCTTACAATAAAAATAGTATACGCTCATGCACGTAATAGATCTAACAACATAATCTCACTATAACCTAGTTCTCACACCTATATATATGCTCTCTCTACTACACAGTTCAATACATATTTATAAGGGTGGGGACTTGCCCTTCACCACTTATCTAATCCCAAAATAGGTTGCATGCTATTATTAGCCATGCACCGTTACAAAAATAGGCTTACATGCAAGAGTGTTAACAATAGATCTCTCTTAGTCAACTATCAGTTTGCCATTCTATCTTTAGCTTGCATTCATGCAAAGTGCTTCATAGCCAATCATCCAAAAATATCCAATGTGTGTCACACAAGCCTCTAATTGATTTGGGTTCTTCCACGATATCTCCAAAAATATATCCTTATTAAGAAAATGGCTAAGTCCCGAACTTGTTTACATTATGCGAGCGATCCTCTACGATACTCTTTCACCTTTGAATGCACTTTGCTTTCCCGCATGGACCTTTTGTATTTTCTTCACTAAGTGTCGATTCGACTAATCAACATATCCCAATGGAGTTCTAGAGTACATAGGGTTAGTTTTCAATTTAGCCAAATTGATACGGCAACCGCAAGCCAAAACCAATCACATTTTCTTAAAAATGGGAGCGTCACTCCAAGTGACTGAAATATAAAATGGGAATCGAACTCATCTCTCCAAGGAATCAAATTGATTTTATTAGTTATATTTATGGCCTTCATGGTGTCCTATACCATTAGGAATAATACTAGAGGTCTAGGTTGGTAAAATGATTTTCTTTGGTGCACCATGCACATAATGTATGGGATCAAGATTTTTTTAAAATATTTTAAGCGGTAAGAGTTTTATTTTTAATTATAGTTTCATCCTCTATTGTTCTAAAGAAATTAGGAACCAAACAAGAAACAATAAAATGCAAAATTTTAATGCAAGAGGAAGGGAAATCCATACCTTTTTCCTAACACTTGCTAGAGACATCAGCTAGGTATTTTTCCATAGTGCTTGACTAATGAAAATCATTTAGTTTAAAGTTTCTAATTCCTTTTCCATGAATCCATTTTGTGCATATCTAGAAAGCATGGCATTCCATGAACCCATTTTTAACACATCTGTTCAAACAGTTTGTATGCCTTATGAGGTTACATTCCTTAAGGCATTTGATCAAACAGTTCACGTGCCAAGTTCATGTTTCCACATTTTGAATACATATTTACCTGTAATTTTCAAATAAAATTTCTGAAAAAAACCCGTATAAATATCCATTATGATTTGGTTTAAAACCCTACTTTGTTTTGAAGCTCCCATTTTAAAAGGATGAGAGTATACTAGAAAAGGTGATCCGCCACATGGAAACCTATTGGTTACATTTGGTGAAAAATAGAGAATCTTCAGGAGGAGGCCCACGTCTTTTTTTTCTAACTATCAACACCCCACACACTTTCCAAGTCACCAAGTGCTGATAAATGAGGTGAGAAAAACAAATACGAAATAACAACAATACATGGTCCTTAAGCTTTCCCAAAGGAGCCTCCATGGAGATTTAGGAAGGTGGGACACTAGAAAAGGCCATGGATGCAGTCTCTACTCCTTTCATGCCCCCTTGTGATCGAAAATGCTATTAATAAATTTTTATTCCTTAGATAAAATGTCTGAGCCTTAATTTGAATAAAAAAATTCCCTGCCTACTCTAAATATCCCTTGATGTAACCTAGCTCTCTAAACATTTTTAGATTGGAAAAAATATCCAAAAAAACACCCCCTTTCATATGTTGGAATAGGTTGGACAAACAGAGGGTTTCACATAGAGAAAGAGTGAAAGAGATTAATTTTGCAGAGACATAAGTGGGATAGCAGGAAAGGGCACTTTCAATGTCTTAAACAAAACAACATCTACTTGAAATAAAAGATAAAGAGTATAAGAAAATGAACTGGTAGCCATCAATCAATCCAAAGAATGGTGCTAAAAATGTTATGATGCACGTAGTACAGGTGAAAAGAAGCAAAAGAAGTAAAATAAATACATCTAAACATTACACGCCTCCTCATCCTCAATCTTCTTCTTCTCTTCTGCATATAAACAACAAAACAATGGAAAATAGTAGATTCCTTCCTCTCAAAGACAAATGAAACTACTTCAAATAAAACTAAAAATCCAAATCAATCAATTTTTATATATAAAAATGAGGAGATATTACGGTTACAGATTTATCTTTGTGTAGGGATGAATTAACCAATAATGGTACTAATTTCTGGACAACTATTAGTGAGAGCTCTGTTTAGCATAGTTCCTCTTCACATTTTGTTTATTTAATTATGAGAGTCCAAAACTTTGCTTTACCATTGTTAGTAAAGTAGAGTCACTTCTGCACTGGATGCGACTATCCAATTACTACTAATTTTACAACATTAACTTGGGTTTCACCATGGTTACGCTTTGGATCTCAAATATAGTGCTTGTCTTATTATGCAAGGAAATAAAAGGTCTAAAAGGTGTTTAGAACGTGTATCTCTCCAAGCTTAATTTTTACTCTAGCTAAGAGGATGCGTCTAAGGTTTGAGCAGAAAAATATGACATATTCCTTGAAAAAAACAACTCAAAGGTAATCCAACAAAATATTTTAATCATTTAAAATATCCCCCTTTTGCACACATCCCATGGAATTTTTGCAAGGTTGAGGTATATATATATATATATATATATATATATATATATATATATATATATATATATATATATATATATATAACTTTATCTTTTCAACCCCTCACAAATTAGCACACATACTCAAATGTAGGGGCATTACAATATGCAAATATGTGTGTATCTTGTAGGTAACATAATTGCTAACAAAAACAACTTCTTTATGCACACAAGATAAAATGCATGGAGTATTTCCCAATGCTCCACCAACATTTAAGGATATGAAACTTTCAAAGTCAACTTGTTTGACTAAACTTGACTTTGCATAAAAACTTTCCAAATAGCCATTACCATTTTATAAGTCGAGAACAAACTCTCCATTGTAAAGTTAGAAAAAAAAATTGAATTTCTTTCTTTCTAGATAGAAATGATAATTCTCACTTGGAATTTATGTCAAATATGTGTGTATCTTATACGTAACATAAGCCAATCCAGAAAGAGATAATTTTGCTACTAAATGTTTTTAGCAAAAACATTTGAAACTAGCAATCACATCAAAAAGGTGCAATGGTGAAACTGATAAAGATACAAGAGATTACGAAACAAATATATAAACATGAAGGAAATAAAAGGGGAAATCATATGTAAAGGACTAAAAAGAAAAAAATGTTAATGATAATAAGGTAACAATTTCAATAAAATAAGGAAAGACTACATATCATGTTTTAATATATGGATACAAGGCTTGTTATCTACATCGCCTTCTAGAAAGATGGAAATGACATGTTCTTGGTCAAAGGTGTAATCATCGTGGATAAATTTGTAATGGTAAGGAATGAAAATAGAAAATAAAAATAAAACATATGTATCCATGTTCTAGGAACATAAATTATTATAAAAACCTTTATAATCAAACAAAGTCATATCAACATTACAATGCATACAACAACAGGGCACAAAGCTAATACTTGCTTCCAAAATAGAAACATTAATGGTAAGTGGTATAACCACCTTCTAGAAAACTTGGAACTATATTAATAATTCTCAATAGACAAATGAAACCATGAGAACATATACCACAAATTATCACCATGTTTTGTAATGCTTATACATGATTTTTCTTATGCATACTTACAAAGAAAATTTTTTTCTAAGTTAATCTTTGAATGGTCCATTAAAAAGAACTTTCCATGGGGTTATAAAACCCCATTTGATTGAAATTACATTCTAATTGACACGTAAAAACACTTAAAATATTAGTTATTGAAATATAATATCAATTTTTAAAAAAAGAACTTCTAAATATTAACAAATACAACAATTTAGTGCTAGTTATTTAAAACAAATAAAATTAAATTAAACGAAATAGAGTAATGTCAAGGAGGAAGTTGGTGGGAAGGGTGGTTGTTTGCGTGTGGTAAGAGGGGTTGCGTGTGGTCGGGAAATGTGCATCTTAAAATCTTGACAACATATTTTTCCCTTGTATAATTAATGAAAACACTTTATTTGGTATCCAAAGTAGCAACCACACTAGAAACCCATGTTAACACTATAAATTTAGCAGAAATGGATAGTTGCAATGGGTTCTTGTCTCTGTGAGGAAGCGACCTCTGCCTACTACTTGTTTGGTTGGTGTAAGAAGAAGATTATTGAGGTCAAGAGGTGCTTCAAATAGGAATCCAACCAGATCAGTTTACTTTTGTTTGGGTACTCCCAACCGGTGTGCCAAATTAGAATTTTATCAGATGTTGTAGTTGGAAGCGCCCTGGTAGATAGGCATACAAAATGTGGAAGCAAGCACTTGGCATGTGCACTATTCGACTTAGGGCCTGAAAACGTGGTTCAGGGGACTACAACTACTGCAAGATATACACAAAATGGGTTTGATGAAAAGGCCTTGTGACCTTTCAAATGCAAAGCCAGGATTCACATCCTTTGCAAGTATCCTCCACCATGTGCAAAAATGGAGCATTTAGAACAGGGCATGGACATCCATCAAGAATAATGGAAATCTGATTTTTTCCTGCTGCAATCTTCTCCTAGCCTACACCAAAAGGGGGAAGCCATGGATCAGGGTTATGGACATCCAACAGAACATAAAGTTAGAGGATTTTTTTTTAGGTGTTGTATTTGCAAGTGATTTAGTAGGTATTTATGCAAATTTTGAATGCTAGAACTAGATTTGAAGCTTTACCTAAAGCGATATTCATTGTTTTGAGGGTAAACTCTGTCAATGTTTAGTATTTTTGCCACTAGATCTACTTTTGAGATATGATCCATCTTGTATTGAAGTTTTGGTTCATGTTTTCCAATGGCCTAGCTCAACCCTATTTGGAAGAATTTGAGTTGCTTTGTATTGGGCGAGCTATTCTTGGAGTTCCCTAGGCACCAACTGGATTCACCTCATGATTTGGGCATGCTTGCACATCTAGGTCACCATTTTGGTATAGAGATGAGCCCTGTATTTGTTAATGTTCTCCCATAGCTCACTATTGTGTTTGGTATCAACTCACTTGGAGTTCGAGTTGGATGTGGGTTTTGTGGGTTACCTTGTTAACAACTCACCATTCTTGTTTATTTTCATGGTGTTGTTATGTTGGATCGGCATTTTATGATCTGTTGTTATGGGTTTTGTATTATGGAACTCTATGTAAATTATGCTTAGCACATTGAGGTTTCTCTCTTTTCTAGGCATCTCTCACTTTGTATCTACCATGCAGTTTGTTATTTCCAAATATTGGTAGTGGCTAGAGTAAATCCAATTCCAAATTAACTTCCCAAAAACACCTCAACCTATGCTATAATGGGATATTTTAGTCAGAATATGGACATCCGCCAAAGTGTATTAGAGGATGAGCAGCATTCTAGAAAATATTTGTAGCTACAACTATCAAGAGGATATGTATGCAAAATGTAGAACCATGCTCTTGACACGAAAACCACCTAGAGCACCTCTTGCTTTGCAGATGCAAATATCTCCTGCATGGTTCATCTCTCCTCATCTTTCATAATTTTTGTTCTTTAGTTGTTCTTTTGCAACGGAATAAAATTTAGAACCGAAGGATTTTCGTATATTTGATTGTATTAAATAAACTTGTTTTAAATCAATAAAGTGTTATAACGTAACTTACAGGATCCAATATCCCTTAGTAGACAATGAACTTAAACCCTCACCTTGTGATGATCTAGCAAACTTCCCAAACCAAACCGGATTACTTTAGTACCCATTTTTATTGACAAGTTGAAGTTGAGTTTCCTATAAATGAGTTGACCGCTCCTTGTTAAAACAAATAAATTGTGATTTTCGGAGACTCGTAAAACAACCTTCATAACTCCGAAAGGAGATGTTAAGTTTCCTATGTGTACCTTGTTATGTGAGGAGTCACTTCAATCCTTGAATCAACCTCGAGTGATCATCTATGATATTTTTACGCCCTTCTAGGAGCCCTATTACACCGTTTTGTAATTGTAGGAAGTTGCTTAAATTGAAAATTTGGGTTTCATATCGGCTCGTTGTTTGATTCTGGAAAACGAAATGCTTTTCCTCGCCTTTGTAAACCTCTAGTATTTTTACTAAGAAATTTCTTGGAACCTTTAATTTGGGAAAAACACTCTTCTTGATAGTTTAGAAAATTCATTTTGTAGGCCTCTGGTTGTAGTTTGACTAGGTCAAAACTAGACCAATTACGACCGGTGGCTCCAAAGCAAACCTCTTGTTCTTTGAAACCCATTTGCTAGTTCTCAGTCCCATTGACTCTAGTAAATTCTCCATATAGAGGGGAACTTGTAGGAAGTTTCTTGTTGCACGTTTGTCCATCAAACATCAATTTTGGATGTGGTTTTCTGAGCCCTCGAGCTAACTTCTATTCATTTGTAACTAGGCCAATTATAACTGATGGCCTCGAAAAACTTATCACCAATCGTAAACCATTCGCCAGTTCGAATTTTATTAGTTCCTATGAACTCTTGGTATATAATTGGACACGCATAAATTTAACCATGGTATGTTTTCTTATCGAAAGACAACATTTGAAAGTGGTTTCTTAGCCTTGAGCCTGGTTTGAACGTTATTGTAGCTAGTAAAGGAAAAATTAAAAAAAAGTTATAGGACCCTTGTCGGGTTACCAAACCACTGTGGAAACTTGTTGAAACTTGTAAATAACTATTTGGAACTCTATCTTGTGGCTTGTTGTGTGAAATTTGACTTTTGGGAAAATAGTGTTTCTCTCTCTTCCCTATCTCTTTCTCTCTCCTTGGTTACGAAATGAAGTGAAATGAAATAAAATGAATACATGTCTCTAACCCTTTTCCTTTCCAATTCAAATTATTAATGTTATTATGTAAATGGGAAACTAAATACGTTAATTATGTTAGATTAGGGTGGATGTCATGCCAACGATTTATCGTTGATTTCATGCTCACCTAGTTTTGTAGGATAGAAGTAAGATGGAAAAAGGCGTGGTGAAATTCATTATTTATTATCATAATTTTCTTATTATATTTTATTGGAAAATGTATATATGTTTAATGTAATTGCAAAGTAACAAAAAATTATAATTGAAATTTGGTAGTATGTATGAGATGCTAGTTTTAGGGGTGCTTTGGGAAATGTGCATGTAACTAAAAGTGTTCTTTTGATTCATATTTACATATGGGGAAAAGAGGGTTGGATGTGTGTGTGTGTGTGTGTGTGTGTGTGTGTGTGTGTGTGTGTGTGTGTGTGTGTGTGTGTGTGTGTGTGTGTGTTAAATGAAACTGTAGAGGAAATTCCAACATTTACGAAGTATGAAAAGGTTTATAATTGAAGTTCTATAATATTTTAGATGTCAGGGTTTAAGGGGATGTTCATCCACACATGAGTGTTATTTTGATCCTCAAATTTTGTATTGTAAAAGTTGGATATGTATGTTAAATGAATTTGAATTTAAAATATTGTAGTGCATTTCAGTGTTCAATAGATGATTAATTAATTAGTGTGTTGTATTCTTACCTTGTAAATGTAATAAAGAGATCTAAACGAAACACTCAACCCTAGTATAAGACTCATGTATAACTACCTTTTTTATGCATGAATCATTTTAGTGTGAAAACTAAAACCTTAGGATAAAATTCAATCTCTACACTCGATGTCATCCTTCTCACATGATCTTTCTTAGCCCAAAAGAAATTGAAACCGTAAAATGAACTTAAACTTTTGTGCTCGATGGAACCTCCTAGTTTAGGTAAATAAGACCCCTAGTTTGTGTTATCGTCATGGTCGGTATGTTTAGCATTATCGTCGTGAACCCGACGGTTAGGAATGACTGGAAAACCTTTTTGGAGTAAGTAGAACTAACACCTCCTTAGTATCCTAGTCATCTACCAAGTCTTATGAAGTTAGATCTAGGAATTTTCTTCATCATCAAATGAATTCCTTGTGGGATCTAGACATCACAAATGGACCTAGTGAAATAGTTGTACTATGACTTAAACTCTTGTTAATGATCTCTTTAGTTCCTCATAGCTAAATGTGTTACTTTGGCTAGTGACAATATAACGCCTTGATCTTTTACGGAGGGTTTATAGGGTAAATATGTTTTCACACCTTAATTTGATCTATAATAGGGCATAGAGCCCTGAGTGAAAATGGAATTAAACTAAACCTCAGTTGATTAGGAGGTTAACTTGTGGGTAGAAAATGGTAAGTAACTCCTTGCAAATGAAATTGATTTGAAAGATGTTGACCTTAGAGAACCCAGGAAACTAGAATCTTGGTCCCATAATCCCTTGTTATGTCCCTTTTATGACATTAAGAATAAAATAAAATTCACATGTGGAATCGTGAAATGCAGAAACCTGGGATCTTATCTTAAACACAAATCACTTATGGTTCATGTGTAGTTTATAATGCTTCTAATCATGCACTTCTTCAAGATGTTAGACATGTAATTTCGTAACTCTTTTGTTATAAAGTGATGCTAATAATGAGACCATAAAGCGATGTAAGAGTAAAGTATACAAGAGTGAAACGAGATTTGAGGTTAGGAATAATGTCACTCTTGGAGTCCTTATAACTCAATTAAAAAATTTATGTGTTACAAAGAATATGAATTGCCCTTGGTGAGATCAAACTTGAAAAAACAAAGATATATATAAATCTAAATACAATTTCTTGATGTGGAAATGTTGAAAGGATTCAACAAGTTATTGAACTATATTAACTATGGTAGGGAAATAAAGATACCGTGATCAAAGAATGTTTATGGAAAAAGGGTATCTTGAATCTAAATCTCCCTTAAATCCTAGATTTCTTTCTTGACATAATGTCAGATTCACTTGTGTAGTAAGGGTAAAATTTAAACATTGAATAAATGTTTGACAAGCATATTCTTAACATAAGAATGAGAGAATTAAGAACTTTATATGCAATTTTAAATATGTCAATTAATTATGTAAGTTATGGAGATTGTTGTAAGGGATAAAGAGCCAACTTAAATGGTTGATTTGTAAGTCGAATGTGAAATGAATTTAAAAATTTGTAGGTGGAAAATGGATAAAATTATCCTTGTATAAAAATGTTCTTAGAATGTTAATCGTAATTAAGATGTAATCATGGTAATGATGTGTTGTGGGTTGCCAATCCTTGAGTCCCTTTCTTGTGGTGGGGTCATTACTAGTATTCGTTCATTGGGGAAAGTGTGGCATCGACATGTATATGGTGTTGTCATGTGTCTATGTGATTCAATGACTTATGTAAGCATCTTATGTGTTGTTGAGTTTCTCTTCTTGGAGCCCTTGTGGTGTTGTGTAGTGAGCAATGTAAGTTAAAATATATATATTCTGGTATTTTTATTGTTGTATTTGTGTGTGTAATTTGTGGGCATTACATTTCTTATGCATACTTACAAAGAAAATTTTGTCCTGTTAATATTTGAATGGACCATTCAAAAGAACTATCCATGGGATTACAAAAGCCCATTTTGATTGAACTTACATTCTAATTAACACGTAAAAACACTTAAAATATTAGTTATTGAAATATAATATCAACTTTTAAAAAACACTTCCAAATATCTTTGAATTCCTTAAAGTATCCATTTATTCCCATAAATGGCTCGCCCTTCACATAATTCTCAAACTTGGTCCTCAGTATATGCTCCACATTCACCGGGTTCGTCATCTGACAATTCGCCCACCGCCGAGCGGCTCGAGATGTCACGTCGGGGCAAATGGACCTCAGTGAAATAAGTTATACTATGACTTAAACTCTGGGTACAATTTCAGGCCATAATGAGTCGCTAGAAGCTCTCTTTACAAAAACCAACAACCTAACAACCAAAAATAAAAGCAGCGTAAATGTGTTCCAAATTTCCTTACATATTTTTTTACCTAAATGACAAATGATAGCTAATCAAACAGCCATTTTATGACGATTTCAAATACATTTTACGTGAGGGTTTATAGTTACTTATATGTTTTCAAACTTTAATTTGATCGTTATAATTAGGGCTTTATAGAGCCCGAGTGAAAATGGAATTAAACTAAACCTCTGGTGTGATTAGGAGGTTAACTTGTGGGTATAAATTGGTAAGTAACTCCTTAGTAATAATAATGACATTAATTTAAAAGATGTTGACCAATTAGAGAACCTATGAAATTTGGTGAATCTTGGTCATGTCCTTAATCCCTTGAGTAAAACAATTTATGCCCTTTTATGACATTAAGAATAAAATAAAATTCACATGTGGAATCGTGAAATGCAAAAACTTGGGATCTTATATATTTCACATGTGCATCAGCAATTGACGCTTTATTTAGCTTTGTATGTTGTCACATAGTGAGGAGATTGGTTATTTAAACACAAATCACTTATGGTTCATGTGTATTTTATAATGCTTCTAATCATGCACTTCTTCAAGATGTTAGATGAGTAATTTGGTATACCATTCGAGTATATGTTGTTATAAAGTGATGCTAATAATGTGACTATATAAGCGGTGGATTTAGAAAAAATAGTAAAGTATACAAGAGTTTCATAGGCAGTAAAAAACGATATTAAGAGAGTTATGCATGAATAAATGTCACTCTTACATATATTCCTATTATAACTCAATTATGTAAAATGTAATAAAAATGTGACTTACGAAATAATATGAATTGCCCTTGAGTGAGATCAAACTTTGATAAAAAACAAAGATATATATAAATCTAAATACAATTTCAAATTAATGACATGGAAATGTTGTTAAGGATGTAAAAAAACAAGTTATGAATTTTTACATATAACTATGGTAGGGAAAGAAAGATCCACGTCTAGCGAAGAATGTATTATGCATGAAAAAGGGTATCTTGAATCTAAATCTCCCTTAAATCCTAGATTTCTTTCTTGACATAATGTGTGTGATTCACTTGTGTAGTAAGGGTAAAATTTAAACATTGAATAAACTTTTACATAGCATATTCTTAACATAAGAATGAGAGAATTAAGAACTTTATATGCAATTTTAAATATGCCAAAAATTAATTATGTATGGAGTTATGGATTTTGTCGTAAGGTATAAAGAAACAACTATGAATGTTTGATTTCAACACATCATAGATTCAATAAATGTGAAATGAATTTAAAATATTTCTAGGTGGAAAATGGATAAAATTATAACCCACTTGTATAAAAACATTCTTAGAATGTTAATCGTAATTAAGATGTAAGCATGGTAATGATGCATGTTGTGTGGTTGTCACCCTTACAAAATAATCCTTTCTAGAGTCCCTTTCTTGTGGTGGGGTCCTTTATTCAACTAGTAAAATTTCGTTCATTGGGGAAAGTGTGGCAATCGACATGCATAAGGTGTTGTAATGTGTCTATGTGATTCAATGACTTATGTAAGCATCTTATGTGTTGTTGAGTTTCTCTTCATGGATTTTTTTGTATGGTGTTAGTGTAGTAAAGCAATGTAAGTTAAAAATATATATTCGAACTGGTATTCTTATTGTTGAGTAAAACAGTATTTGTGTGTTAATTTGTGGGCATTACATTTCTTATGCATACTTACAAAGCCACAAAATTTTGTCCCCCATTTTAATCATTTGAATGGTCCATTCATCGATTGAACTATCCATGCGGTTACATAAAAGCCCATTTTGATTGAACAAGTTACATTCTAATTAACACAGAAAAACACTTAAAATATTAGTTATTGAAATATAATATCAACTTTTAAACACAAAACACTTCCAAATATCTTTGAATTCTTAAATGTATCCATTTATTCCCGTAAATGGCTCGCCCTTGAGATAATTCTCAAACTTGGTCCTGGTGTTTCGAGTATATGCTCCACATTCACCGGGTTCGTCATCTCGATACAATTCTGCCCACCGCCGAGCTGCTCAGAGAGTGTAATTGTCTGTGTCTGGGCACATGCTGAAAAGCATCTCAGTATACCATTCCAATAACCTTCTAGACTATTTTTCCAAAATGAAAACAACAAGCCCATAGCTGGGTACAATTTCGGGCCATAAATTGAGCCGCTATGGAAGCTCAATTCTTACAAAAACCAACAACCTAACAACCAAAATTAAAAGCAGCGTAAACCAAGCCATTGTTCCAAATTTCCTTACCCTTCTCCTCCCTCCATATTTTTATACCTAAATGACAAATGCCCACATGCGGCTAATCACTTCACAGTTCACACCAACATTTTATAGACGATTTCAAAGACATTTTACGTGAGGTCTTTACCAAATCTTGCACCTTGTTTCTTATTACTTCTCTCTAAATTTTACCAATGGTAAACTATCAACATCGTTATAAATTTGAATCATTTGCCAAGCAGTCGAGGCTTTATTGCCGAAGCAATTTAAGTGTGCCTTCTAATGGGCTCCCAAAACATATGCAAATATACTCCCCACTGGAAAAAATGTGTTATTCCTACAGTTGACACACATCCCTATCCTACCATTTTCCATTATGAAGGGCCTAGATGAACCCTTAAATGATTGATCCTGTTGGGAATAATACTCATGGAAGGGTCACTGGTCACACTGGAAAAAATAGTAATATAGTGGACTTCAATTAAATTCAAAACCTTATGTTTATTTTAAATTTGGTGAAGTTTGAGGTGAAAGCATGTCATGAGAAACTTGTAATAAAATTGAGTAAAACAATTTATTACGCCGACAAATTTATACCAAAGCAGGGAACATGATCTCTTCTATTTCACATGTGCATCAACAATTGTCGTGGCTTTCTTTAGCTTCGTATGTTGTCACATAGTGAGGGAGATTAAGTTATTGATGAATTGTTAGTAAACCACATCCATCTTAAGCGTTTGGCTTATGAAAACCGTGCCCGCATTCGACATTCGCCACGTTCCAAAATCAATAGGTGTCTAAAGCATTCGACCATCCTTCGTTTACTACCACTAGCCAGCCCAGAGTGCAAATTCACGTGATCGTGCATTGCGTACAAAGCATCTTGGTATACCATTCGAGTATATGTAAACATGTATATACATATAACTGCAAATTGAGGATTGCCCGGCTTGTCAAATTAATTATCGTTTAATATACAATCGTTGTTAACTTGGGACGTAGAAAAAAATATGTTTATATAAATCCATCCATACATTTTAGGTTTCACTGGAAGGTAGTAAAAAAACATGTCCACAATATAAGAGGTTGGAAATCCTAATATGTATGCATGAATATATAAATATGTGTGTGTGTGTGTGTGTCTATATATATGTATGTATGTATGTATGTACACATATATCTCTATGTATATACACATATATATGTATGTATATATGTATACGTAAAAATATTGACTTATTGTCGACATTCACCACGTTCATCGCTGGAAGACCATTTTCCCTGGTATTTTGGAGCAGATGGAGAGACTGAGAAAAGTTATCAGCGAAAAAGTCAGCAACTTCATTCAGACTACAGATAGAGTTATACTAAATTATTAGTCGAGTGCAACTTTTTGTTTATGTACTAAAATGATTTGCAATTGATTTACAAACATCTCGATTATACCATTCGAAAAAGTATATGTAAACATGTATATACATATAAGACACGCATAAACACAGATTTACGTGGCTTGAAACATCAAATTAATTATCATTTGATATATGATCAAATCGAAATTACAACATGGACGTGTGTGTGTGTGTGTGTGTGTGTGTGTGTATATCTCGTGTGTGTGTACACACACATATTCATGCATACATATTAAGTTTTCTCCTCTTAGATTGTGGACATGTTTTTTAATCTGCATATGAAACCTAATTTATATGGAAAAATTTCATTATATATATCACACACACATATTCATACATACATATTAGGTTTTCTCCTCTTAGATTGTGGACATGAATTTTTTATTGCCTATATATTCATATATATATAAATTTTCCATATTTCCATATAAATTAGGCCTATATATTCATATATAAATTTTTCCTTTTTCCATATTTCCATATAAATTAGGCCTATATATTCATATATATATATAAATGCTTTTTTTCCATATTTCCATATAAATTTCATAGGCAATCAAAAACATGTCCACAATCTAAGAGGAGAAAACCTAATATGTATTGCATGAATATGTGTGTGTATCACACACAGATATTGGGAATCTCAGCTACCTAAGATCCAGAGAATATTGCCCAAAGACATTAAGGATAAGCTGAAAGTAAGCTACGATGCACTCGATGAGGAAGAGCAAGAAATGTTTTTGGATGTAGCTTGTTTTTTCATTGGGGAAAAGAAAAGTTTGGCCATTGCTGTTTGGGATGGATCAGGGTGGAGTGGTCTGTATGGTTGGGAAACGCTTTTCAACAAGTGTCTTGTTGAGCTCGACGAGAAAGACTGCATAAGAATGCATGATCACTTAAGGGATTTGGGAAGGGGAATTGCAATGACCCACTCACCATCTCGCTTGTTTCCGAAGCAGAGTATCTACATACAGGTGAGTTTGATATTCCCGAGAAAACCCTATCATTAAATTCAGCATCACAAACTTGTCTGTCTTAGGAAGCGATTCTGTTTGTTCTTTCACTGTCAATTCAATTGTTCTTCATATTTTTTGAGTTTTTCGTTTTATACTCAGGAGGAATGCTAGTTAGGGGAATAGTGGCCGCCACAGGGAGTGGCGGCGTCTGTTCGTCGTATTTTAAACCGCCTTTGAAAGATTACACCGAGATGATGAGAAACTCAAGCCCTACAGCAGGATTACAACTTCTTCTTGTTAGAGAAAATGATTTTACCCAGGAATGTGCAGAGGTATGTACAGATCTTGTGTGGCTTCGATGGTTTGATTTTCCGCACAGAAATCTTCCATCGTGGATTTCGTTGGAGAAGTTAAGAGTGTTGGAGCTTTATCAAGTTGAGCAGCTGAAAGAATTATGGGAGGACGAAGCACATGTAAGTAATTTACCTCGTCAGCTTTTTTTTAATTAGTAAGCTTCCAATCTTCAAAATACTTGAAGCCGTTTGAGCTAAATCGAAATGAAAATTGGTTGGCAGCAGCTTCCTATGCAGTTGAGAGAGCTGGTAATTCAGGGTGGAAGAAGAGAGGCAGTTTATCTCCAAAGACTCCCAAAATCAATAGGCCGTCTAAAGCATTTGAAACAAATATCCTTCATTGGTTTAATATCACTATCCAGTCTACCAGAAGAATTTTGTCTACTCGATTCGCTGGAGCATCTGCACTTACAAGCATGCCATTCACTGTTGTCGCTACCAAATAATTTTGGAGATTTGGTAAACCTGCGGCACACAAAATTTGAATTGTTGCTGGAAATTGAGGATGTTGCCCGTTTCTTTTAAGCAGCTGAAACACCTCGAATATCTCAATTTATACTGTTAGAAGCTCGCCTTAAACTTAGACATTCTGGAAAACATCACAAAGCTCAAGGTTTTGAACTTTTCAAATTGTGAGAAATTGGAAGAGTTGCCTCACCATATCCCAAGTCAGGCTTCTCTGAAAGAACTCAATCTGGAAGGTACCAGCAGCCTAAGGGAATTGCCAGCTAACATCGATGTCAACTGAATAACTTGGAGAAGCTGCAAATTGGGAGTCCGTTGTTGACAAGCTTTCCAGCTTTTCTTGGAAACTTGTTCTGCTTGACTACTCTGGAAATTTCTCGGTGTGAACATTTAAAGGAGATTGAAACTCTGCCAACTGCACTCATATTTTTCTACTTGTCAAGCTATCGCCAAAAAAAGCTGAAAAACGTCGTTACCCGTAGGGGCATTCATGTCCTCCCGAATCTGGAAACGCTACAAATAATCAGTTGTCCAGAGCTACACGAGATGCCGAGTTTGGCTGGTTTCTTTTTCCTTGAAAGAATTTAAATTAATAGGTTGTCCGAAAATAGAGAAACTAGAAGGATTCGAGCATTTGAAATCATTGGAGACGCTGGAAGCACACACCTGCTGGGAGGCGCCTGGTATAGAAAGTTTGGAGCAGATGGAGACTAGACTGAGAAAAGTGAGAGCTCGCAGCAGAAAAAGATCAGCCCTCCAACCTTGCATTCAGACGATACAGACAGAGGTTATTACTAAATTATTATTCGTTTGTCAATTGTTTTGTTTATGTACTAAAATGATTTGTAAGAAGAATTGATTTACAGAAATGGCCGTGCGAAATGATACTTTGTGGAAGGGCAGTCCACGATGAATGCTCAGCTTTGGATTCTTTCAGATTTCCCGGTCTTTCTGTCTTTAATTTGTTGGACTTTCAAAGGGAGAGGAATATATTTGAGACAGAGATCTGGTTACAGTCGAACTGTCCGCCAACACTTATTTTCGAGGCCTCTATTATATGTTTTATTATTTTCTCGAACGGTTTGGAAGACGACTGGGTTTATATATATTCAGGAAAGATGCACTTTTCAGTAGTATTGAAACGCGGTAGATGGATGGTCATAGGCGTCTATAATCAAAGGTTTAGAGTACGACTGTAACCTCTTAACAGCAGA
Organism: Taxus wallichiana var. yunnanensis; assembly: GCA_018340775.1. NCBI lineage: Eukaryota > Viridiplantae > Streptophyta > Pinopsida > Cupressales > Taxaceae > Taxus > Taxus wallichiana. The sequence goes on along the minus strand of CM031241.1, from coordinate 345,174,100 downwards.
CAGCTATCTTAACTGGTTTCAAGGCTATGATGTTGATAAGGCAATATTAATGGTGGGAGAGAAAGGAAGTATTAACCAAGTTTTAAACCAGCTGTGTCAACTTTTTGAAAGTTAAAGTTGAAAGATTGACACGTCACTTTCATTTAATTTTGGATGTTGGTATATTTTATTTAACTAGCAATCGCATGTGTACAATGCAATGTGAACGCCGAATGGTATGTGTTATTTGATTTAGAGGGATAGTTATTACTTTTGTAGTTGATGTTGATGAGGGGTGTGATTGATTTTGTAAGTGTAGGAATACATATGAAGCATTACATTTAAAGGTTCTATCTCTACATTTCAAATTTGTTACAATTTCATACATATACATTTGCAAATCTTACATCACAAGTGGTAGCCTTTTGTGGACTATTTTATTTGAACTAAACATGAAATATGAAGACTTTTGTACATTTACATATTTTATTTCATGAGTGGTAGAATCAATGCCAAGCCAAACAACAGAAAATACTCGACAAATGCAGAAACCTGGTAAGCAAAGTTCACTATGAAATTAAATAAGGCTAATCAGCCATGCACATTCAGAAATGACATTGGAGACCAACTACTAATATGAATGCCGAACGGTATATGTTATTTAATTTAGAGGGATAGTTATTACTTTTATAATTGATGTTGATAATAGGTGTGATTGATTTTGTAAGTGTAGGAATATAGATGAAACATTACATTTAAAGGTTCTATCCAGGTGAAGACACCAAGAAAGAAAATGTTCCATTTGCAAATGAAAATATAATGCCTGCTCTGTTACACCCTGGGCAAGAAAGCCTTGCAGAATGGGAAAATTCAGATGCCAATAATCCTACAGATAATTTTCTCTTGATTGGGCATGGGCAGACCAAGTTTGAAAGGAAGGATATAACATCAATACTTACAGACTCTATGGTAGTTTCTGAGATACCTTCTCATCAAGCTTTGGTAACAATTCATGAGATAGGGGAAACTCATGCACTAGGGTCTTCGTTACACCAAGAAAACAGAAATTTGTCAATAGCTTCACCAGGGTACTGTCCTGTGCCAGATTATTCACATGGTCAGGGTTTGCTAATTTAGATACTCAATTTGCTACAGGTGGTGGAAGTTCTGGCATGCCTCCTTCAACAGAAGAAGGCATTACTACCTCAAGGTTATCTACTTATTTGAGTGAGCTACCATTACAATATTCAAGGGATGGTTCGAATTCATTAACTCCTTTGGTAGATAGTCCAAGTGACACAAGAGGTGAGGAAAATATTCCCTTTTCAAATATTTTGACTGAGAGCTCTCAGAGTGACCAAACTTCTCAGTTACATCAGTCTGTTCATTCTACTGAAATTTTGCCTGTTTCAATTGCATATGACATCACTATCCCTGACAAAGACATCATTATGACAAGACATTCTGCTTCTGATTTTTGCACAACTATGGATCGAAATTCATCCGGTGTGGTCAATGTTGAAAACACATAAGTATTCACTCAAGATATTTTTTTAGTACAAAGCAACACAATTAATTCTCCTGACATAGTCTTGCAATCAGATACTGGAAATGGCTCCTTATCTGTTAAAGAATCAGAGGGGGTTTGTCAAGCATCTTCATTGCAGACAATTTAGCGTCAATCCTCATCAACAGAAAAATGCCTAACAACATCTATTTTTCCAATATCTAAGTTGATTGATAATCATGTTCACACTATAGTGTCCACTTCTTTTCCTAATCCTCTAGCATCACATACTATAATTGGGGATGGCAGACAAAGTGGTGTCAAGGCAAAGATAAAGGTTTTTAGAGCACTTGGTCATCACAGACTATGAAGGGGGTTAGACAGAGTGGTGTAAAGGCAAAGATTAAGGATTTTGAGAGCAGTTTATCTCAGGTAACTCTCATCTCTTTTATTTTCTGTTAATTACTACCTCAAAGATTTTATATTCATTTGTTATTAATTTAGAAATACAGTTATTACTTTTGTAGTTGTTGTTAATAAGGGGTGTGATTGACAATATTGATTTTCTATTAAATGTACAAAGCTTTGGATGGAAACAACTATAAATCGCATGGTTATTTCTAAGCATTTTAAAATTGTAGGTATTTGTGTGCAGATGAAGACATTATAAATGTGTTGTTGTTGGTTAACATAAAGAAACATGCAACAATAAAAAGGCAAAATCGAACATGTATGTTGAAAAGTGTATTTGTGTGCAGATGAGGACATTAAAAATGTGGTGTTGTTGGTTAACATAAAGGAACGAGCTACAATAAAAAGGAAAAATCAAACATTTATGTTGAAACGTGTAATTATGTAATTGAAGATATATAGAGCAACCACTTCATTTAAAGGTTTTGTCTCTTCATTTCAAACTTGTTACAAAGTCGTACATATACATTTTTAAATCTCATATCATGAGTGGTATCATTTTGTGGACTATTTTATTTGAAATCGTCTAGGATAGAAGAAGTGTTGAGTAATGTAGTAGTGGAGGAGCTATCAAAGCAGAGTGTAGTATTTACGATGGGTTGAGTGATAATAGTCTTGCTTCCTCCTTTCTTCTTGCTCCAAGTGTTGCTACGTGTGCCATTTTTGAGTACCTTTCGAATGAAAAAGGAGGTGTGATGCGCAGATTGCAAGTGAGGTAACTCGGAGAAAGTCTGGAATGTCGACCCTTCCTTTCATTGGTTCCAATGTCGACAGTTGCTCTATGCATAGTAAGTCCCTGGGACTTGTGGATAGTTAATGCCTAGGCCATTTTAAGCGGCAATTGTCTTCGATTCCCTCTCGAAATAGGGGGTATCGGAATATGTAACGGTTGGAGGGATCCCAACATGGGCCGTTGTATCTATCAAATTTGACAACAACAAATAAAGGTAACATTTGGTGGTGGCATTGATGCGTTGTAGAAAATGTCGATGATTGTTCATGTAGCACCATTTATGAGTACAGCGTCAACCCATAAATTTGTAATAAGCATGATTTTTTGTTGTTTGCATAGTAGAACTTTTTGCTCCAACTGATCGTCATCAGGATTTCTTGGTCCAACCTACCTCTTACTTTCTGCAATGGATTGGGTGATCGGAATGTTCAATCCATCTAAAGATTGTGGGAGTCCATGAGGTCATTTGTTGCAAACAAATATGGTGCATCCTTAAAAATTTTCAGCTCTTGCTGAGTTAGGTTTGTGTCTGTGTGAGACATTAGGAGTTCCCAGTCCTCAATAAGAGGGGTTGGATCTCACATGTTGAGCAGTAAATTGTGGAATGAAACTCGTGCATCGGTTGTTCCTTGTTACCGAAATATAGTTTGTAATGTAATGGAAGAATGAAATCCCTTCCAAAGGGTGGATCCATAGGATTTACTTGCATAAAGAGGATTGTCCATAACCGGTGGTAATTTCCCAAGGTCGTCGAGGAGGATGACTGATTTGTTTCCAAATTCAAATGTTTTTAGTGTGGAAAAGCCTCGCATAGCCTACTTGTCAATTTTTCGTGGAGACTTTCAGCCGATGAAACTCATTTCATCAATAAGAACATATTCTATATGTTTGGTGACTCTTGAAAAGATGATAATGATTGGCCTTCAAGGGGTTTTAATTCTATGATTGGAATATGGAGGACTGCATGGATTTTGGGTGTAGAGATGTTGAATGCTGAAACACCGGTAGGGGCAAGTAGAAGGAGTGGTGAGGGAGATGTGGTTGATGCTGCTGTAAATGAATTCTGGATTTTATTTATCAGAAATGATTTTCCTTTTCAGTTGTTCCTTGAATTATCAATCTTAATGGAGGTAGAAGTGTTTTTTTTTTTGAATGATGTAGTATGGTATCAAGAGCTAGTTGTTGTTCTGAAGACAAAGGTAGTGTGGTAGATGGTGGTGTGGCCTGTATGCTGGTGTTATTTGTGTCTTCCTTTTCTCTCTCGATGAATGATGAACCGGTTATCTGCAAATCATGTGGAACGCCATGTATGTTCCAATTATTGTGTATGTCAAAATCTCGTTTCCCCAACATTTCAATACTGTTAAGACCCATGTTGTTTCCGGATGAAGTTGTGTGAAGACTTGTCATTCTTGCAATGGTTCGTGTTGAATACTGCATTTAGCCTCTGAGTCAAAACTAACATCTATTTCATATCTTGTGTCTACGGTAGTGCGTAAAACATGTCATGGTATGTAGTTGTGTTTGAACATGTCCCAAGCCCTGTTGATGTCATGTGGGCTTGAGCCAAATTCAGAGGCAATATTTTTGAAAGGCTTGTATAAAAGGATTTCTTACCAATAGAAAAGTCATATGATGTTGAATCATGAGTTGGGACATCCACAAATCTTGGGTGCAGTCAAAGATGAAATGAAGGATGTGTTCGGAAAGCATGCATTTGTAAGCAATGAGAACCTTTAAATTTTAATTCCTTTTTCATTTATATTTTCTGAAAATCGTAAACATGAGGTCTAACCCTTTAACAATTCAATGTGCAAAAAGTGATATAATGTACAAAGCTTTACATGAAAAAAACTAAAATTTACATGATTCTTTCTCGGCATTTTAAAACTATATATTTATGTGCAAATTTAATGAGGAACACACCAAAAATGCGTTGTTGTTGGTTTACATAACAAAGTGAGAAATTGTATAAAGGAAAGACATAATGAAGAACACATTAAACATGCATCGTTTTTGGTTTACATAAAGTAGCTTGCAATTGTATAGAGGAAAAATTGAACACGTTTGTTGAAAAGTTAGATTTTGTGTTCCATATGTTCTGTTAATATATACATGCATTTATTTGAAATGAATTATAGATTATTACGTTAAGAAAATAGATTAGAAATCAATAAGAACAATATGTACACTTGAAGTGAGAAAACTATAGGTATTTGTATGGAGCCACAATGATAAAATAATTAGGAATGCATAGTTGTTGGATAAAAAAATGAACATGTGTTTGATAAGTTTGATTCTCTATCAGATATATACTACCACAATACATACATGGAATTATTTGGAACGAGTTACAATTTGTTTCAAAAACACTTATAGACAAACACTTATAAAATAACCACTACAAGCTATTTTTTAAAATCAATTTTTTTCTTTTTGCTTGTGTAATTTTTTTTGCACGTTTCTTGTATTTTTGTCCAGTTGTAGATGCCTCGATTGGAATTCCCATTCTCCTCAATTTGTGGGGTGGTTCATATTTCAATGCATCTTCGTTAGAATCATAAATCAAGTAGAAGCCTTGTGAATGATCTCCAATCGTTCGGATTTTGGAGAGAAAAATTGGGGATGTTGGCATCAGGTGGAGGTGATCTCTGATCATTTCGGATATCACTGTTTTAGGTGGTTTCGGTTACTGCAATGCAAAACATTAACAACACATTGAATATGTTTAAAATCTTCTTCCCTCTATAAGTGAGGCGTAGTTAATGTCAGCCCCGTTATAGGGAGGGGAATTGTGTTTCTAGTCTACATCATATTAAACTGGAGAGGGAAAAGAAATATGTTAGTTATAGAAGTTGTTTTTAGGTATGACGGGCAACTTAAAAAGCCTTGTCAATGATCAGTCTAACGTCCAACTTGGGACGCTTCGAAATGGCCTCATTGGGGAACAAGCCCCTTAGCACATAACGAATCTTATCATTGATGAAGGCACATGCCCCCACATGTCACTTCGGAAAAATGATTGGAGTCTAAATATAAATGTAACAATTAAAAGAAAATAACATGAAAGTACTCTACAATAATTTTTTAATCCATAACATGCAATAAACAAAACAAATGAATAAATACTTCAATCAATATTGAAACCCACCTGAGGTTCGTTTAGAGACGACACTCTTTTCTTTACCACGGGAGAATGTGAATCACAAATACCCTACAAAAAAGTGAAAAAGAAGTTAATAAAACTAAATCTCCTCCATTACATGATGGGAGCTAAACTTGAATTCTGGAATCATTCTACATCAGTATAATATATGTGGTTCATGGATATACATACTTCAAACATGTAGTTAAGAGTCAAAACCCAAATCAAATTCCATGAATACTCTTTTCCAAATACAGACATTATATTAAAACTATTTCCAAACAAAATACATAGTTTTGGCTTTTATGTATATAACTTACCCACAATAGATTATGTTAATATTTAATTTGGAGAGAGTGGATTGCTATTTATGAGTTTCAAATTTGACGATGAACTTGTAAAGCTTGTAGTCCAAGATGTTTTCAAGCCCTTAGAAAAAAAGGTAATGAAGTTCGGCCCAAGCCCTCATAAGAGGATTCCTCAAAAGCAATACTCCAAGAGATCATAAATGAGCTCCTTAGAATTTCAAAGTGTCTTCATCGATATGGAAGAGCACATGCATAAAGTTATTAAGATGCTCAATATAGATTTTGATGCCAATGTCCTCACTATTTGCATTTATGGCAAGGGTGGAGTGGGAAAAACATCCCTAGCAAAAGCCATCCACAATCACATTTACCTCAAATAATTTGATGCTACCAATTTTGTATATGATGTTTGTCATAAAACCTAGCATACTAATGGTGTAACTAAGATGCATCAGTAGATATTGAAAGACCTAGTAAAGTTCAAGGGTAAAGTTAATGACAAAGCTCATGAAAATATATTAATGAAGGGACATTTGAGGTCCATCAAGGCCTTTGTATTATTGAATAAAATATTTCGGGGTGTCTAGTTTTCATGTGATTTGATAACATTATGAAACAATCACATGCACAAAGCATAATTGCACTCAAGCCCATGTTTTTAAATTTCAAGAAGGAAATAAGAAAGGTATGATACCAAACTGAAACTATTCTAGAGAAGGAAGAATGCAATTGCAAGTCGGGTAATCACACATAGAAAATACTAAGTGTTGCTCTGCTCTGTACATAGCTGTAGTACTCGTATATAGCCGGGTAATCACACACACGAGAAAATACTAAGGTGTTGCTCCTGCTTTGTACATAGCTTAGTACTCAAATAAAATTATAGTACAATGGACAAAAATAAATACAACATAATCCACCAATATAAATATATATACAACATAAACAATATGTGATTATGAAATTTATACAATACTCTCTTCCTAACAATTATTGTTGTGATGCAAGAATATAGTCCACTTTTTTTCTTCTAGTAACCTAGTGTGTTGCTTCTCAAATAGGAAGCCTCAACTTCAATGGTGTCCTAAGCCTCATTAAATCTAATGCTTGCATTCCAACATGCCCTAATCTATAATGTCAAACAGTCAGTCACCTATCACCTATCATAATTTTTACTTTTGAAAATGAATGAAAAATCATTACGTTGGATTCATTTGAGTAAAAAATAAATTTATCTCAAATAAAAGCAGAATAAAATAATGAGAAACCATTGACTCGCAATAAAATATCCATTTAAAATCAAATTGCAACAGAAAATACTTGCCAATAATTTATTCAATTAATAATACTCAGAAGTCCACATCAAACAAAAATGCAGGAGCAAAATCTGACTACAAAATCAGGGGCCAAATATGACAATTTTTACCATAAATTTACTTTTAAATTTTAAAAATAAATGCCGCCCAGAATGCTTGATGCAAGAGTCATATAGTCCACTAATTGCTACAGTATTCAGTAGATTAAGTTCCACATCAATAGAAATGCCAAGTAAAAAAAAGAAACTACTAGTAAACCAAATTAACAATAACAATAAAATCAATTACCTTAAATCATTACCTTTGAGAAAAAAGAGTCTTTGAATCCTTCCTTTGAGAAAAAGTGCAATCATGTAAAGATATAATATATATGCCTGTCTAAAATATAAATATAAATCTAAAACTAATTAAGAAACACAGAACATTATCATCCCAGCAAAGAATTTTTAAAAATTATAAACAACTTAGACATGTAACACTTTTAATGAAAAATTCAAAGAAAGACACAAACAAAGAATTATCTAGTAATTCTTTAAATTCTATCGTAATTTTGATTGAATTGAAAATTCAAATTAAATCAAAGCTTTTAACTTATGCTTATCATTAATGTAAAAATAAAGGTTAATTTTATTTAAGTGCTCATTAAAAACTGTAACCATAGACATTGCATAACATATAATTAAATCAAAATTTTGCAAAATAAACACTCACAACTTAACTGCCATTCCTACAAAAATTTTATCAACGTATATATGCAGAAAAACAAAAACAAAAGTTGAAAGTAACTATAAAAGACTGAAGTAACTATAAAAGATTGAAGAATTTAAGCAAATAACAAAGCGAAGACTGAAAGAAGCAACAGAGAAAGCATGTTAGCATAGATCTGGTGGAGTAGAGGGTAAAAAGAGGGATTAAATTTTCAAAAAAATCCTTTTCCTATTTCTTTAGTTTTCATTCTTATCACTCTAGTTAATGAGTTTTTTTGGCTAAGAAGTGTTTTATTTATTCTACTATTTTGATCACTACTATTAATGCACGCATAAAACCAGCCTTATAGAAAAAACACCATCATGGTCTTCTATCTAAACCCCTGATATTCGCACTTGTTTACAATCAACTGATTTTGTTATTAACATAGCAACATATCTTTATATGATTCCAAAGTAACATAGCAGCAGATCTTTATATGATTCCAGTGAATTAGTAACAGAGCTTTATATAATCAATAAAGCCTCGCATAACACATGGCGTATAAGCCTCTAGTAAAGGGTTAAGAACAAAATAGGTGCACTCAAACCATAACAACATTTCAATACCCTGTTTAAGTGTTCCTTGATAGTAGATCAAAAGAGTAATGAGATCAGTCTTGTTTAAGTGTTCATTATCAGTAGTGATGAAAGAGCAATGGATCTGTCACAAGAATGACTTGGCTTCTACACATTATTTTCATCCATACCAGAACCCTGTACTCTTTGCTAGATTCTAAAAGCTATACAATCTTTCACTAATTGCTAGTATACCAAGTAAAATAATTAAAAGAAATTTCTATGATTCCAATAAAATGCTACACATGGCTTACCATATTTATCCAATTAATTCGAACAGATTCAATTAATCATGCTTGATATAATTGTTGTAAAAATTCATTAAGACAAAATCTATGAACCAAAAAATAGTTGAAGCCCAAACTCAAACCATAACAACATTTCAATGCCCCTGTTTAAGTGTTCCTTGATAGTAGATCAAAAGAGTAATGAGATCAGTCTTGTTTAAGTGTTCATTATTAGTAGTGATCAAAGAGCAATGGCATCTGTCACAAGAATGACTTAGCTTCTACACATTATTTTCATCCATACCACAACCCTATACTCTTTGCTAGATTCTAAAAGCTATACAATCTTTCACTGATTGCTAGTATACCAAGTAAAATAATTAAAATAAATTTCTATGATTCCAATAAAATGCTACATACTTCTGGGGGCCTTTTTTACCATATTTATCCAATTAATTCAAACATATTCAATTGATCAGGTGCTTGATATAACTGCTGTAAAAATTCATTAAGCCAAAATTTATGAACCATAAAAATAGTTGGAAGCCCTAACTCAAGATGGAAAAAATAAATCCTAGATTTAGTTTCAGTCACCCAAGCTAAAGATTAAAAAATTTGACAGTACAAAAGAGCAAAATAACAGGGTTTAAAATAAAACAGTATTATCCCTGTTTCAAGTGTTCATTAACAATAGTGCTTCAAAATAATTATGGGGTTAATTTTATTTAAGTGTTCATTAAAAACTGTAACCATGGACATGATATCAGCAACAAGAATGACTACTACCCTAGCTTTTTAAAACACTAATTGCTAGATACTTTCTTAATAGTCAGAGAGGTTATGAATCACCAGAGTTGGAAACGAGAGCATACATCCCCATGGAGAGCTAGGGGACAGATCAAAAGACATAAATATCATCCATGGATGTTAAAAAGATCTCTACATCATGTAAAAATTCAGTTTTAATTTTTTGATGATTTCTTGTTGATTTAGCACTGGTTTCTGGATAAACGGTAATCAATCCACATCTAGTAACATAGTGTGTTGCTTCTCAAATAGGAAGCCTCAACTTCAATGGTGTCCTAAGCCTCATTAAATCTAATGCTTGCATTCCAACATGCCCTAATCTATAATGTCAAAAGAGTCAGTCACCTATCACCTACTTAAACATTCAGATCTACAGTCATCGAGATAACTCAGATCTACACACATCAAGATAATTTTTGCAGAAATTACAAATTGAATCATACCCACCACAAAAATCAGGCTCCTACCGACACCCATTTAAAAATAATAACGATTATATGTCATAAATGAAGACTGAAAGAAGCAACAGAGAAAGCATACCTGTAGCATAGATCTGGTGGAGTAGAGGGTAAAAAGAGGGATTAAATTTTCAAAAAAACAATCCTTTTCCTATTTCTTTGAGCAATGTAAATAAAATGTTTGCTTTGATAAGAAAGTCAACATGCATCCACTCTGATATTTGACTCTCTAACCTTAATCTAATAATCTTCTGTACTTCTATTGTCCAACAGCCAAAAATATATTTCTTTACGATGTGGGCATCTTCACTCTAAAGCAATTTTTTAGATTCGACTACATTCTTTTGGATATTTTCTTGAAATAACTGTTCACGTCTTTTTCTTCGTGACTATTTTTTTGGCTGAAAAGTGTTTTATGTTATTTTGAACCCCTTTTATCATGTGGGTGATATAGCGGTTGTGTCAATATAGACCCAACCATGCAATCCGTATACTGAGAGAGGGGCCTCATAATCAACAAATTCAAAAAGAGAACATAAACTTATGAGGAAGCCAAAAGCAAAATATAAACTTTGGGGTCAGAATGTGTTAATAGAAATACATACTTATTTATAACAAAACTACAGATAGCATAAACACTTGACTAACCGCTGTTTGAACAAGCTTATTGGCATAGGATGCAGTTGCCCTGACGGAAAATAAAGCTACTCTAGCAACTTTTTGAAAGTTGAAGTTGAAAGATTGACACGTCACTTTCATTTAATTTTGAAAGATGGTAGTATATTTTATTTAATTAGTTTTAAATATGAATGTTTAGTAAGGAATTTTAAATAGCCAATCTCAATAGGAATGGAATAAAAAATATAAGTACAAAAGGAATTCATGGTAATATCTTTTCACCCCGAAGGCGTTCTCCCTTGGGCAAAAGTGGTCGTTCACGCCATGATCTTAAATTTGACGGTTTGATGGGAGTTTTGACGTTTTTATTGTATTTTTAGTCTGCATGGTCTTAGCTCACGATTAGTGATGGGCGTCCTGCATGTCTTGCATGATTCGAGGGTTAGCAGCAGCCTCATGAATGTCTTGCACTGATTGATGAGTGTACAGGTAGCATTCCTGTGTTCTGTCTCATGAGAAAGGAGTGTTAAAGTTGAAATACACGTTGGCCGCCGCAACCCTGTTTTTCGACGCAACATTCCTGTGGCTGAAAATTCCTTCCATTCTCAACATTTTTCATCCGTTTAGGATTCATTTTCTCTACGGAATGCACGCGGAGGAAGAAAAGCCCAAAAACTAATGAAGGAGCTCTATGGGTTCACCCACAATATGCCGAGGGAGAAAGGAGGAGAAGGGTGTTGCAGGCTCATTGCCACCGAAGTGGGCAGCTACAATCCGCTCAAGCCCTGCATTCCTTACTAAGATTACTTCTCCTACCCTGAAGATTTTTGGTGTATGAAAAAACTCAAAGATCATCATCATCATCTTCATGGGGATTGGACGAAATATGCCCCGGAGCCCACACTTTTGTTGATCCCAAAGATTTTTGATATTGTACTGCCCTGAATCGTAAAGATCAATCAATTTTGTCTTCACAAAATTTGTAAAAAATTTCTAAAGTAATCACCTTTCCACTTTTAATGGTTTAAAATTGCATTTCGCTCATTTGTTAATGATAATTAATGATCACCAATTATCATCTGTGCAGGAAGCATTCGTGTGTTCTGCAGCAGATACCGTTTCTGGTTAATGAGACAAGGGAACGTCCAGGACCCACAGTAGCTCCGGAATGGGAGAAGGTTATGATCAAAGCTAGAGGAAGGAATAAAGAGTTTCGCTTCGACAAGGTTTTCCTTCCAGAGGCTACACAAGGTGAAGGGATTTGTTGTTTAATTTCTGTTATTCTCGGAATTCTGTGAGTGATTGTTTGTAACTTGTAACATTTTTGCGCAGAAGATGTGTTCACAGAAGTGGAGCCAATTCTCAGATCCACCTTGGATGGGCACAATGTATGTATTTTTCTTATGGGCAGACAGGAAGTGGCAAAAGTTATACAATGGTGAGTGTTAGATTGGGAAAAACCCAACCGAAAACCATATGAAGGGCGAAAACACTGAAAAACGCTGAAAAGGGTGAAAACGGTTCTGTTATGTTACTTGATGGGGATTCGAACCCTGGTCGATCACCGGACGATTCGCTGGAGGTCATGGTTTCGAATCTCTTCGCTAATATTTCTGTGTTTAAGGTTGCATATGTGCAGCTACAGACTACACATACACCCTTTGATGTTAACAACATAGAGACTGCAGACAGGGCAGTTATTTCACAGCTTCAGAAGCTCTCAAACCTTTAAAAAGCTACATAAATGGGTGTAAGACCCCACTGCCTGATACCCAGCTGGAGGCACAGGTGCATGAAAGACAGTGCATGCTTAGAACCTATGAAATGATGCTGAACCGGATGGAATCTGATATTCAGAGCAAGGACTCTGAGGTGGACTTGATCAAGGAAGAGATCAAAAAAGTGAATGCAATCAATCTTAAACTGGAGAAGAAGTTGCAAGAGGAATTTGATCTCTGTCTGAGCATTGAACTTTTGGTTAGGACTATTCAGGAGACATCTAGGGAGTGTCATGGGTTCAGCAAGCTCTTGATCGGCCTGATGAAGGATGCAAACTGTGACTTAGATTCTACTGCCAATTCCATCCAGCCTGATATCAGGTATGCCAAAAGAGTTCATACGAAATTTTCTTTTAATGCATAAAGAGGGCATTGGGGTGTGCTTATTCATTTGAAAGGTTAGGGCCAATTCAAAATAACAAAAAGTATGCATAAGGAAAGCTATTTTCATTTTGGTGTGCTTTGAATGTTTGAGGGCTCATAGTCAACCTCTTTGGAATTTTTTTGAGAAGAGAGATTGATTTTGAGGCAGCATCAATTGAAAGAATATTGTTATCGAGTCAAGAAATTGTTTGGGTCCACCCGAGATTTGTGGATGTCCCTACGGCTCAAGATTCAACGTCCCAAGACATTTTTCTATTGGTTATAACTCCTTTTGTACAAACCTTTCAGAAATATTGCCTCGAATTTGGCTCAACCCCACATGACATCAATTGTAGTGCCCACTTCCCTTGACACCTTTTTTATTATTGATTTCGATACTGTCAACTACACTTATGGATATATTATAGCTTTTTTATTTAGCATGTTAGTAGATATTAGAGATACTGAACTATTGTTGATTCGATTCGTATATGATGCATGTGGACCATTAGAGACATTTGATGTTGATATTGATATATTGTTGACATGGTTATTTATATATATTTCTGACATGTGATATATTAGTCATATTGAGTAGACCTTTGATAATTGGATTAATGTGGTGATCATTTTGACATGGATGAAATGTGGAATAGAAATGTTGCTAGAAATTGTAAGTGATATCGTATTTGTATAGATGATATTAATTCGTATATAGATGATTTTAGTTTTATATCACATATTTTGGCATGGATGTTTTAATGCAGCCATGAGGCCGAAGGAGGTATTCTCTGTTTTGCAGGTATATTATATTCACAACAACATCGGGGATTGGAGACCAACCACATTGGAATTCGAGATGAATTCAACTAGGGTCACCATGGCAACATGTAATTGTGTGTGTGTGTATGAGTTTGGTTAGGGGAAAATTGTGACCAAGGGGTCATGTGTTGTCTTTTATTATTAGTTCCCTTTTTATTAATGTTAGTATGTGTTTTCTTTTAGTAATGAAATTTACTTGTTTTAATTATTTAGATTTTTGGATATATGTTTACCCCTTTATTATTAATGGGTTGTAGTGTCTTAATTAAGCTAATTTAAATTTGTCCTAAACTAATTAAATATGTGACCAAAAAGGAGTTCATTTATTAGACTTGATTTACTCTTGGATTTTGTGTTGAGTGTTGTATGCTTGAGTCTTGAGTGTAGTACACTCTACCCTTCATGGGAAACTCGAATTTAGAGGGAAGCTTCAGGGGACAAGTCAAACTTGTCCCACACCTCTTAAATGTCTATGCCAACCCTACCTATGGGTTGGGGGTCAAAATTAGGCCCTATTAGGTGTTTTGGGAAGATAAAAAGGTGAAATGTTTATTACACTTTCTTTCAAGTATTTAATTTTGTCCTTAGGGGAGTGGGCTTAGATGGAGTGTGTAAGTTTCTTGTCATTCCTTCAACCACTTATTAATTGTGCATTGGAATATGAGGTTGACTAAAGTGATGTGGAGTGGAGAGGAAATGAGGTGGCATCCTACTTGGAGCCACATCATCCCCTCTCCTTTTTCTATTTATTGAAATCATTTTGCTTGTTTGGGGGTTACTTGATCATTTTAGTCTCTTGAAATTTTGGGAGAGTTAGAGGATTTTTGGGAGAGCTTGTGGATTATTGGAGCTTTGTGGATGCTTGCTTGATTTTTGAGGATCTTGGAACTTCATTCTTGGAACAAGCTCTACCATGGAGAGGTAGGAGCTTCACCTTAGTTTAAATTATGTTCTTTTTATTTTGTGTTCATATGTTTGTGTTGTGTGTTGTTTCCCTTTGGATTGCCTAAGTTTGGGTAGGAGGTCACTATGGGGAGTTTTTAGGGAGGCATAAGAGGAGGAGGGATTTTAGGTTGGGTGTCCCACCTTGTATGAAGGATGCTTGCATTTCTTCTTGTTCTTGTTATGAGGGAGGCATAAGAGATTGAGGGAGGCATAAGAGTATATGGAGGTATAAGGGGTACTTGTGGAGGCATAAGATTTTAGGATTTGGAGTCTTAAAGGTGGACACCCATTCCCATTGGGAGGTATAAGTGGCCTCCCCATAGGTCTTGCTCTTTTGGCTTTCTTGATAAGCCTTGTTATATTGTTGTTTTGTTGATTCTTCTTACTTGTGTTGTTGTTGTGTTTGAATGTGTATGGAATGGATTGTGTGACTACTTTGTTTAGTATTGTGGAAGCTTGTAGTTGCCATGAGTTGAATCATTTCCCATTGTGATGTGGTTGGGGCTCGGGGGCCAATGGAGAGGATGGCTTCTCCTCTTCATTCGAGGTATGGGTGGAGCGTTGGGTGAATCAAACAAATCATGATGGAGCCTTCTTGTTGGTGTTGAGGAGCTTGGAAGTTTTTTGGGGTCCTTGAAGAGTTTCCTTCTTGAGAGAAGCTTTTTGTTTCCCACTCAAAGTGGAAGGTTGTAAATTTGGTTATGTTTTAAAAGAAATATTGAAATACAAGTTGTATGAATAAAGAAGTGGTAAAAAAGAACTTTCCTTCTCATTAGAATGTAATAGGGAAAGAGAAAGAATCAAAATGAAAATCTTATGTAAGAGTTTAGTTGAAATTGTATGAAAAAAAAAGAGGAAAGTTACTTTCATTGTGGCATTGTATTATTGTATAAGAAAAAGAAGAAAGATTTGTATTGTGGAGATTGTTTGAGAAATAGAAAAGAAAGTAAATCTTTTATTTGGAACCTTGGTTGTATTGGGGAAAAGTAATTTTTGGTGTTAAATGATTTGAGCCATTGCAATAGAAAAATGAAGTTATTATAGTTATTTTGAACATACATATGTTGTAGTTAAAATGGGAACAAGAGAACAAATTTGAATGTATGTTTATTGTAGTGAAATGATAGAGAGAACAAGTTGAATATATATATTGTATTTAGAAATGTTGATTGTCTTTATAGCAAGAAAGTGAAAATGTATAAGTAGGCTTAGTTTTCTTTTGCCCATGGAAATAGAAGGAAAATTTAGTGAACAAATGGAATAAATCTAGTAGTTAGTATTAGTTTTAAAATGCTTGTAAATGGGTAATTCTAACTAAGAAATGCTCAAATGGATTTAAATCTCAAAACTGGAACTCTATAGGTTTAGAATTAAGCTCAGAATGTAATTCAACACATTCTAGTAACTTTTAGCTTTTGGGAATTCACGGGTTTTAGGTTCTATTTTCGAACATGAGTGCGTCCTATGCAGAGCGGCGGTCCCGTAACCTCCGCTCAAGCTAAGGTGGAGGTCTCAAAACCGCCACTAAGCAGTCCGTGGTTTGTCACCAAGCAAGGTGGCGGTCCTGAACCGCCGATCCATTCTAGGCGGCGGTTATGTCACTTACAACAACTCGTTTGATCCGCATTGCGTGAAATTTAACCAGTTTGCTCAAATTTCTAAGTTGTAAAATTTAACCTATAATTACCAGCAAGTAAAACAATGAGAAATACTATGGATTGGAACAATAAAATGTACAATGGTGGATTTAAAACTAGTCTTTTTCATTTATAACAATGGGGTAGGGTTTGCCCCAAATTTAAAACCCAATACACAAATAACTTGAAATTAAAAACCAGATTGGTGGAGGAAATCCCTCCCAATCCTTGAATGAAATAGATTACATAAATAAAACTAAATCTAAACTAAGCCTAGACTAAATCTCCATGTAGAATCCTCCATGGCTCTTCCTCCTTTGCTTTCATGGCTTCCTCTTCTCCAACCTACAATTTTAACAAAAAGGAAATAGACCAAATGAGAAGAATAGAATGGGAAAGGGAAAGGGTCTTAATAGAATTTCATAAGGATTTTAGGGCTAAGTTTGGAACCCTAGGATCTAGTGGCCAAGATGGATTTGATCTAAGGGTGGAGGATTGACCCTACTTTTATTAGGTAGAAATGTATTTTAAATGTTTAATTTATAATCCCTTAAGGTATGTGTAGGTGGGTGAGTGGGGCCATTTAATTTCCTAAGGGTGTTAGGTCCTTATTAACCCTTAGTATGTTGTAGGAATTTAATTAAAGGACTTTTAAACTATTAGGATAATGAAACTAGAGTAATTAAGTATGAGGTTAACCCACGTGGGGTTACTTAGTAAAAGTATGGTAAAGTTGAAGAGTATTAAAGAATACCCTTAATTCTAGTTTTTACCTCTAAATATTCAATTGATAATACCCCCTCCTGTTATATTATTAGAATGAAAATACCCCCTATTTTTTCCATGTACCTTACTTACCCATTTTTCAATTACAATTTTATTTACCCCTTTTTATTTCTACCCTAATATATTACACAGAAAATATATCATATTTCTCACTCAATTTTTTTAATATGCATTTCCTCTTCAAAGATAATTTGAAGCCATTGAATACCTATTTTAAATCACCTTGTAAATGTTAAGATTTAATCATTTATTAATAGTTCTTCAGATAATTAAGATGGTGAAATAATATCACTTGCGTTGAAAAACATACTCAATCCTAGTTTTCTACCATCTTATTATTTCTTGGTTAAGAATCTCTTAATTGAGATTTATTTATTCAAAAAGAGATTATAATTTAACTTTATGAACACACTCCTTTTGCAATTTTAAGGTATTTACTTTAAAAACTAGGGTTTAAATGTTTTAGTTTTATATTAAAATTAAACCTCCCTTTCCTTTGGCCCACCTCTCTAACCTACCCCCAATACCCGATTTGAAATATTAATAAATTAAACCCTTTCACCCCCTCATGTCTACCGGTATATTGACTTTAATTTTTTTAATTTTAATTACCTCAATATGAACCCACGTGCAGATATTTACCTAATGAACCCCCGTGGGTTAACCATATTAAAGTTGAACATTATTTAAAGAGAAGAGATTATCTAATTAAGTAAATTAATCCTTGTTACCTTCCTATTGAATGATTGATTAATGGACCCTAGAGATAATTTTGAAAACATGTAACTTTTAACTAGACCTGGTTCTCCAATCGTAAAAAGTTGAGTTAAGTAGTGTAAGTTAAGTTAATGAACCCTAAAGGTTAAGCACCCTTGTAACCTTCCATGAACTTAAACAAAAAAAAATTAGTCACAATTTTCAGGTTAAGTGTTGGGTTGTAGCATGTTCTTATAACGTCATTTTTGTGGCATTACATCAATGGCACTGGGACTGTTCAAGCACAACTACAAACCGTGGCGGGAATAACAAAAGTATGCATAAAGAAAGCTATTTTCATTTTGGTGTTCTTTGAATGTTTGAGGCTCACAAACCAACCTCTTTGGAATTTATTTGAGAAGAGAGATTGATTTTAAGGTAGTGTCATTTGAAAGAATGTATTCAAAAGGCATTTAGTTGTGCTTTATCATTTCAGAGGGTTAGATGGGATATAATATGACAAAAAGAATGCCCTTCAAGGGTTAGGCATACATTGGTCATGTAGAAAGCCCCATTATCTGCATGGAAAGCCAAGCAAGTGATGGCAAAAATGTTTAATAGACATAATACAACAGCGTTGGTTTTCTTCTTTATCAGTTTCCAACATGTATAGTTTCAATACATGGGTTGTGAAATTCTCAAGGCTCTGGGCAGAAGTTGAAGACCATGGATCACATTTGGTAGTCGGGTTCAATCTTTAATCGATGGTATGTGTTTCCTATGTACTAGTTTTATTTAGTACTTTAGTAATAACTTCTTTTTACCGAGAGGCTTAGTGCTTATACTAAAGTTGGGTAATCATGGGATTCAGAGACAAACATATCCATCTTGTACCATCCAATGTGAGAATGATGTTAGCCAAGATAAGCAGTCCAGTCCTGTGCAACAGAATAACAATGAGGGTACTGTAACTTTGCCATGGCCTCAAAGATCAACGACTAAAACCATGTAGCAATATTCCCAAGCATTTGAGGAGAAAGAGCAGGAAGCTTCAGAGGAGTTAAATAAGATAGATAAGGGGAAGGCTGGGGATGATGGAGAGGAACAAGAAGATGAATCTAAGGGCATTTTGGCAGCATTAATAACAATAAATTCCAACACCTACGCATTCAAAACATTGAACAAACTCTCTTTAATCACATCAAAAGGATGATTCATTCAGAACTCTAGGAGCAAGTTGATCAGAACACAGACTTCAATTGTCAAGCTACAATTATCATGTATAACAAATGTGAAAGTTTGGTGGATGCTGGCAACGTTTTTTCCACATGACTCAACTAGACATCTTCTCATGGAATGTCATAATATCAACTTACATAAAACATGGGTTTCCTCAGTAGGCATTCACACTGTTTTACCAAATGCAACAAACAGTTGTCCAACCAGATCACTTTACCTTCTCCGCGTTGCCCTAACAATGAAAATGCTAAATAGCCTGGAACATGAAGATGATGGATCTGAATCTTACTACACAATTTAAGGCCTAAAATTCTTTATAAGGTCACCAATACAAAAATATAGGCTTTAGATACCACCCATCAACCTATTGTTCATTATAAGGTCACCAATATAAGGGAAAAAAATTCATACTAATTGCAAAGTATTCATATAACCCCACACAAACATATCACAACACCCAATGCAATTTATCCACCATCATTTCATTGAAAAGTAGATAGGCATTACCCAGTATATAGATAGGAAGAGACAATTTTTTAGATATATTGAGTTGGGTCTTATGCTAAAGTATTCCTTCTATTTGGAGCCCTTTGATTCATGTATAAAACATAAGGTTTCAATTCATCAATCATTAATTTGACGGGGGCGTTTTGACATTTTTGCATTTTTCCTTAAATTCAAAGTGATTCTTTAACAATGAATTTTTCAAAGGTGTTTGTTGATAAACCCAATCCTCGGCTTCGCGGCCACTATCTTTTAGGGTTAGTTCAATGTTTTTTCCTGCAAATTGAATGCGGGTGTGGACTCTTTCCACTCTTGAGATTAAATCAAGCTCTCCATGGGATTCGATGGTGGGGCACATGTTGTGAATAAAAACTCCATTTTTAGAAGGGTGTTCTCTTTTGAAAGGACTTCGGGGTTTGGGATTTACTATTTTACGTGTTGCTTCTTCCATAATTCATCTAATTTTTGTTAGTATGTTCCAGAGAAGGCACTATCATGTCATATTTGGTGAGGTGATTTCACAAAAACATTGTTTGGAATGATACTTTGGGGACGGTGTTGTGTCAAAAAAATACATCCCCACGAGTCCTCTCTATCCCAGGGTCTACTTTTCTCAAGGGATGAGCCGATTTTCAAGTAAATGATGACCAATTTTTCCTTTAATAACCCATATTTTTTCATATTAATTCAGTCCACTCGGAAGTGTGCCCGAATTTCTTTTGAAGGGGAAAAATTGGGTTTTGGGCATTTTGTTCCTTTTTGGGCTCTGTTTTCTTACGTTTGTTGTAAATGTCAGGGAAAGGGATGATTTTTTATTGTTGTTATGTATTTTGGGCAAGAATGTTGACCTCTCTTCATGCTTATCAAGTCACATAGTATTATTTGAAAAAATTTACAGTGGTGGTACTTTTTTATCAAAATTATCACGGAATTAAAACTATTTTCAATCTCTATCTTAACTCAATTTTCCACTTGGTAGCTTCCAATTTTAGGAATATCCTTGGGGTCCCTTATAGTTGAAGAGGAGTATTTAATGTGTTGTCCAAGTTATTTTGTTAAAAAACTAGCTATTGGATTGACAATGATGGAAAAGGGGGTATTTGATGGGCAAACATATAAACTTAGGCCATTTTTCCTCTGGTTTATATTTTGTGAAATCCTTAATGTATGGATCAATCTGGATCTAGCGTTGGTTTCTGCTATCTACTGTTGAGTATGTTGACCACACACATCCTTAGAGGCAAGTACCTTACCTTTTGGAGGGTGGCTTGGAGCTCTCTCAAATATATCCAACGGTGGGTGTTGTCTGTGGTTCGAATTTCACCCGTCTAATTTTCCAATACTTGTTATACCCATGTAAAAATTTTCCTAAATTGAATGGAGTTATGTCATGTTGTGTTCATCTTCTCATTTGGAGTCAACAAAGGGGTTAATATATCATTTTATCACATCAGTTAGAGATTTACATCGCTTCACTTACAACACATGTAGAGGTCTTGCAATCTCTACTCAATTATGTGAATGATAACCAACACCCACCTTGAAAATAAAACTTTGAATTTAAGCTGAAAATAAAGATAAAACAAACCAAAATGATCCCGATCGCATCCATATATGTGTGTTTCTACTTATATATGTTTTCTTTTGTAAAATCCAAATAAGTATGCAAAAGAATTAAATGAATTATTTTCCGATGTTGAATGTTCTTCGTCTCTTCGTTTCTAGAGAAATGAAAGAGCTAGGCCATGTCATATATTTTTATCTCCTATTCAAAATAGAATCTTGATTCTTATCTAGAAAAAGTGATAGCACAAACTGAATTCTTATTTCAAAGAATCTACAACAAAATTTAAATTCTCATTTCAAATTAGTAAACAAAATCTACACCCCTAACTCAACTACACTGACATTAAATATTTCATTCATAGAAATTTGAAGTCGATCTATCATATAGTATCTAATCTGAGATTATAAGAACAAGTCATATATTTTTATCTCATATTCAAAACAAAATCTTGATTCTTATGTGGAAAAATTATACCACAAAGTACAAACTAGACTCTTATTTTAAAGAATCCACAACAAAATTTGAATTCTCATCTCAAATTAGTAAACAAAATCTACTCCTCTAACTATACTACACTGCCATTCAATATTTCATATATAATATTTTCATTGATCATCTCCATTCCAAATAACTCACACCAATTTTATTTTTTTTTAAATGAGTTTAAGATGAAAATAAAAACAAAACAAACCAAGAATGGCCCTGACAACATCCATATAGGTGTATGCAAAGAAGACAAAGGTACATGCATGGAAGAGAAATTGTTTCATCTTACAGAATGATTCCTTTGTCCTCTACAACATCCTCGCATCTATTCAATCATCCCTTATGGCAAGGTATGTCAGAGCAGAGAAAAGAGGGGTGTGACTACAGACAATTTTTAGGACATCACATTCCATAACTAAATGAAAGGGGGTGTACTGATAGTTCAACACCATATAGATCATTAATTAATAAAAATTAGATCATTAATTAATAAAAATTACATATTATATTCAGGTGTACAACTATATCAATCACATAGATCCTTAACATATCAAGCTTCTCCAACTAAGTGACTCAGTCACAAACTACAAGGTTCTAAATATTTTATCTGAGTTTCCATCAATATCACAGAAAGAAAGAGAACAAATATTGATATGTATTAAAGACCAAATATTACAACTATTCCTGTAGAGGATAGGCTTAGGCTACCTTCTGGTCAAGGAAACTGTGGAACATGTGGGTCTCTTTTTACAACCTTTGACTATGAAGATATAGTGGTTGTAGCTGCTAAATGTCACACATGTAACATTTCCTTGTAGCTTGACAACCAAGGAGTAAATTTTGTTCAATTTCCTTGTAGAGTGCAATGATTATCATAAGGATAAGCCTGTATGCAGCCAATGTAGTCTAAAACATGTTGCAACAATAACACAATTTCACACCAAAAAATTAAAAACCACATCAACTATAAAAAGTAATTAACGTATCCCTCTAAATCAAATACCTTATACCATTCGGCATTCACATTGCACTCCTCCGTGTGATTACTAGTTGGTACAACGCTCTTTTTATTCATTTTATTCTTTTTCTCTCAGTATTTGATTATTTGTGAGGGTAGGGGTTAAATTTGATGTTTATTTATGTGTGTTGATATTTTTAGATAAAACAATTTATCTTTTGAAAATGTAAAATAAGATTATTTCATCAAGAGGTTTTCCTACAAAGTGGCAAGAAAGGAGTGTAATAGTGTGCATTGATTAATTTTGAAATGTTTTATAGATATGTTTACATACCTTACTAGTGTAGGATAGTTTCAAATTTGAGAATGGCATTGTTTTGATTGAGTGTAAATATACCCTACATTGTGAATTGTCAAAGAAGATATATAGTGGCACTTTTTTGCAAGTATTGTCAATTATTTGTGTTTGTGAGTGAAGGAAAAAAATCCAATAGAGGACCGCAAAGTATGCATTTGATATTTTTATTATTTGTATTTTCTATATTCTATACAATGTGCATAATGAAAGGTTTATTGTTGATTGTAGTTTCTAAAATTGATTGTTGTATATTTCGATGCAATGGGAGTTTCAATTTGAGAACTTTGCATTTCCTACAAATGAGCTTGAATGGATTGGAGTATACATTTGGAATGGATAATATGCCTTGTACTGAATGAAGATAGTGTGAAGGGTAAGTGCAAGTTGAGAGATAGAGAATGTTTAGTAAATATAAGTTATAAATTTAATATAAAAAGTGATGGAATCGAGAGAATTTTTACTTAGTTGTTGTATTTAGTAGTGTTTGTATCTCTTTAAGTGTTTAATCTATCTTCAAATAGTTTGTAAAGGTTAATTGAGATGTTCTCAATGCATTTTTGTGACCAATTCACCTGACTATGTTCTTGAACAAATAGATGGCGAATTCATTCCCATAGAGCTATTGTTTGGACTGTGCAAATAAATATGCAAATGTTTCAAAAATCAGATTGGAGATTTGAAAAAAATGTTGACATTATTATTTTTGGAAGAAAATAAAAGAGAAAAAGGTAGGAGAGTGTAGAGATAGTTGTCATTACCACTAATTTTTCATCTATAAAGTGCCCATCTTTAATTTCAAACATGAATTGTGTTCCTATTTTTTATGAAGTTATAATAGATATAATTATCCCTATTATAGAGGTGTCTTCATTGTTCACTAGTTGGTTTATTGTTGTGTCTAGTATGAACTTATACTTAGTGCAAAATGGAGGTATGTTCTCTATGTTGTTTTTATGGTGTAGTATCAAAATGCTATCACAGTCTCCTTGATCATGTATGGTCTTTGACATAGTGTTGAACTATTTTATGCATGCTCCCTTAGATAAGATAAGTTTGTGCTGATGTGCTTCAATATATTGGCTAGTTACATTTAGCATAACTATCATTTCACCTTCTCTCGTTTATTAAATACGTATATAAATGTTTTCTTTTGATATCATTATGAAGTGTTGTTTAGTATGTAACAATAACATCACCTTCAAA
The DNA here is from genome assembly GCA_018340775.1 of Taxus wallichiana var. yunnanensis. Classification (NCBI taxonomy): domain Eukaryota; kingdom Viridiplantae; phylum Streptophyta; class Pinopsida; order Cupressales; family Taxaceae; genus Taxus; species Taxus wallichiana. The sequence goes on along the minus strand of CM031241.1, from coordinate 345,149,864 downwards.
TGAATCTCCAATTTTGTAGCTATTGAGGTCATCAATTGATGTCAAAGTGAAAGACGATGTGTATCTCATGCAAAATCCAATTGAGATGATATTGGAGCGAATTTTTCGTGTGTATTCTCATAAATGAGGGAGTTTGAATTGTGTACCTTCCAACTTCATTTTTCAGTCCTCCACGTGTTTGAATGCTTTCAAATGTCCTTTTAATTTAGACTATACTACAAGAAATTAATTTTTTGGTATAAAAAGAAAAGTATAATTTTAATGCAATTTTTGGTTTTTGAGATGGTGTTGTATGTGGATAGTTGAAGAATACACAAATAATTTATTCGTGAATGCTTCATATGAACCTTAGTGCATTTTTTTCATGTTATTGTATTATTGGTTAGTTGTTAGTGTATTAGTTGCGGTATATCGTAGTTGTTTTTATGTTTTGATTATATGTGCATGGTTTTGGTGGTGCATGGTCATTGTCTTTTCATATGATCAAAGTAATAATTTAATGATGACTCTAATATGCATCAGTTATGCAATTTTTATGTTGATTCATTGTTTTATTGGACCATATGTGATCAATGGTCATTACATGTAGAGAATATGATTTTTCGTTAGGAAGTAGTTTTTTTACCATGTGTTTGAGTATTTTTTATTTTGTATTATTATTTCCTATGTTTTTATGTCACCAACTATGTATATTTTGTGATATATAATTACATATGTAAGATTTTTATTAATCATGGCTATTATGTCTTTAATTTTTATGTTTGGAATTATATATATGTTTATAGTTGTTGTATGTTGTTTTTTATCAGTAAACATGGTTGGTATTTATTTTACATTATTTTATTTATTGTTTGTTGGTGGATATATAAAAAAATCTTTATAGAAGTCAATAATCCATGTACATCACACAAAAAAACAATTAATGGGCCTTTAAGCATAATTTTTTTTTAGATGTGGAATATATTTTTTTGTGAGATCAAATTGTTTAAATATTATAAGTAATTGTAATTTAATACATGTGGCATGTGTTCT